>OX465244.1:18433246-18841183 GCA_949987775.1 Aproaerema taeniolella | reverse complement strand
AAAAAGTAATGTAAAGGATACATCTTTTGACATGTTATGTAATAATAATACTTTGAAACTATCGATCTTTTGTACGAAAGACATTGATTTCAGTAAACCTAATGCTCTGGGTAATTTGCTAGGTTTTGAGAAAAAAGTTCTTAAAGCGAATATATTGCACACATCACAGCTACCAGTCAACATTTTGTCTACAACAGTCGTACGAATCGAATGTGATATTGTGAGTGGATCATTTATTAACGGGAAACCGAGCCATATAATTCACGAGTTTGCTCCTAACGTGCCGCCTGGTTACAGAGTTGTTGAAATACCAAAAAATATTATTTACTATCCAGTGAACCAGAAAAATATTAGTTGCATTAACATAAGGATATTAGACGCTAACAATAACTTGGTTAATCTGCGTGGTGAAGAAGTTCAACTATATATCCAATTTAGAAGAAATGATTGATTACAATAATAAATACTTGCCACCGCAACTCAGAAACCCCAGTACGGTTTGTGCTATCCAAAAGAAAACATCAAAAACGAAGCATAAGTTAACTAAAGAAAACAGGAAATTTCTTCAATTACTAGGTCTACTAAAATGAACATATTAAATCTTACTAGCACACCTAACTATGATAACTCAATTGAAGGTATCGAGTTTCATTCATACAAACCGTATGTTACTAGTTTTAACAGAAATGATGAAATTCGGATTGCAATCAATCAGCAGGATTTATATGTTTTACCATCAGCCAGCACTCTTTATTTAGAAGGCATTGTTAGAGTTGTTAAAGGTGATACACAGAAGAGTCTTGATACTGTACATTTTACTAACAATCCGTTAATGTATCTTTTTCAAGATATACGATACGAATTGAATGGGATTGAAATTGATAAAATTAAAAATGCAGGTATTACTACAACTTTGAAATCCATTCTGTCAATGAACGATAGCGAGTCTCGGATGTCTAAAGCATGGGGGTGGGATATAGAGGGTAACAAAAATATTCACCATGGAAACTTTTCAGCATCTATTCCGCTAAGTAACATACTAGGATTCGCTGAAGATTATAAGAAAGTAATAATAAACTGTAAGCATGAACTTATTCTTCTACGCAGTAACACCAACTTAAATGCTCTGAAACTTAACACCGGTGAAGTAGTGAGTGATATTGTTATGAATAAAATTGTATGGCGAGTTCCACATGTCAAGGTGTCTGATAAGGAAAAAGTCAATTTACTGCGCTTGTTGGATAAAGATCGCCCAATTCAACTAGCCTTTAGAAATTGGGATTTATATGAGTATCCTTTATTACCTAAAACAACAAAGCATACTTGGTCTATTAAAACATCTTCTCAAATTGAAAAGCCACGGTTTGTAGTCTTAGCATTGCAAACTAACCGGAAAAATAATGCAAGTGCTGATATGTCAAGATTTGATCACTGTTACTTACGAGATGTAAAGGTGTATCTAAATTCTACATACTTTCCGTACGAAAGTCTTGACATTAGTTTTGTAGGAGACAGAATTGCATTATTATATGAACAGTATGCGAGATTTCAGCAGTCGTACTACGGTCGTGAAAGAGTAGAACCGCTTCTAACGGTACAACAATTTAAAGATATAGCACCTCTATTTGTAATTGACTGCTCCAGGCAAAACGATAACATAAAAACAGGACCTGTTGTCAACGTGCGCATTGAAATAGAGTGTGATACTGAAATTCCTGATCAAACTTCTGCATATTGTCTTATTTTTAACGATTGCTTGATAGAATACAAACCTTTGAGCAGTATAGTTAAAAAGATATCATGAATGCAATAATTGTGGATGTACAAGGTTTTAAAAACTTAAAAAATGAATTCATTATTAAAGAATGTGCTATTGCCACTGAAGAACACACTCAAGTATTTTTAATAAAACCTCCATATCCATATGTCAAATTAACAAAAGAAGAAAAGAAACGTGTGTTGTGGTTAGAAAAGAACCGTGGTATTTATTGGAGTGAAGGATACATCGACTTTAGGGAATTTGAAAGAGTGATAAAACCTCATTTACAAAACAAAAATATTATTGTTAAAGGAGAAGAAAAAATAAAATGGATAAAATGTATATGCGAAAATTGTAACATAATCGATATAGGTAGTAAAGGCTGTCCTAATATTGCAAGTCTTCATAATAAGTACTGCAAAGATATTACAAAATTTAATTGTATAATTCATTTAAAAGAATGTTCTTTAAAAAATGTATTATGTATTAAAAAGTGGTATGAAGATAATAATATAGATCAATTTAATTTTTTTAACTAGTTTTTATTTTTAAGTTTAATAAATTACGTACTTATAAAACAATAGCCTTTTATTTATTTTAACTCATCTTAACAAAACTACTCTTAATAGTTACATAACGTCAAAATGCATATTTTATTGTATTTACTATCATTTGATACGATGAAACAATAAAAAAGTATAATTATTCCTAAGTAGATACTATTTATTTACAATCTAAACAATTTTAATAACTTAAGAAATTACAAATAGTAGAACTAACTTAATACTATAGAGGCTGCAACAGAGGTTGTTTCCTGTAGCACTGCAGTTTCTGGAAAAGAGAAAATAAGATTTTAATTAACTTGTACTATGAGGTTCGAAACGGACAACACAAAATCAAAATATATTTATATACTTACCAGCTTATAGTCCAAACTCCGATCGCTCTCCCAACTCCTTGCACACGTGATAAAGCAGCTGCACCAACTGTCTGAGCACCGGATCGTCTTCATCGTGCACGATGTAATTGCTCTTCAAAATTGTACGGCAAATTTTCTCATCGTCTTCAAATTGAGATAACTCCACCTTAACTCCAAAACGTGGAGTCTTATCGTCTCGATACACGCACAAGAAGGATGTGAGATCGACTTTTTCACTCATGTTTAAAGCTATGCACTGCTTTGCTTGAAGAACTAAACGTAAATGAACAACACAATAGATAAAACGGAGTCATGTAATATAACACCTCCTTTGTTCCTGATATTTATTTGAACATGTTGAAACTTGTTCAATTTTTCATCTCACGTTTCGATTCGTTTTTGCTGTGCTAGTATTACTTACCAGTAATTTAAAACTAGAGAACATAACACCTCATTGTTATTGTTAGTAGATGTCAGAATTTGTTAGAACATGTTCAAACACGTTCATGTTAAATTACTAGTATGCAGGTACATTATTTTGTATTTCTAGTCAAATAATGGTAGGTAATTGTATTTAAATAAAATAAATAAAACATTTAGTTTAGCTACATTTATTGATATAAAAATAAAATCAATACATTAAACTTAGTACCTAAAACTAATACTTATTTCTTAACTTACTATCTAACATACTTAGTTGTTACAAAATCCTTATAAAATATGCACTGGCTGTAGCTACAATTTCTAGCTCGATTAAGGAAAGGGGGTTGGCGAAACAAATTAAATAATTATTTATATTTTGAAAAGCTGACAAACAGTTAAAATCCAAATTGCTTTCTACCTTTTTAACAAAATTAATTGCTTCAACATATTCGTTTTCAAGTTGGAATACTCTCAATTTAATACAGTCAATAAAATGATAAATCGCTTCGCTTACGAGATGACCAAATTGTAAAGAACAACGTTTATCACTATATATTAACACGGTTAAAGTTTGTAACGCTGCCTTTTTATCTGTAAATTTCACCGTGCCAAAAGAATAACCATTATTTAACATCTCACACACTAGATTCCACTCATTAATAGAGAAAAATAGACTTTCTTCCTCGTTGAAAATATGAAGTTGAGGCATGAAATCATTTAAAACCCAAAGTCCAGATTTTATATTAATACCGTTGTCGTGTGTATACACTCGCATTGAAATGACACAATCAGTCAGGTAGCTCTCGGCCATGGTGAATTATAAAGTTTCGTTACAGTTGTCATTTTTAGGATAAAGTATCACAGTGTCCCCAAGAAACAGTTGAAATGCGGTCTTTCAAAATAATGCGCTTGTCGTCGTTTGCTGACAATGCAATCTTATTCTGTTCTTGTGTAAATATTTTATGTTTAAGTGATTTGAAAATTATATTTTTCTTACGAATCAGCTTATTCTCCATTAAAACTTTGCTATAATCTGAAAAATGAACATGTTTTATAACGTTCTTTTGTACACCTTTTGCTTTTTTTAATTCGTCTTGTTGTGTTTTAATGCAATAGAGCTTTGACCTTAACCCCACAAACTCCGAAATAACGGTCCCACCCAATTCGTCTTTAAAGAGACCTGGTACCTTTTTATTCAATAAAGGTATATTGTAACAATTGTTTATATCATAATTACTAGTATCGAAATATTGTAAAAAATGACTTTTCAAATCTTTATAAAAATCTTCCGTATCTATAGTATAAAGAAAACTGTCTGTGTCTGTATAACACAATCTCAGTCTTTCGCCATAAAAAGGTTTCATGACAGAGTAATGGAAATCGAACATGTGACTTTTAGAAATTTCGAGAACCGCAAAACCTATATAGATAGGTTTATTTAAGGTAACAGTTTCAGGTTTCATTTGAATAGCTACAAAATTCTCTGTAAAAATTGAAACACTATGGAAATTAGGACGTGCGATTAGTTGCTCTGCAGTAATATTTTTTTTTGTTTTGTTCCTAGTATCAGTCCACTGATTAACTAATTTTATATCAACTCGTTTTTCTGTGTCCTCTAAAGTTTTACCAAAAATGCTATTATTTAATAATTTGAAAAAGTCCTGCTCAAACGTAGATTTAGCTTTTTTACGCAATTCTGTATTCATGTCTATATATTCTTTTAGATATGGTCCTTGTTTGAATTCAATCACCTTATGCACTTTCACTAATTTCAACCCGTGTTTCAAACAAGTCTGCAAATGAACGAAATGAATTACGTAGTGGAACTTGTCGTACAAATTTGGTATTAATTTTTGAGTTTTGGAACCTGGTGGTGCAAACTTTTGTGCGCAAAATGGTATATCGTTATGAAGGTCATGTAAATGTTCTGGGTATTCTATGTCAACCTCCAATATGTAACCATAGTCACCATCTAAAGAAATATTGCAAAAATTTATACGATTAATTTCTTCTTCGTTGAGCAATTTGAAATCGGAATATGGTAGATAAGCACACATAGCGTACCCGTATAGATTGTTGCAATCGATGTAAATCAGATAATTGTTTTTTTGTGAGCTATTGTACTCAGGCAAATATTTATTATTTGCTTTTGAATGCCTAGTGGAACATAAACAAATCCCACCACGAATACCTTTTTGAATTAATCTTATAATTTCCAAATCATTAATAAGCTCTAATTGCACTCCGGTTTTTAAAAGCATAGCATCGAAACTCAAACTAGGAGCTGTTAAGTAAAAAGCGGGATCTAGCTTGTAATTAACTTTACACGTTTTGCGAAAGTTTTCAAATACGTCCGCAAGTAATAATACATCTGACTTGAGGTATAGATCGGTGTATTCTCCGAGATTCCTTATTTTAAACTGATTCCAAACATTTCGTGCGTGTTCATGGTCCGATTCAGAAATAATGTCATTAGTTAATGTACTGTAAAAGCAATGACGTGGTGGTAGGTTAACTTCCTCAAAGAGTTCCCAGCTAGTCATATACTCATAAGGATACACCCCTTTGCGTTTCACCAAATTAAATTGTACATTTGAGGGAAAAAAGCGTTTTAAATGAATAAAATCATTTGAATTCAAATTAGACACAAGTTTTTCTAAACTAGTACCTAAAAACTTAAACGAATCTACGAAGCGAACAGGTATTCTATCCTCATAGACTTGAAAAAATTTTGTAAATGAAATGTAATTTTCTTTGTTTTTCGCGATTACCTTTAATTTACCGTCTAACTCACCTAATTCCCTTATAAATAAGTGACAGTCGTATCCTGACAAGTTGTGGAAAAATACTGGGATCAGTTTAGGCAAGCGAAATCGGATATTACAATACGAATGAGCAGCTCCGCGATAACGTCCCGTAAGATGGCAATGGTCTCGAACCTTATCGTCAAATAGTATTTTATCGCAAAGGAAACATAAGTCAGCGTTAGTATGATTAATCAAATCCTCTTCCGTGAATGTCATTGGCACAGGGGTTTGTAATATTTCATAGATTTTCGTAACATCGGATTGAAGTGAATGTAAAAACTTTGCAACACAATCTGGTCCTCGATAAGTAACATACCTGTTAAGTGAACTATCATATGAACAAACTATATAATAAGCAAAAGCAGCTGGCACGTGTTGCTGTAAAGATGTTGTACAACTAGATGTGTTATCAGCATTGTTTTCAACGGGCTTCAGCAGAGATTCGAAGTCAGCATAGATAACGAAGGGCATATCCTGCATTCGTTCATAGTTTTTGAATTGAATAAAACTTCCTGCCTCAGGCAGAATTGTTTTCACTTGCCCACAAGTATGAGATTTAAATTTTTTTAAAGTATCAAAAAATAAAATGCAATCATCACAAAAATATAACTTTGCATGGTGATTTGTTACTTGTTGACGAAGCAATTTAGGCAAATCTTTAATAAGACAGTAATGAGAACGATTATTGTCTTCTAAAAACAGAAGATTAATGTGATGTTTTTTTCGAGATTCACTTCTGTACAAGGGACCTACTATATTTTTATTATTTTTGAGACCGTAAACATTCACACTTATCTTTGGATTATTTTTTTCAAATACTTTTATATCTGAGAATCCTACAGGGAAAGACATGTTTCTCGTATTAAGAACGGTTTCAAAGTGTGGATACGAAGACGTACGGTGACCGTTGTTCTTAACTGGAAATAACGCAGCCATTATCGACCATAGGAAACAAAAGTTGTCAGCGTTTCTAATATTAATGCAAGCACGTTTGTTCTTTATATTTTTAGGCAAATCGATAAAGCTGGAAGCTCTCATCGGATTGTATTTGTTCATATTCACTTCAAGGTAAAGGTTTCGAATAAAGGCCCAGCCACTATCTTTTTCTTCAAACTCTTCCACTTTTCTACTAATGTTTTCAATAACTTTATAATATAAGGTTTTAAAGTCGAAATTTCGATGCAAAATTATATTTTCTGTGGCAAAAGATTTAATCGAAACCTTGTCTTGAATTTTGGGTAAAGAAAATTCAGCGAACAATTCAAAATTGACTTTCAAGTTTGTATGAGTTTGTACGCGAGTAGTAAGGAGTTTGCGTACATGTCTACGAATATTAAACAAAAATTCATTTGGTGGTAGCGGTTGGTTCGCTTCGTCACCTCGTACACGATATGATGCAATACGTGCACGGAAAGCGCTACTAATTTTGTCAATGCCATCACTTTCATTGATTGAACTATTATCTTTATGCAAAATACTTTTAAGGTGAGCAGAGAACACTTTACTTTTAATCGAAATATCGCAAACTGAACAAAATATTGAATGTGTCATTATAAGAATTGTCTGAACAAGCGGGTGAAGATTGTTTTAGTTACCTATCTAACAGAATTAGACTGTAAATTATAAACTTAAAACGATTAAAATATTGATTTATTGACCAAAACCTTAAGACTATTATAAGCAACGCACAAGTAATATATCCTAATCCTAACACAAAATACCTACACTACTAAATAAAATGTACTAAAATAAGAATATACCCGCATACGTAATAATATTTAACCATAAAATTAAAATAAAGAAAAGAACGCTTTACCACGCAAATCTTAAATCCAGAAAATAAAAAATTAAATCTAGTAAGAAAGTATTTTCGAATCGAACAAGGTGTAACTTTTACCTACTTTTTCTTTTTTGCTTGGTAAAACGTTCCTTCTTCAGTAAACTTTTCTTTAGCCCCCTTAATAAACTTTTTCAATAATAAAAACTCGGGATCTTGTTGATCGCCCTGATAGCGGAGCCATACGAACGCTTTCTCGCACCTATCCAATCCCTCGAGATCTTTTATTTCTGCGCAGTTGTAGAGTCGTAACTCCGCAATTAAACTACCACTAAGGAACGCTTTTCTCCGTATCGTACCATCAGCCACGCGCTTTGAGTAAATGGACGGCGTCTGCTGCGCCTTCTGTCGTGCTTGTGTCTCGTCCTCGCTGTCCGACAGCCAGCTAGCCGGATCTTCTGACTGCGACTTGGACGGTGCGCGTGACGGGGTAGCTGCTTTGGAAGCACGGGGCTTCGGGCCTGGCTTGTTTTTCTTCTTAGCACTGAGAAAAAAAAAATATATATATTAGTCTTTAAACTTAGAAAAGTCGATTTATAATTTAAAAAATTTCAACATAAGTAATTTGTGATCACGGTTTATGAAGGTGTTTAGAAAATAAGAGAGACAACTAAAAAAACATTAAGGTAAAGGGAAATATCGTATAAACTAAAACATTAATTTGCTTTAAGTAGAGTAAAATATTTACCTTGCACCCTCGTCTTCTGAATCGAAGAAGTCGGTCTCAGCCTTCTCGTGTTTGGTACGTTTGTAGTTTGATTCAGACCTGTAATAGAAAAAAACAAATTGAAAATATCGGTTATGACAGGGTTAAAAAAAGAAAATCAAACTAAATCACTTTACTCAACATTTAAATAAAATTAGGAAGGTATTTTGAAAATTAAGTTAATTCGAACTTACATACATTATTCTGATGCACGGGATCCGCATAAAATGAAGTTTTGTTGAAATTAGCGCACAGCACCACAGCACAGTATTCTTGAAATTAAACGACACTTGATAAGCACGAGCGAAAGGTTCGGAAGCACGAACAGCTTTACACAAAGTGAATGAATTTAAGAAATTAATTTGTGGTATTTATCCTGTAATTTCTCCGTAGTAAGCAAAATTTGTCAGGGATCGCAAACTCATGGAAAAAAATAATAATATTGCTACATTTTATTGGTTGTACAGGTACCAAACTTAATAGTATGTATTTACTAGTAAGTATTTACGGGAAACCTAAAAATTAAAAAGTTACATGTTTTGCAGTGAAAAAATAAAACAATTTTTTTTTATAAATTTCTTGTATTATATAGATAGATAGATATTAGTAAATTTTGGTATCTTACGTATTTAAAAATGTCTTTAATAAATAATTAATATGCAAACATTATGTTAGAACAAAATGTTAGGTTTTTAAAATTTATAAAACCGTGTAATGTTTACTATCCCTGAAAATTAATAAAGTCAGCAAAAGTAACTTCTGCTGTTAGAAATAGTTTGCGACAGCAAATCACTACTTTCCCATGAACCGTGGAAAAGAATCTGATACTTAGTTCTCATTCGACTAATACGACTTAGGGCACGTTCATCCTATAATAACAATTATGAAACTTACAAAAAACGTTCTGCATTACATTTAACCTTTACGTATACATAACTTTATATACCTATTTCAAAAAGATATTTCCATGAGTTTGATTCAGAGAATTATTTTGACATCATGCATTTCGGAGAAAACAAGACAATACTTGACAATAGTGGACATTAGATGACAACAGTAAACAGTAGCTGACAGTAGGATACAATATACATTATAATAAGTTCGTAAGAAAAAAAATATTTTCGATTTGTGAAAAGTAAATTCGACTTTTATTAGTTTAATAAAACTATTAAAAATAAAATTAAAAATAAAATGTATTCTTGTCTTAAATTTCTCTACCTACCCTTTTCAAAATATCTGTATGCGTGGTTGTTTTACTAATTTCATTATCTTCAAACGTGTAAATTCCATTAACATACCCTTTTACTAGTTGAATAAAACTACAAACAAAAATAAAATGTTCTCTTGTCTTAAATTTCCCTGCCTACCCTCTTTGAAATATCTGTATTCACTACTTATGTGAACTGAGTCTTATTATTTATTTGTCCACCTGCGGGTTTGTAGACTAACTGCAACGTCTTAGTAATTTAATCTACAGGTAAAGCTATAATACTTACGAGTATGTGGAACTCTCGGTGACTCTTGGGAACTAAATTGTGAGATAAAGCTGGGATACACTAAGATAAAGCTATTTTTTAATATATTTTTTATATTCATCATGATTAGGAAAAAAATAATTATTTTATTAGTATATATTTAAAAAAGGTTTAGTGGGGGTTTGATTGAAAATGTTTAAAATACTAGTGACATTTATTTTTTATACAATTATCATAAATAGGTAGTTAAACATCTAGAGATTATTTTGTTGATATTACGTAAGACAATAAATGGTATTATTTGATTAAGAGATTTTAAATAATGTTTGTTATCTAATGATAATCCACTGAATTGTTAAAAATAACTATTATTGAACATGTTAATATACGATTATAGTGTTTACACAAATTCAATTTTAGTAGAAAATAAACAGAAATAATGAAAATCTGTGAAACAAAAGCGTGAAGAAGATAAATTATCGCTCGCATGTGGTGTGTGACAACCTTTATTGTAAATAGTAACTCAAATGCTTACTAATCAGATTCGGGAAGCATAGCTGCAAAGCGTTAGTGTATTCGTAACTCCAACCGCGTCGGTTTCTACATTTCGTTTTCGTTTGAAAACACAGTCAAAAGCGTGGGAAAAGCACCAGGTTTTAGATTTGAGAGGAACCAGTTCTGGTCGGTTGAAAAGCCTCAACAATTGATGTTAGGATCCAGTTTTGATTGACCGGAAACCTTCATTCAATATTAAAAATCTTTGTAATGTGTGCCGATATCGTTTTTGATTTGCATTTTCAAGAAAATCATGATTGTGGAGTTACGTGAAATCTCGCGAAATTTGTGATTGTGTAATTTAATATTTACGCGTAAGTACTTGTCTAGGGTGGGAAAAGCACAAGGTTTTTATTGAGAGGAAACAGCTCTAGTCAGTTGAAAAGCCTAAACATGTAAAGTTGGGATCCAGTTTCAACTGGTGGGAGACCCTCATTCAATTATGTAAACCTTGAAAATGTGCTTAGTACCTGACATAGAAGGTATTTACGTAATTCAGTTTTCCTTAGAAAAACCAACTAAAATTGAGAGGAAAGCACGGGGTTTTGATTTGAGAGGAACCAGTTCTGGTCAGTTGAAAACCCTCAACAATTAACGTTAGGATCCAGTTTAGATTGATCAGAAACCCTCATTCAAGTATGAAAATCTCGTAAATGTGTAATACGATTTAGTTGGTATTTCTAATGAAAGTTATGATTTTAAATTTTATGGTCATACATCTCGCGAAATTTGTGACTAAAACCTAATATTTACGCGTAAGTACTTGTCTAGGGTGGGAAAAGCACAAGGTTTTTATTGAGAGGAAACAGCTCTAGTCAGTTGAAAAGCCTAAACATGTAAAGTTGGGATCCAGTTTCAACTGGTGGGAGACCCTCATTCAATTATGTAAACCTTGAAAATGTGCTTAGTACCTGACATAGAAGGTATTTACGTAATTCAGTTTTCCTTAGAAAAACCAACTAAAATTGAGAGGAAAGCATGGGGTTTTGATTTGAGAGGAACCAGTTCTGGTCAGTTGAAAAGCCTCAACAATTAACGTTAGGATCCAGTTTTGATTGATCAGAAACCCTCATTCAAGTATGAAAATCTCGTAAATGTGTAATACGATTTAGTTGGTTTCTCTAATGAAAATTATCATTTTAAATTTTATAGTCATACATCTCGCGAAATTTGTGACTAAAACCTAATATTTCCAGTTTTTATGAAAATAACGATTCCGCAAAAAGTGTTCTCGCAAAATTAGTGATAAGACATAGAAATAGACAATTATTGTTGTTGCTGCTGTATGGGAAATGGGAACGGGCCGCCGGGAGGAAACGCATTCGCTGCCGTTTGATGTGGTAAGTGTTAGCATAGGTTCATTTCATAATTGTATTATTGGGCTTTCTAATTCACTTTTTTTAAAACACCAGTTCACGAAACGGAGTGCGGAACGAAGTGGAGCAAACGGAGTGAAGTGAACTGGTTTTTGAAAAAAGTGAATTAGAATGCCCAATAATACCCTACTTTCGTATTTTTGTGTTGTGTCTAATGTTTCGCTTGAGATTTGTTTTTTGATTTTTTCGAAGTGATTTGCAATTCCCAGGGTGAGAGGCATTGTCTGCTCGTTGTTGTGGTTCTTTATGTGGTTTCTTGGAGTTTTGGTTTGTTGTTTTTTTAGTGAGCAGTGCACCATTTTGTGGTTGGTGTTAAAGTTCAGCTTGCTTATTACCGTGGGGTCAGTAAATGCTTTCGGGTAGTTACTTATCGCGTAGTCGATTTCGTTCTTGTAAGAGCCATCCGGAGATATCCAGGTACATTTATTTCATGTGTTTTTCTTGAAGATTGAATTAAGTGTTGTGAGATTATGTTCCATGAGAAATTCGACTAGTTTTTGACCGTTGCGACTTCTTTTTCCGTGTCCAAACTTGCCAAGTACATACTCTTCATTGTTTTTTCTAGCGCCAACCTGCGCATTGAAGTCTCCCATAAGTAAGATGTGTTTACCTGCATTGTTCCTTATCGCCAGTGACATCTCGTCGTAGAAAGACTCCAGTACTGCCAATTCAGCTTGTTCAGTTGGTGCATAAGCTTGTATAATGGACCATTGTTTCTTATATCCTGGTACAGACCAAGATCCCAGGGCCGCCAGACCTTACTTATTTTCTAATAAACCAAATGTGTGGGAAATAGTAGTACTAGTACGTACTAGTAATGTATGAATACCAGCTAACCTGGGCCGACGGCCAATTTTCAGCTACCAGGTTCTGAAGGTACTTCCAAAAATTGTTCACTTGTCTTGAAGTCTGGGTGCTATAAATAGTATTGTTATAGTTCCCTGAACATCATATACAAAAATCACGGCTCAGATTGTAGGTGCAAACGCATAATTTACTTGCGAACTGTAAAGCGTCTGTCAGAAATTACAGCCGTCTGAGAGTGTCTGGCGGTGGTGAACATAAATTTTTAGATTTAATTAATTATATTCTATAAGACATCAGCACCCAGACTTCAAGACAAGTGAGTAATTTTTGGAAATACCTTCAGAACCTGGTTGCTGAAAATTGGCCGCCGGCCCAGGTTAGCTGGTATACATACATTACTAGTACGTACTAGCACTACTGTTTCCCACACATTTGGTTTATGAGAAAATAAGTAAGGTCTGGCGGCCCTGGGATCTCCGTCTAGTAGTTCAATATTAAGTATCGCTAGCCTGTCAGAGATTCCAATTAATTCTTTTATTTGTTTTTAACCGACTTCAAAAAAGGAGGAGGTTTCTCAATTCGACCGTATATATATATTTTTTTATGTATGTCCGCGGATAACTTCGTCGTTTATGAACCGATTTTGATTATTTTTTTTTTGTTGGAAAGGGAGTATCCCAAGGGTGGTCCCATGGTAAGGAAACCAGGATCTGATGATGGAATCCTGAAGAAATTGAGGAAAACTCTCAAAGAAATTGTGTTCAATATTAAGTATCGCTAGCCTGTCAGAGATTCCAATTAATTCTTTTATTTGTTTTTAACCGACTTCAAAAAAGGAGGAGGTTTCTCAATTCGACCGTATATATATTTTTTTTTATGTATGTCCGCGGATAACTTCGTCGTTTATGAACCGATTTTGATTATATTTTTTTTGTTGGAAAGGGAGTATCCCAAGGGTGGTCCCATGGTAAGGAAACCAGGATCTGATGATGGAATCCTGAAGAAATTGAGGGAAACTCTCGAAAAAATTTTCTTTTTGGGATTGAAGTCGGTGACTCTTACGTTTTTTACGTGGAAAATTATTTAAAGATTGTTTTATCAGGAAGCCAACTCCCTTCTGTCCTCTTGTTTCGCCTTTTTGGTATAATATGTACTTTTCATGCTCTTCTATCTTTCACCTATCCTTCTCATTTCACTGATGCCCAGAATATCATATTTTATTTCGTCTAGAGCTCTTTCTAATTCTGTCAAGCTTTCATGCGTTCTGATTCTGAGTGTTCTTGTATTTAGGGTTGCGATTTGAAATGTCTTACATCTTTTGTTCTTCGTTGGAGGATGGTGGTCTGACGTCTCACGGTGACCAGCCGGGTTGAGACCTTTATTTGTTAATAGTTTCGTTTTTCTTGAAGTTGTTCCAGTTCCGGGTGTTTTATTATTGTTGATTGGATTTTGTCTCCCCATTGGTTGTGGTTGAAGTGGACATTGGGCGAAATTAGTCAAACCTCTTATTTATTTTGAAGGGTGTTGATACTTTGTTTTCTTGACCTCCCGTCGATGGCGATTTTGATGGTGATCGCTTCTTCTTGTGCTCGGTTTCCTTAGTTCCCTTCACTACGAGTTTGTCATATTTTATATATGCTGTTTTCCCTTTGTTTTGTTCCTTTTCTAGCTCTTAAGCTCTTTTCTCTTGATAAATACATCTTTGGGATAGTCTGGGATTACATACATACCCGTCGGGAAACTTTTGTTGTTCGTAAGGATATCTACTTTGCGCCAGCTAGTAGTGTAAGGTTTGCCAGGATAGGTCTTGTTTTGCCTTCAACTCTGATCCCCAGTCGTCTCATGTCGCTGATCTCCTATTGGTCCCACTCTCGTTTCCCAGTTTTCGCGCTCACTTTGCTCGCTCACTTTGTTTAATAACTCTAAAACATTTTGCCTGAGTTCCTCGTTGTTTGCCTCTGCTTCAGTGACTCCATGGAAAACTATGTTGTTTTTTCTAGTTTCTCTTTCTAAATTATGAACTTTAGTTCGAAGCAATGATACTTCCTCTTTTAACTTAAAGTTTTCTTGTAATACTGGCTGAAGTTTTTCGTCTATTGTAGTAATCGGTGTTTTAGTGAATTTCTCAGCTAGTTCTTTTGTTTGTTTCGTAAAATCGCCTTTCATTTCGTCGATTTTGTTCAGAATTAGTTGTAGTTGTTCCATATTGCAGTTGTTGAGTTTCCTTTGATTTTACTTTTTTAGTGTTGACTAAATTGAGAATGACTGTTTTTAAAGTTTTTTCTATTATTTTGGTAGGATTTTTTTGTTGTTGGTAGCACTTTCTTGCGTGAACGCAGCGCAAATTGATTTTCTTTGTTGGCAGCACCACTATCTGTCAGTCACCTGTCATTCAAGTGTCATATGACGGAAGTGAATATAATGATCTTCGCCGTTAATTTGAGGTTACTTAGCTGTTTATATGTGTATCCTTCTTGTCAGTTTTCTGCGTTTTTTCTTTAAAATCTGTGCGATCCTGACCAGCACCACTGCTCCACTCTGTGTACACTCTTACGTACTCCAGCACCCAAACCACTTGAAAATTGCACGAATTTTTGACGAAATTCGCGGAGCCAAAAAATAACAATCCTTTATTGACAGCTGCTGAACTGGTCAGAAACTATTAACTCAAGATAATTTTTTTAATTTTTTTTTGTTTATAGTCTTTGTTCAGAATTTCATATACATCTATATATATAAAAGAAAGTCGGGTTTGTTACAACACTTATAACTCAAGATCGGCTGGACTGATTTTGATCAAATTTGGTATGGAGGTAGCTGATACCCTGGATTAACACATAGGCTACATAATTTTCTAAAATTCCCACGGGGACGAAGTCCCGGGCGTAAAGCTAGTCTATATATATAAAAGAAAGTCGGGTTTGTTACAACACTTATAACTCAAGATCGGCTGGACTGATTTTGATCAAATTTGGTATGGAGGTAGCTGATACCCTGGATTAACACATAGGCTACATAATTTTCCGAAATTTCCACGGGGACGAAGTCCCGGGCGTAAAGCTAGTTTCTTATAAAACTAAATTAATTTCACTATTCTTCATTTTCTGTTTGCGGCTTGGCAAAGGCCTCCTCCAATCTTCTCCATTCATGCCTATTTTCGGCCACCCTTGTCCACGTTCTTCCAGCTGTTTCTACAATTTCGTCTTCCCATCTTTTCTTTTGACGGCCTCTATTTCTTTTCCCGTGCCTGGGACACCAATGTAGTATTTTTTTGCTCCATTTATCTATGCCTCTTGAAGTGTGGCCAGCCCACCTCCACTTTAATGATTTTACTTTCAGTGTCTTATTTTTTCTATCTTCCTCTTTCCTGTCATGCTTCTTTCCATACTTCGCTGGCAAGTTCTTAATTTAAGCAGTTAGATTTTGGTAAGAGCCCAGGTTTGGCAGCCATAGGTCAGGACTGGTAAGAGAAAAATACCAAAGAATAAAAAGTGGTTATTGTAGTCTCATCCAACCGAATCAAACATAAAAATGGACGTCAAACTCAATTTCTTCTTAATTTTCTAAGTCCTGCGAACCCTTTCCTATACCAACCGTAGCCACTTCTGACCGGGTTAGTTCGTTTTTTCCCCCTAAAATAGACTAAAAAATAATAGTCAAAAAATCCCCCTTAAGGGGGAAAAGTGAACTCGAAAAAAGCTGTTTTTGTTTGGTAAGTGCCATTAATGTTATTGTTTTCTTATTTCATATGATTTTGGCTTTTATTAGAAAATACATATTTTTTTTATTATATATTAGCTCATATTTTTTACGAAATAGCGTGCTAACGGAAAAAATTGTAGATTTTTTAGGCATTTTTTTTCATTCCGCAGAATATTGTGCAATTATCATACCAAAAATGAAAGATACCACTTTCCTTTATCAGTTATTGATTCCACAATGTACATTTTAGGTTAAATAAAACCGTACGACTTTTTTTCTAAAGAGCGGCAAATCCCATTTATAAATCCCCCCCTCCCCAACTGCCAAGGGGTGGGGGGTGAAGGCTTAATCAACTTCTATTGAGATACTATATACTTGTGCCAAGTGGCTTCATTTAACACTAAAAATTGACCGTCCCATACATTGGATTTTCTATAATATCTAACTAAAGAAAGGAGACCGAAAGTTGAGGAACATACCCGAACGCATAGCAAGCACAGCGACGAATGTCATTGTATTTGTGTTGGATAGGTACTTGGGCATAGGCAGGTATCTTTTTTGTCTCACTCGCACACTTACAAAATGCTTATAATTCCCGGACCCATTCGGCCCATTTTGACAATTGTAACAACTTAATAACGTTATTTACGATAGTAGTAGTAATGGACAATAAAATTGGGAATAAAAACAACCGATTTCAAAAAGTTAAAAATAAAAACGTAGCGTTTAGTGTTGTACGTATCTACTGATCAGTTTGAAGTCGGTGCGAAGGCGGATGTACGCATTTGATTTGGCACTGACTTTAAAATCTTTAAATAGATCATTTAGTACTTACAACACTAAATGCTACATTTTTGTTTTTTGTTGTTTGAAGTCTGCTTATTTTTTATTTTTCAAAGTTATTTTATTTTTTATTATTAGTGTAAATAATAGAAAGTATGTAAGAAACAGTAAAAAAGTACCTATTAAATATGAGGGTTTCCCCCGATTTCCCTGGAATCCCATCATCAGGTCCTGACCTGGTTACAATAGGACCACCTCTGGAGTATACTCTTTCGAACAAAAAAAGGATTTTGAAAATCGGTCCATAAATGGAGGCGAAATCGGTGAACATACATGAAAAAAAGATACATACAATCAAAAATAGAATCTCTCCTCTTTTTTGAAGTCGGTTAAAAAGTAATTGCATTATGTAACAGGGAAACTATCATTTATGACAAATCCTTTTTAACACTTCAATTTGTTAATCCCGGAATAACGGAATTTTTCGATAAAAAAGTGCGTTCCATAACAGCCAACATCTGAACTTTAAGTAAATATGCATCCGAATATCCGATCTTTAGTTATATGTTACCGGAAATATATGAAACCTATAAAACGACCTAACCGAGCGGAACTGCGACAATTGCTTCGCTCGCTCGGCTCGTGCGTTGGGGTCGCAGTTCTAACCTAACCTAACCCAACCAACCCTTAATGGGTTGGTTGGGTTAGGCTACTAACAAACCTACTTGTCGCAGTTCCGTCTGTCGCAAAAAAGTCGAATGTAAGTAATACATTTCCGATAATTATTTAGGAATACTCGCAAATCCAATCTAAGATAATCACCAACGCATCAAAGCAAAGACCCGGAAAAGAACACGAAATCAACTCATGTCAGCTGTCAAAAACGTCAAAAATTGAAACTGACAGTAACTTCCGGCAACTGTTCCAATTTTTCGTCGTTGCTGGCTCCGGCAGCGAAGACACTTCCTAAAATTTTTGATTTTGTTCACTGACGCCATTAATGCCGCTAGAACTGTCAATCGCCAGTGAGATGCTGCTGTTCAGTGTTGCCATTTAAGGATTAAAACTTACTATTAGGGAGTATGTGTTAACTCAACGCCATCTACATTTATTTTTTATTTTATTTTATTTGGGATTACAAACAGTTATACAATGAAGCTTATGTACTAAACTTATATAGAAACAACGGGTTTGGTAATCGTATAACCAGCTACGTAATCCTCGTGGTAATTATATAAAAAAAGAGGTAGAACAGATCATGTGCATCAACACATTATCACGTTATAAACAAACATACTTTAAGGATAATTTATGGTAACAAGTTGTAAACTAGAATGATAGAAGTTACGTATTGTGATAACAATATTATAATAAAACATTCATATGAGCAATAAAAACAAAAATAAGCAATGAGTTTGAGAGGGAGCAATGAAGTGTATACGTATATATATATGTATATGTGTGTTTGTGTGTGCGTGTGTGTGTGTGTGTATGTGTGTGTGTGTATATTTATACTTGTATTATCTCAGTTTATTAGATACCTTGCCCAGCCCTGCGACACATTATAGTAATCTTGGGATCGAAATTAATTCACTGGGCAAGGCATCAACTTAAAAATTAGGTATCAGTTTTGTTTGAGCAAACAAGCTTAACTTTATTTTTATAAGAGTTTTTAGAAAGCGCAAACAAGTCGAGCTCGAGCAGGTGCTCGTTATAGAATTTCATAAGCCTGTAGAGAGGAGCCCGCGCACCGGCATTAGTTCTGATTCTTCTGAGAGAGAAGAGTTCATGGGGGTATTTATCACGGATGCGTTGAGAACCGCTCGGTAGTTTATAATAAATACTGTTAGTTAGCATGTTACAATCGAACATATTGTGCACTATGTCATACAGAATCATGGCGTCCAACATATTCCTACGAGAGTTTAGTGATACCAGATTAAATTTAATAAGTAAGTTCTCATAAGAAGATTTGCTATGGAAGAATTTGTAGTTTATTGAGCGGAGGAACTTACGTTGAACTTTTTCGATATGTTTATTGTGTTTGTCGTAAAATGGATTCCACATGGCTGTCGCGTATTCTAGCTGCGATCTTATGAGAGTTTTGTAAAGGTAAAGAAAAGTGCTAGGTTTTTCGAAATCTGTGCTCATTCTCATCACGAAGCCATATAGTTTGAACGCTTTGCTAGTGATTCATGTCGTCATTTAATAAGTAATTATTACATTTAATAAGTAGAAATACAACATCAAAATCTACTTAATGATATGAATTTTTTAAACCATCTTCGTAATTGATATATTTATATCCTCGAAAAGCACTTGATATATATCCTCGAACCCTGATCTAATCAAACCAAATATATTTTTTTAATATCAGGGGGGGAAAATGAACTCTTCTAAAATGACAAGGACGATTTCTGCACTAATTTTAAATGAGAGTCTATTTTCCCCCCTAAGGGGGATTCTCTCAGGGGGGAAAAACGAACTAACCCTTCTGACCCACTCAGGGCATACATTTTAAATAAATAAACTATAAACATAACCTTTTTCTTGCAATTTCAGAATGAAATAGAGCAACACCTCCTATGTTGGGAGTGCTATGCTTTATTAAGAAAAGTAGCTCTATTTCAGAATAGAGTTTTGAAAGCTCATGACATACTACAATTTGGACAGGTGCGTATATTAAACACTTTCAAATTCATATAAAATATAGGCTTCGTTGTGTGATGGGAATTAACACTCCCAAAAACTTAAGCTGCCTAGATAAACACTTATTTTTTGAGGACGGTTGAACTTCCAACCAAAGGTGCTATAAGAAATGGCCTGTATTTTTTCTTTCTTTTCGTAGTCCCAAATTGCAAGTCTTATACAACAAGATAATGTAGAAAAGTTTTTAAATAGTACATTATGCTACAAGTGTGCTAAGTTGGCGTTAGTGGCATAGTGCGGCATGAAGTCTCACTTCAACGTGGCAATGTTACGAGTATTTTATTAACAAAACTGAAGATATTTGTGCTTCTTACGCCAATCCTGTCTACTTTAGATACTATCTGGACTCAAGTTACGTCACATTGATATTAGTAGCATAGTGCGACCTGAAGTCTCACTTCACCATAGCAATGCAATGTTACGAGTATTTTAATAGCAAAACTGAAGATATTAGTGCTTCTTACGCCTAAGTCCTGTCTATTTTATACTTTAAACACTATCCGGACTCAAGTTACGTCACGTTGGCGTTAGTGGCATAGAACGACATGAAGTCTCACTTCACCGTGGTAATGTCACGAGTATTTTATTAACAAAACTGAAGATATTAGTACTTCTTACGCCTTGATCCTGTCTTTATATAGTTTACACACTATCCGGACTCAAGTTACGTCACGTTGGCGTTAGTGGCATAGTGCGGCATGAAGTCTCACTTCAACGTGGCAATGTTACGAGTATTTTATTAACAAAACTGAAGATATTTGTACTTCTTACGCCAAACCTGTCTACTTTAGATACTATCTGGACTCAAGTTACGTCACATTGATATTAGTAGCATAATGCGACCTGAAGTCTCCCTTCACCATAGCAATGCAATGTTACGAGTATTTTATTAACAAAAATGAAGATATTAGTGCTTCTTACGCCTAAGTCCTGTCTATTTTATACTTTAAACACTATCCGGACTCAAGTTACGTCACGTTGGCGTTAGTGGCATAGAACGACGTGAAGTTTCACTTCACCGTGGCGATGTTACGAGTTGTATTTTATTAACAAAACTGTAGATATATTTGCTTCTTACGCCTTTATCCTGTCTTTTTATAGTTTAGACACTATCTGGACTCAAGTTACTTCACACTGACATTAGTAGTATAGTGCGACATGAAGTCTCACTTGACCATGACATTGTTACGAGTATTTTATTAACAAAACTGAAGATATTAGTGCTTCTTACGCCTTGATCCTGTCTATTTCATACTTTAGACATTGTCCGGACTCAGTTTCCGTCACGTAACGTTGACATTAGTAGCATAGTGCGACATTAAGTCTCACTTCACCAAAGCATTGTTACAAGTATTATATTAACAAAACTTAAGTTATTAGTGCTTCTTACGCCATTCCTGTCTTCCGTATAGTTTAAACACTATCTGGACTCAAGTTACGTCATGTTGGCGTTAGTGGCATAGTGTAACATGAAGTAATATTACGAGTGTTTTTTTAACAAAACTGAAAATATTTGTGCTTCTCACGCCCTAATCCTGTATGTTTAAACACTATCTGGCTGGACATCATGTTACCTATAAAGTAGACAGAATGAAAGCAGGTTTGTTAATAACAGTTTCGTTAATAAAATACTCTTAACATTAACACGGTGAAGTGAGACTTCATGTCGTTCTATGCCACTAACGCCAACGTGACGTAACTTGAGTCCGGATAGTGTTTAAACTATAAAATAGACAGGATTAAGGCGTAAGAAGCACTAATATCTTCAGTTTTGTTATTGAAATACTCGTAACATTGCTATGGTGAAGTGAGACTTCATGTCGCACTAAAGACGTAAGAAGCTTTAATATCTTCGGTTTTGTTAATAAAATACTCGTAACATTGCCACGTGGAAGTGAGACTTCATGCCGCACTATGCCACTAACGCCAACGTGACGTAACTTGTGTCCGAATAGTGTGTAAACTATGAAATAGACAGGATTAAGGCGTTAGAAGCACTAATATCTTCAATTTTGTTAATACAATACTCGTATCATTGTCATGGTGTAGTGTTAGTTCATATCGCACTATGTCACTAATGCCCACGTAACGTAACATGAGTCTAATAGAATTTGTACTGTGAAATAAATAGCACAAGACCGTTAAAAGTAGCTCATACTCTCAGTTCTCCTATTAAATACGCGTTATAGATAATGGCGTATAACTCGAGACGGATTACTTTAGAGCTGAGCTGCGATAGTAACTATTGTTTTAATTCTACACGTCTCTATTCTACACGTTAACAAGGTGGCGTTAGTGTGCAATAAAAAAAACTGCACCAAAACTAGGCATTGCCCTTTATGCACCAACATCATCGGAATGCCCCTTCTAGAGTTAATCGAAAAGTTTGTTAGACAAACTGAAGCTTTATGGGACATGTGACATATCGTTAAAAAGAGTATTAAACAGAGCAGTTTTTAAATAAAAAATATTTTTTTACTTGAGAAAGAGTCAAATTTGGTAGTTCGACGTAATTTGAGCCTTATTACTTTATTTTAAAATGGGGAATGCATGGCTGACTAGAAAAAATTACAAAACTGATATAAAAACAACTAAAATTTACTAAGCCAAAACTGTAAAATTTTGGGAAATATTAAAAAAAAAACAATAAAATACAATTCTTACGGTTTTTTTCGTTTTTTTTTACGTGTCTAGATATGTATGTATAGTAGATATGTATATATATATAAAGAAAAAAAACGTAAGAAAGGTGCTAGTAAATGACAACTTGCAAGTTTAAGGAGAAGGTATTAATCAGGAAGGGATAGGAAATGAGCTTTTAGATTAGATTTGAAAGAATGGATAGAAGGAGAACGTCTTAAGGACACTGGGAGGGAATTCCATAAACGAATAGCTTTGACAGTGAAGGAATTAGAGTAGAAATTAGTGGAAAAAGTGGGGAAAGAAAGAGACAGGTCAAAAGTAGAGCGCAGCAAACGATTGTGCGAATCAGTGCAGAAAATAAATCTTTCTTTAAGGTATGAAGGAGAAGAAGGATTGAAGAGGATAGAGTAAAGTAGGGATAGGATGTGAAGATCTCTACGTCGACGAATGGGTAGCCATTTTAATTTGATGCGATATTCGCTAATGTGGTCATATATAAACTTTGTGACAAACTTGAAATATTTATTTTTTTGGTCTTGCTATGTACACTATTTTTGGATACTAGTAAAGAACTTGGCATTATCTATTATTACTGTATTTTGTATGTGCTTTTGTTTTTATACAAAATAAAAATATATACTTAATAAACTAGCTTTTCGCCCGGGACTTCGTCCCCGTGGGAATTTTTTCACCAATTATCCAATGTTTAAATATTCAGGACGGAGACAAATACAACAAATCAAAAACCATGAAAATCTGTCCAGCCGTTTTCGAGTACAAGTGTTCGAATTGAAAAAACCCGACTTTATTTTATACAAGGTGTTTAGTAGATGGTCCGACAAACAGAAATGGGAGGTAGTTTGGTTCATTTGGAACAAATCGTACTTACATTTTTTTTTCCTAAGTCTTACCATTTTTTTTTTAGTGTAGACGTATTTGTGTAATATTTAATGTTTTTCATCATTTATTTGTGTGTATTTATATGTTATATATTTAGGTATAGATATGTATAAGGTATATGTATAAGGTGGTTCCTTCACCCCCCGGTTGCCTGGAAGAAATTGCTCTATAGCAATAAGGCCGCCGGATTGTACACTACATTATGAACATTTGTTTTTGTTTAATGTTATGTTTTATGTTTTTTTTTGTGTGCAATAAAGAGTATTCTATTGTATATTCCTAATTTATTTACGAAACGATTATAACATACTATTCATTTCAGCCTTACGAGTCTCTATCAAATTTAACAAATACACTAATTGAAACTTGTGAGTCTACTGCTTACACAAACGATGAAGAAACTACAGATATAAAGATAAAAATTGAAGATACTGACTATCACGACTATAGTGATCAACTGTGTAGTGACGATCATGAAAACAAACTACCTAAAGTAGAACTAAAAAGTGTTACTCCAGAAAATGTGCATACAGAACAGAAATTAGACTCAGTGACTAAACGCTCAGACTCGAAAGGAGAAGAAAAACAATCAAAGAAAACAAGATGGTATAAAGTACGTTTAAAAGAAAACCGTAAGCCCAAATTTAAAATGATAACTTTAGACACGAAAAATGTTTTTAAATTGACAGAAGTGAGCGCGGAAGAATTAGATAATGTTATTCAGAAAGCGAAAGAGCAAACGTTTTATAAATCCAAGACGTTTCGTTGTGATTCGTGTGTAACGTGGTTTCAAACTAAATCTCGATTGGATTTACATCAAAAGCAGTGGCATAGCAAGGTAAATGTTTTTTGAATCAATTTGTTTAGTTAGCAAGTTGTTTTTTTTATTCATAATGTTTAGTTGTGTTTGTTGTTAACCCTGATAGGATTAAATATCTGTTACGGAATGCGAGAAACTTAGATATAAGTTACTAGTTAATAAAAGTTATCAGTACATAAATGATGAACATATATTACCTACCCCTTTTAGAGCGGGACCCATTCGTTAAAAAGTCTTCAAATAACGATTTTCGTGGGACTTACCTCCGCCATACGAACTACTGGTATGTACTTATTCGGCATATTTTCCTGAACACAAAAAGTGCGGTAGTCACTTTCTAAGGGTATGGAGGGGGTAGCTATGACGTAACAAAGATGGCGGCCGGGCCTATTTTATTTACTCTATATTTAGATAACAACTGGGCAGATTTACTTAAATAGGGTCTCAAATAAAAGATAATTTAATATACATTGTTTTATTCTAAAGATTCATTAGTGTAAACCTAGTAACAAAATAAATATTTTCAAAAAACAACATTTTGTAAAATTAAATTTTTTTTACGTGTGAAAAGAACAGAAATCGTTAGGATTACGGTAATTTAGCTTATAATAAAAAATAGCTACACTTATCAGCATTCTAATGAACCTAAAAACGTTTAAGTCGAGCTATAAACAACGGAACTGCAGTCGTCTAAGTGAGCGTGGGTAGCGCCGAACTGACTACGGTACTTAGATTTTGGTACGAATAAGCTTGAAAATATCGTGACAAAACGGGTAAAATTACAGCAAAATGAAAAAGTATTATAAACAGGCATCATTTTTTTTAACAGACATCATTTTTTTGTCATTTTTTTTTCATTTTGTTACGAACTATTTTCAAAAATTCTCGTAACAAAAATAACGCTTCGTATCGTATCGAAATAAAACTTCATACTTGCACGTACTTGCGTTATATTTCAAAACAAAGGACTCAATGGTTCTGGTCTGTACTAATAGACATGAGAGTGTAAACGTACGCACTCGAGGCAGAGGCAGGTCGCTGGCGTGCGAGAGTCTACAGCCGCCATTATATTTTTTACATCGGCAACACTGAGATTCATTCCGAGGAATCCCTGCACCGTGCTGTACCGTGAACTTTGGCACTTGTCGCTTCATTCATTTGTTTGGTCAGGCCTATGACACTGTTAGTAACAATAGCTGCGAAATCGCGCTGCTATCGCCTTTTAAAACTAAAAAAAAAATTTGATGTTTCATACGGGTTCCTTTAAAAAAAGTTCTTTAGCTTCATGAGGAGCCCTAAATTTTGCTAGTTTAAAAGCATTAATAAAGCTTTTTTTATTTGAATCTTTGGCCCGTTTTAATAAATCATACATGAGTTGAAACAGACTCTTGCGTAGCTGTTGCCTTTATTTTGTTGCTACGTAATAGCTACTAGGTTGGTACCCTCTTTTTGTCTGTTCTTGGAGGATGATTGCACATTAAACAGACATAGTCAAACATTCAAATGCAATTGTTTTAAGCATCTCCTTTTCAGATAACTAGATTATGTAATATGACATGCTATGGTTAAAGTTACATTACACGAATCAAATGTTGTTGACCCTAATTGATTTGTTAAATACATAGTTTCATTAAATAATAAATATACGTACCATCCCTTCCAATCTGGGGTATCACCCTCATCC
Organism: Aproaerema taeniolella; assembly: GCA_949987775.1. Taxonomy (NCBI): domain Eukaryota; kingdom Metazoa; phylum Arthropoda; class Insecta; order Lepidoptera; family Gelechiidae; genus Aproaerema; species Aproaerema taeniolella. The sequence goes on along the minus strand of OX465244.1, from coordinate 18,815,278 downwards.
TCATTTTGCTCTCGAAAATAATTATAAATAAACTAATAAATAAACGCTACACACTCAAAGGCCCACACTAAGGTTTTCCCTTGTGTCGTGGGTCCCTTGGAACACACACAAAGACAAACACAAACATCTGCTTTTGACACAAATGTTTGCCCCGACTGGGGATCGAACCCAGGTTCGCCGATCAAGAGGCAGCGTCACTACCACTCGACCAAACCGGACGTCGTTATGTTCCAAGAATGTGCTCCATTCTGGAAAAGAATGACATGCTTCATTGTTATCCGAGAAGATACATATGCAATCGCAGGGAATATTTTGTTATGTTGTTTATGGTATTATCTAGATATAACTAAATAAACCAGAACATTAATGAAAATAAATATCTGTCATGCTGCTGGGTAGTAATAACTATCATTTTATTCATTTAAAAGCAGTAGGTACAGTTTTAAAGTACAGTGGGTAATAAATATGCCTATTGGGTTTCTTCATGGGATAGATTGTCAGCCGACTCACCCTGCACTAGGAATAAATCTGTATTGCAGTGGTAAGACATCTAGTCAGTTTATGGTACTTATAGTTGAGTTGTTGTACAACTGAATAGGTACTTCGCATAAGGCTTAAACAATTTCCGGAACTAGTAAATAAAAGTGAATAAATAGATTCTCAAATATAGACCCATATGTGTTGCCACAATTCCGTCAATATCATGTAGCGCAGAACACTTTACTTTATAATAAATGACACCCACGTTATGGAAAGTTTTGAATCTGAAAATTAAAATAATAGGTACAGTATGTCCAATTAAGAATAATGCGTAACAAATTTTATGGACTTACCTACTTTACTCAGTGGTTCGGGTGAACCACTCGACCAAACCGGACGTCGGGTAGAGCAAATTTCTCTGGTAATTGCTCTGGGTAGAGCAATTCCGTTTTTAGTGAAGAGACATGGGTAATAAAAGCGAATTCTCTTGCCTTCTTCATCGAATTAGGTTTTCCAAATTGTTTTTGACAAACGCGTTGTTTCAACAATTGATCTTCAGAGAGTTCAAGGAGTATAGGATTCGTTGGCATATCCCCATATCCACAAACTTCTTAGATAACTGTTTCTCGGGAAACAAAACAACCGTAGCGTTTCACCTTTGCAGTGCAACCACCTACGCAACACCTAAGCGTTTCCATGTTAAAGCAAGTTGCAAAAATAGCCTAGGATGTAAAAATCGTCGACGGAGAAGGATTTGTGACAAGGATCTCAACTTCAAACTCAACATATAATACACGTCCGTGCACTAAGGTCGCCAACTATACTGTTTTGCACTACATTATACTTTTTACTGTTTAATAAAATAAAGTATAGAAAAATACTGTTTTCAGCATCAAAGGTCTTTTTTACCAGGCCATAATTTCCAAAAAAAACTTACACTTTTATTGATAAGGCTATTCTGTAACTTGAAAAATGGTTTGATTTAAAGACACCAACTGGCTGTGTTAAGTAAGCTGTTTGTCATTAAAAACTTTGGTCGCATTTGACCCAACTGAAAAAATTGCATAGACTTACTATTGATATGAATCATAGACATAGAAAAAATAAGTTAAATACTACTAGACTGGCTGTTGTCAAATCAAAAACGAGACCATTTGATTTTCGCCATTTTGGCGCTGTAGGCGGCAGCGGCAGAAAACCGAACTCGACGTAGTGAGGCCAAAAGTTGATTAGTCGACAAACTATATGTATTTCCCAGCGGGGTAGGCAGTTAACTACAATCATGAAAAATAAAACAAATAAATGCGTTAGTTTCAAAAACAACAATATTTAAAGCTGTGTTACTTTATAAAAAGTTAAAGTATGTAATTTTTCAAAACTGGTACTCTTTTTTTCAGTTTTGAAATATTATTCAATAGTTCATAAAGCCTACAGCCTGGCAAGAAAGTCGTGAAAATAATGGCGGCGCCACTATCGTGCCTAATGGCCACCCTATATACTGCGACAATAACGGTTTTGATACTTTGACTTATATATAAAAAAAAAATATCTATTACTATTAGCCGATTTTGTGAAATAATAATTACGGGAAAACCATTATAATTATGCTATACACCATACTCATCATATTTCTTTTGAAAGGTGTCAAAAACATACATTTTCATATCTCATATCTCGCCATTACTCTGCCAGTAAGTTCAAGGTATGAAGGGTAAAGTAAAATACTTAATAAAACTTTTGAATGGATTGTAACGAAATTATTTTAATAAAAAAATGTTTTGTTTGATTTACTATATATTATACATTTTTAATTCAAAATCAAAATAGTTTAATTTTATAAAACATTCAGAATGTTACTTAAAATTAGTTACATTAAATACTTATTCGTTCTTTTGACTATACTGGCTCTACGCCTACTCCCAAAGATGTATTATTCCCCACAGAAGATTAGATAAGAAACTCCTAGGGTGCTCTTTTTAATCTCATTCCATTTTTTTTCTAATTAACTAAATGTGAAATAATTTTAGAGTTGAACAGTTTATAATCAGACATTTTGTAATAGCCCTTTTTGCAAAGTTTTTGTTTAATTATTGTCTTTTTTTCCATGGGAATCCTATTATTGGTACACATGGTTTTGAATACACATGGGAATCCTATTATTGAAACGTATATATTGACTCATAAAAGAGTTCATGACCTTGTGGAGACGACTGTCTAGTACATCCAGTTTATGTTTGGTCCTAGTATTTACATTGTGCCTATCACTATTTTTCGATAGTTCCTTGTCTATCCGAGGCAAGTTGTTAATTATTACTATATAAAAATCAAAGTACCTTGATGTCAACTGATCCAACATTTTGTGAGGCAATTTTGTGTTTCATAATGCCCGTATCTTCTATTCGGAATCGAAAATGCTTTCATCTAAATATTCCACGCTAGAAGTCTTCATCAACGTCTTCATCTTGGCGTGATCCTTCTCTAATAGTCTGCTGGTTATTTTGGTCTGATTCACTACGGCTGTTTTCATCTTGGAGGTTTATAATTATTCTGTCAATATCGTCATACAGAGTCTTTCCCTTTGGTATTATTATTTTCATTACGTGTTGGCATGAATTTCTCCAATTTATGCCATATCAACAAAAAAATATCAAAATTGTTCGAACGCGCTCCTTTGTTACTGTATTTGTAAACAAAACCTCAAATTTGTGAGTGTTAATTTCAAATGTAAACAGTCATTCTATGAGCGGTTTATTCTAGCTATTGCAAGTTAAATCACACAAATTATATATAATTACATAAATAAAACCACATTTTACCAGTCATATCAGCAGTTCTTCTATAAAAATAGTTGAATTCGAATAAATGTTATCCTGCTTCGAATTCTTCTAAACATTTTAAATAAACTTTATAGATGATTCCTCTAGCAGAGCTCCGAATTACACCCCTGCTCATTTGAGCACAACTGGTCACCGAAATCACCATAATAACGCAATAAAATAGAAAAAAACACAATTAATTATTATCTTGTAAAAGAAATGACACAATACGTACCTACTTGACGTGATTGATAACTGACAGAAAGAAAGTTACCAGTTATAATATTTTTTAGTTCTGTTTCAGGACTATCTTGCCAGGCTGTACTACCATCCCTTAGCGGGGATCGTGACATGTTTCTAGTAACCCTTATGTACAGCCTGGCAAGAAAGTCCTGAAACAGAACTAAAAAATATTATAACTGGTAACTTTCTTTCTGTCAGTTATCAATCACGTCAAGTAGGTACGTATTGTGTCATTTCTTTTACAAGATAATAATTAATTGTGTTTTTTCTATTTTATTGTGTTATTATGGTGATTTCGGTGACCTATTGTGCTCAAATGAGCAGGGGTGTAATTCGGAGCTCTGCTAGAAGAATCATCTATAAAGTTTATTTAAAATGTTTAAAATAATTTGAAGCAGGATAACATTTATCCGAATTCAACGATTTTCATAAAAGAACTGCTGATATGACTGGTAAAATGTGGTTTTATTTATGTAATTATATATAATTTGTGTGATTCAACTTGCAATAGCTAGAATAAACCGCTCATAGAATGACTGTTTACATTTGAAATTAACACCCAAAAATTTGAGGTTTTGTTTACAAATACAGTAACAAAGGAGCGCGTCCGAACAATTTTGATCTTTTTTTTGTTGATATGGCATAAATTGGAGAAATTCATGCCAACACGTAATGAAAATAATAATACCAAAGGGAAAGACTCTGTATGACGATATTGACAGAATAATTATAAACCTCCAAGATGAAACAGCCGTAGTGAATCAGACGAAAATAACCAGCAGACTATTAGAGAAGGATCACGCCAAGATGAAGACGTTGATGAAAACTTCTAGCGTGGAATATTTAGATGAAAGCATTTTCGATTCCGAATAGAAGATACGGGCATTGTGAAACACAAAATTGCCTCACAAAATGTTGGATCAGTTGACATCAAGGTACTTTGATTTTTATATAGTAATAATTAACAACTTGCCTCGGATAGACAAGGAACTATCGAAAAATAGTGATAGGCACAATGTAAATACTAGGACCAAGCATAAACTGGATGTACTAGACAGTCGTCTCCACAAGGTCATGAACTCTTTTATGAGTCAATGTATACGTTTCAATAATAGGATTCCCATGTGTATTCAAAACCATGTGTACCAATAATAGGATTCCCATGGAAAAAAGACAATAATTAAACAAAAACTATGCAAAAAGGGCTATTACAAAATTACAAAATGTCTGATTATAAACTGCTCAACTCTAAAATTATTTCACATTTAGTTAATTATCAAAAAAAAATGGAATTAGTTTAAAAAGAGCACCCTAGGAGTTTCTTATCTAATCTTCTGTGGGGAATAATACATCTTTGGGAGTAGGCGTAGAGCCAGTACAGTCAAAAGAACGAATATGTATTTAATGTAACTAATTTTAAGTAACATTCTGAATGTTCTATAAAATTAAACTATTTTGATTTTCAATTAAACATGTTTAATATATAGTAAAAACAAAACATTTTTTAATTAAAATAACTACGTTACAATCCTTTCAAAAGTTTTATTATGTATTTTACTTTACCCTTCATACCTTGAACTTACTGGCAGAGTAATGGCGAGATATGAGATATGAAAATGTATGTATTTGACAACTTTTAAAAGAAATATGAAGAGTATGGTGTATAGCATAATTATAATGGTTTTCCCGTAATTATTATTTCACAAAATCGGCTAATAGTAATAGATAAAAAATTGTATATAAGTCAAAGTATCAAAACCGTTATTGTCGCAGTATATAGGGTGGCCACTAGGCACGATAGTGGCGCCGCCATTATTTTCACGACTTTCTTGCCAGGCTGTATAACCTTACCTTCAACAATTTTTTCAAATATTGTAGGAACACTACCAAATTTTAACAATTTCTTACTTCCTATGAAACATTTATAGTTTTAAGTTGTTTTTACTAACAAATGGGCCACAGATGCTCGAGTTGTAAATTTAATATAAAATAACAATTAACATGTATTAGGGAGTAAGTTAACTACAATCATGAAAAATAAAATAAATAAATGCGTTAGTTTCAAAAACAATAATATTTATAGCTGTGTTACTTTATAAAAAGTTAAAGTATGTAATTTTTCAAAACTGGTACATATTTCTATCGTGACATGGTGTCGTCCACAAATTACGTAACCCAAAATTCTTGAATTTTTGACCCCCCCCCCCCCCTCAATTCCGTTACGTAAGAAGTGCTTTGTAAAAATATATAGTGTTTTACGGCTCTGGAAACCGAGTCCGCCCGTTCGGTGTAGCCAATATTATCTCAGAGAAATACCCGCAAATGAGGGATGTGCAAAACTAATTAAAAAGTTTCAAGTTCTTTATTCATAACAAAATACTTTGTGTCGAATACATGCATAAAAAGTCAATTTAATAAAACAGTAGCAATTTGGGACAACAATAAACTAAATAATTATGAAAACAAATATCAATTTAAAAAAAAAATTATGTCACTAAATACTGTAAAAAAAAATGGAAAAATGTTAATCAAAATATTCACTAAAACTATAAAAACACCTCTCCAGCAAGAAAGCCCTTAATTTAACTTTAAAGTTTTGAGATTTGTCCAGAATTTTAATCTCCTCAGGCAAATGATTAAAAAATTTAGGAGCCTGATGTCTGGCACTATGCTCAACTACATTTATTTTCGGAGTGATCGTCCTACCCACATCCATACGTCGAGTACTAAATCGTGCCTGCCGTTCCTCATTTGTCTCATACTTGCACAATTGTTTAACATAATCGCACAATAGCACCAGGATGTACAGGGAAGGAACCGTCAAAATCCGTAGTTCTTTAAAATGAGGCCTACAAGATTCTATTTGAGGAATTTGCAAAATTGTGCGTATTGCTCTTTTTTGCAACACAAAAGCTCTATTTATGTTATAAGCATAGCTGCTGCCCCAGAGCTTTATACTGTATCTTAGTTTTGATTCTACTAGTGCATGGTATACCATTTTGAGCTGTTTCAACGTAACATCATCCCTGAGGCTCCTGAGCGCATAACAAGCTGGGCTGAAAATCAGTGTTGCCAGCCTGATAATCAGTCTGGCATTAGTCGCTGAGCCCAGGCCTTTTTCCTCACTGCGGCAGACATATGCAAGCTTAAACTTGTTTATTAGGATAAGAATATTTTGAACTTTTTTTTAATGTATGTGTGTGCTGTTTTGAAGAAATAAACGTATTATTATTATTATTATTATTAACTAAGTGAGCTATCCAAAGAACTTAATTCTTCCTTCCAATTTAGATGAGTGTCAATCCTAACGCCGAGAAATTTAACACTACCAACCTGGGCAATAACCTCATCTTTTAGAGTTATGGCTAACTTTTCTCTATTCCGGGATGTAGTTTTGAATAATAATATATTTGACTTACTGGTGTTCAAAACCAAGTTATTTGTAGAAAATCAATTCACGAATTCATTTAGTACCCGATTTACTTTAGCACTGAGGTCTTCAATGTTTTCCGAGGAAACAATTGCATTGGTATCATCTGCAAACATTATTAGGCTAACCTGCGGAATCATTAAATTCATGTAGTTAACCATGTCATTAACAAAAAGAATAAACAAAATTGGCCCCAATATCGAACCCTGAGGTACACCTCTTCGTATAGGAGTAAGGCCAGACTTTATAATAATTTCCTCCCTTCCTTCTATTACCTTAATTTGTACATATTGATACCTGTTACATAAATAAGATTTTAAAAGTTTCCAGACCTTTCCGCGTACACCATAAAATTCCAAGTTACCTAGCAAAATATCATGATCAACCATGTCAAAGGCAGAACTTAAATCCAAGAATATACCTGCAACCCTTTGCTTCTCATTAAGTTTCGTTATCACATCATCAACCAAAGTATTTATAGCTGCAATATCCGGGATATTTAGGGAAACTTTAAGGAAACGACCGTATGTCGACTGTGCTATTTTATTGACTGACAAAACAGGGTAGGAACAAATAACTTGACATTAATACCCACATATATTACATCCCTCCACAATAAGATAAACAAAACCCCTTTTTTAACTCTAGCTTAATTCTAATTACAATAAAAACAATGTGCAGAGGGGGAAACTCGGCAGGTTAACTATTTTAAAACAGTTACAAATTTTAACAATTATACTTATCTTTTTATTTTATTATACCACTCTTTCCTTCCCCCCTCTTCATTTACTTGTTTATCAAAAGCTTTAATTATGTTGATTTTACTAAATACCTTCTTTTATTTTCTACTGAACTTAATAATAGCTCTGTCATACACGGATGAAAAGATAAATAAGAGAACCTAACTACAAATTTAATCTATGGGGTGGAATCACAAGTCGACCTGATCGAGTGCGATAACCAATATTGTTCGGTGGTGTTGGTGATGTGGGCTGGTCTTGTAGTGGCCTGTTGAATGAATTATCATCATCTGTAGTGGAGTTCGTGCTCGAGGTGGGCGAGCGCGCGAGTGGGGTGCGGGCGGGCGAGCGCGCCGCGGGTGCGGGCCTGGGGGTGGCCGGCGACGCTGACGCTTGAGATGTCACTTCGTACTCATCATCCGACCATGCAGTTGTCCCGCTCATTGTTCCGTTGTATGCTCTTGCATCCATCAATTGGTTTGCGTGTCGCCTCCAAACGATATCTGTGCCCACCACTTTGACGTCATACAACACAGCACCAACACGTTCTCTCACGCAGCCCAATACCCACGTTGGTTTGGATGGGTTATCTCTATAATCTTTTACCCACACATGTGCTTCGACATCGTAATTCCTATTTTGTCCCCTATAGTACTGCTTCTGTCTTTCTTGGTTACGTCGCACTCGATCGGTGACTTCCGACAACGGTGGTGGTACTTGTGAATTTGTTTCTTTAATTAAATCCAATTTACATCTCAAATTTCGTCCAAACATCAAACTAGCCGGTGAAACTCCAGTCGTGCAGTGTGGCGTATTACGATAGACAAATAAATACTCTTCGAGTCGTTCTATCAGGCATTGTTTATTGCCATCTTTTATGGCATGAGTTATGAACTTTTTACAGGTTTTGACGGCGTTCTCGGCGAGTCCGTTACACTGTGGTGAGTATACCGGTGATAGTAAATGTGTGATACCGCGATCTTGACAGAATTTAACAAATTCATTCGAGATAAAAGTTTTCGCATTATCCGTTACAATAATTTTTGGCAATCCAAACTGTGAAAATATACTCTTTAAATTAATGATTAATTGTTGAGTTGTTAAATTAGGCATTGGCAAACAATCCAACCACTTACTATAAGCGTCTATGAAGACTAAATACATTTTGCCATTGAAGGGTCCTAGATAATCTAAGTGTATCCTTTCAAAAACAGAGTTTGGCATCTTCCAACCTTCTAAAGATACCTTAGGTGGTGACTCACGTGACATCACGCACCGAATACAGTTTGCAGTCACTCTTTCAATATCGCTGTCAATTCCAGGATACCAACACCGCTCTCTTGCCATAAGTTTCATTTTAATACTGCCTAAATGCGCCGCGTGTAATATATTCGTTATATATAGTTCCTGCAGTACTCCGTCTCTATATTTATTCGGTACTACGATGCGATGCCCACGCATTAAGCAACCCTCATCAACATGCAATTCATGTTGACAGCGCTGGTATGGTAGTAAATCTGCTCTTACCTTTCGTGGCCACCCCTTAGCGACATACTGTAGCACGACCGACAAGGTATCGTCCGCGGCCGTGGCGGCGCGTAGCTCAGCCGGCGTCGCGGGCAGCGGCGCGCCCGCCGCCGCCAATGCGTTCAAGTAGCTCGCTACTTCCACCTCAGGCGGAGACGACTGCGGGTCACTTACAGGGCACCGACTTAAATAGTCAGCGACGTTATTCTCGCTATTCACAAATTCAATCTTATAGTTATAAGCTGCTAAAAATAACGCGTAGCGCTGTAACCTGGCCTCTGTCATTTGCGGTACGCCCCTTTCAGGTGCAAAAATAGAAAGCAAGGGCTTGTGGTCGGTCCTCAGGATAAAAGGCTGCTCCCGACCGATACTTTTTTATGCCATATATGATCGCAGTCGCCTCCTTCTGGATTTGGCTGTAACCCCGCTCACTTTTAGTCAATGAGCGTGACGCATAACAGAGGGGTCGCTCAGCTCCGTTCGTATATCGGACAGCGAGCACGGCGCCCAGCCCGACCGGCGCCGCGTCCACCGTGAGCACGAGCTGCTGCCGCGGGTCGAAGTGCGCCAGCATGCGGTCGCTGCACAACTCTTCCTTCACAGCATCAAACGATTTTTGATGTTCCTCACTCCACGTCAACTTGACGTCTTTTTTTAAAAGGTTGTGCAGCGGGTCTAGTATAGACGAAGCGTTAGGTATAAAATTTCGATAAAAATTCTAAAAGTATTTTTACTTGAAAACTCAGCAATTTCTAAAAGTATTTTTACTTGAAAACTTGGCTAACTATGTCATATAAGGTAAAGGTTGAAACTTAATACATTACTTTGGATCTGAAAACAAAGCTCAAACATAGTTGTTTCATCTATCGCTTAAATTTTCTATTCCATTGTTACACTTACTGCTTTTGATAGATTAAGGTCCGTATTACAGAACGCGACTCAGACTCTGATCTATACTTAAGTAGCAGTCGTTTTTCTTATTTTGATACTGAGAGAGATAGACAATCAACACTTAACACTTGAGTCTCCTTTAGTGGTGCCTCTAAAACATCTTTAAAAAGTTTTATGTTCTCTTAACAATCACAAAAAGTGGTTAATATTGTATTTCGCATTTCTGTGAAAAACGTAAAGATTTTGTACTTATAAAAAATCAATTTTGATAAAATAAAAATATGTAGAGTAGAAAATTTACGAAAATTGTATGTATAAAGACCTATATAAATGGCACACGAATTCCTAAGTGCTAATTACGGACTTATTTTTGATTTTCAGTGGAAAAGAAGTTTCTAAAACAGGTCACCTATGTCAGTATCTAAGACAACATTTTCTTAGATAGATAAATGCACGGGCATTTGAAATTTCAGCTATTACGCTGCTTTTATTGTGCTTTGCGATAATTGTGTAAAAATGATTCAATAAAAATTTAAGTTTAAGATAGAAATGACTAAGCTTTTCCCTTCAATGGACATTTGTAGAAATAAGCAAAGGTGTCAGTGCTTGATCCAAACTAAGAAACTTATTAGAATAGTTATATTATAATATTTATCCATGGCTTATATACGCAATACTACGCTTGATGTAAACTAAAATCAAAAATCAATAATTAAATTAACCCTTACTTCATGTCAGAACATCAAAACCATAGATCAAACCTATATAGACCATATTCATAGTGGTTTTAATAAAACAAACTTAAAAAATAAGAAATGCATTGAAACACCGGCTGTACGGCCATAGATTCCTTTGCTTAAAAATAAAAATAAGCCGTTTTATTGTTTTCAAAAAGTAACATCCTGAAGATTGAATAATGTTATTTAGTTTCTCCGACAGGGCCGAATTAAGATTTGAAGACTAAATACTTAATCAATTTCGTTCTTATTAACACTGTATTAAGTATTTAGTTTTGGTTCGTTAAAAAAGTGCAGAATAGCCGAACTATTAATGGGGAAGCCGACAAAACTTTCGATATTTTAGATATTATACGCCTATAATCCTCGTTGGGGTAACATAAGCCACATAACTTTACATGTCATGAAAATTTAAAAAATGGCATATTGTAGGTAGGTATATGAGTATTTAATACGTTGTTTAAATTTTGCAATGTACGGACGGCCCCAACTCAGGTTACCACACGCGTGCACTCTGTGCTGTTGTGATAAGAGCGGCTTTGCAATGAAAATGGAGTAACCTCATGCGCTGGCCTCTGTACCAACAATGCAATGTATTTGGTTGGCAGCTGGCACATTCCAAATTTTTTGTTCAGTGCCAGTTCAGCACAGAAGTTTTTGTTTTATTTTTCAGAACGCTCGCTCGGCTCGTGCGTTGGGGGTCGCAGTTCTAACCTAACCTAACCTAACCAACCCTTAACGGGTTGGTTAGGCTAGGCTACTAACAAACCTAACCTACAGTTTCTGCCCCGATATAATCTCCGCGGGGGAGGAGTTTTAACTATAGCTAGTTTTAACTATAGCTCGATGTGACAACTAGTTTTATCTGAAAATCAAAGTCGAATGTAAGTAATACATTTCCGATAGTGATTTAGGAATATTCGCAAATTCAATCTTAGATAATCACCAACGCATCAAAGCACAGACCCCGATAAGAACACAAAATCAACTCATGTCAGCTGTCAAAAACGTCAAAAATTGAAACTGACAGTAACTTCCGGCAACCGTTCCAATTTTTCGTCGTTGCCGGTACCGGCAGCGGAGTCACTTGCTTTTAATTTCTTCCGACTCACTTATATTCGACGATAGCTATTAAACATGAAGTTTGTAAAATGAAGTTTGAAAAAGGTTATTATTGCCTACAAAGAAAACTCAATAAGTAACATCATAAAATCAATTAATTAGCACTTCACACTGTAACTTTCTGCACTAAAGTTTCCCTCGTATGGTTTGCCCAAACCGGAAATCGAAACCAGAAATCGTCGATTCACAGGCTGTGTAACTCTACCACTCAACCAAACTTCTCGACAAAAAATTAAGAAAGGATCTATAATACAAAATATCTCATAATCAATCCGGTCCTTTTATCAAATGCTACGTACTGCTTAGTCGGTGCGAAGGCGGCCTATCAAGCTTATTTGGCTTGGCACCGACTTCAGACAGATTTTGTCTTTTTTTCAGTTTTTTGGAGTCTTTTTTTTTTAAATAGTTAAATCTTAAAATAAATACACACATCAATACTGTCTAGGGATATTGCTTAATTTTTCATGAGTGTGTTTGAGAAGCTATAAAAGCATACTTGAGGCACATGGAGGGATATAATTTTAAGATGAGCATGAGCAAGTGTTAAACATGAATTTTCAATTCCCGTCAATGAATTTTGTTTAAATTGAATTTTTTTAAAACGTGACGTAAACGAAAACAAAAATGCACTTTTTTCTGCTTTTTGTATGAAAATGGTTGAATTAGCACATTTTTCTTTTCATTTTAGTCACGTTTTCACAAATTTCAAGAAAAATTAAATTCATTGATAAAAACTGAAAATTCATGTTTAGCACTTGCTCATCTGAAAATTATATCACTTCGTGTATCTCGAGTATGGTATTATAGCTTCTCAAACAGACCTCTTTTGTATAAAAAATCATGCAATATCCCTAGACAGTGTTGATGTGTATATTTTTCTATGTTTGGCGTAAATAATAGAAAGAACTTGAGAAACATTATAAGTGCCTATTCCATTCAAGGGTGGCCCTCGATTTTGTTGGGGTTCCATCAGATCCTGACTTGGTGACAATAGGACCACTTCTGGAGTATACTCTTTCGAACAAAAAAAGAATTTTGAAAATCTGTCCACAAATGGCGGAGAAATCGGTGAACATATCTACATAAAATAAAGATACGCATAAAATAAAGATAGTTTAAGATTTCGTAGTTTTCCTTTCATTTAATTTACCAAGTTTGTTAGAAAGATTTCATCCTTATAATTGACCCTAACGATCGACGCAATAAAAGTACAGGGTATTCTTGCAGATTTTAGTCGGTTCGATTTAGTGGTTGTGGCAAGCGAATTTTCGAAAATCCTTGAATGCAGTTTTCTTTATTTTCAAAAATAAAGGAATGTTTTCTTTGAGTACAATTTTCTATCTACAGTACTTTCCCTTCAGGTGGCATTACAAAATTCCACCCTGTATACAGTCGAACATAAAACCTCCTCCTTTTTGGAAGTCGGGTTAAAAGTAATTCAAGTGGTACAGTGTATCCGCTCCGTTTGGTTTCGACAAAGATCCAGCAGCAGTGCTTCTCGCCGCCATAGTTTTTCGTAAACAAAACACTATCGGCTTACGGAGAATGAGAGAAGTGAAGAAATATAAATTGAAGACATAGCTAAGAAATACATATATTGAAGACCTGGCTGTATGGACGCAGATTCCTTTGCCCTTCTCGAAAGAGATAAATTTACAAAACAACATGTCCATGCTTTTAGTCCATGTATGTCAAAAATACGTTGATCTCTATGGTATGAGTAAAAAGTACTGAAAAACACCTAGCTTTGAATTTTTTCAGGGGTTTTTGTTGTTGGTTTTATATTTACTGGCTAAATTTCGAGATTTTATGTAGCCTAAATGTTGACCAGGGATATAAGGTACCACCATGCAAAATTTCATTTAAATCGGTCCAACAGTTACGGAGATTAGCCCGTGTAAACAGACAAACAGAGAAACAAAAAAACTTAAAAAATTCGGTATTTGTTTTATTTCTCTTCTTACATCCCCCTGACTCGGTTTTTAGCATTTTTTTTCTATGTACAGAAATTCGACCTCTACAGTTTTAATATATGTATACATAAGTACATACCAGTAGTTCGTATGGCGGAGGTAAGTCCCACGGAAATGAGTTTATTCTCCTTGGGTCCCGCTCTATTTCATTACAGTTTGTTCGCTCAATTAGTGTGCATGGGTAGCTGTCAGCTGTCATCTCGAAATGTATGGCGGTACAGGGAGCAAGAAAACTTGAATGGTAATTCATATCTTCTATCTCTTTCTACTAGTTATAATACGAAAATAATAATATTTTGTGGTCTCTGTAAATATTTACATGGATTAGTATAGCTACTTATTTTTTGAAAGAAAAATATTCGTACCTATTTGAAAATAAAATTACTTAACTGTACCTAAATAAATTATTGCCTAATAGTAATGGATAACGCTCCTTACCACTCGCGACTATCCGTCAGAATTCCAAACACCACAACCAGAAAAGGGGAGATCCTTGATTTTATGAGACAGTACAAAATTTCCATTCCAGAGCCAACCCCAACCATTCCAGTGCTGCTGGATATTGTGAAAAAGGCGGGCATAGAAAAAAGATATGTCATTGATGAAATAGCAAAAATGAATGGTTGTGAGGTGGTGCATCTTCCACCATACCACTGCATTTTTAATCCGATAGAACAAGTGTGGTCTAAAATTAAACATGACCTTAGAGCCAACAATTGCGACCCCAAAAACAGCAGTGCCGTATGTCAATTGATCAGGCAGGTCATGTTGAACGTAACATCTGACTTGTGGGGTAAATATATTGCCCACGCAATCAAAGAAGAGAATAAGTACTTTAATGTAGACCAGCATGTTGATGTTAACGGAGACACTTTCATAATAAACACACAAAGTGATACAGATGACTCTGATTCGGAATAGCTAGATTGATTTTTTATACTTATGCTACAAAAATAGCATATATGTTTAAGTTGTAAGATGGCTATTTAATTTTAATTTTTATTAAAAAATTTGCATTTGTGGACGAGTCACATTTAAGTTAAAGAATGGTCCCAATATACCGTGCGCCTGTACTGCACACTAATTGCCCGAACGAACTGTATGTAGCTGTCTCTGTCACACTTAGTATAAGAATGTATTCAAAATTCTAGTAAGAACTAATTTGAGAGAGTTAAATACTTAAGGCGACTACAGCACCCGATAAAGACAGCACACATAGGAATAGTGCCATCTCCGTCTCTCAACAGGCCTGGGCCGGCAGTGCGAACAGTGTCGATACACGAAGTTTACGGACTATGAAAGCGTGCGTGCGTAAAAACATGTTCGAAAGTTAGAAAAATGAGATTAATGGAAAGGTAATAGCTTAAATATAAAAAATTTTCTTCGATTTAATGCAGTGCGTCATGCTTATCTACACATCATAAAATCGTAATTTAGGTGCTGTAATCGCCTTAAGCGAACCGAATTCTGGGCACAGACCAAGTTTCAGTTAAAGTATAAGTTTTCAAGAGATCTTACGACTGTGAACGAACAAGTGAACAATTAAACGAACGACGTTATTAAATTGGTGATAAACTTAGGAGTATGTTACGCAAGGATAAGTGAAACTGATTTGGTCCGGCACAATATCCATCTTGCTGTGTCAAATTACCTGTACATCAGCCGGCTAAATTATTCCTTACAGAGCTTAGGTCCATACAACTGCAAAATATGCAAGTCATACTTCAAATCGATGCAGAGTCTTTTACGTCATCAGAAGCGACATACCTACAAGTACGAGTGTCAACTATGCCCTTACATATGTCTGAATAAGAAGTCAAAATACAGGCATATTGGGATGCAACATAAGCGGCTATTTGAATGCATCAAATGCGAGATAAAATTAAGGTAATTTGACAAATCCTCTCCTCTCATCGTCTCTCTTTTCTCTTAAGAAAGAAAAGGAAGCCAGATTTATTATTTCGGATATCACAATTATCACAACACTAGAACAGGCAAGATCATACAGTAATACACACAGTGGTATGCTCTTACCTTTCCTCTCTCTTCCTTCTAGTGTGTTGTCTCGTTTTATTTCTAGTCACTCGCATATTTCCCAATTATACAGGGTGTAAAGGACAGCTTAGCAAATACTTAAATGGTGGAAAATAAAGCGGTGATAGCCCAGTTGGTAATGAGCCAGATTTGTAATCCGAAGGTCGCGGGTTCAAATCCTGGTGCGGGCCTGTACCACTAAATTCGTCTTTTCGGGTTTATGTACGGATTTCTAATTATCACTTGCTCAACGGTTTTTTTTATTATTAAGCATGGGTTCGCTCTTGACCACAATCTATGTAGGTCAGGACAGCTGAGACATGTCGCCCGGAGAGATCTCGCATATTCAGGTCGATAGCATTTATACAACTTATCTTTTTGAGGGAATAGACGCTAATAAGCAAATTGACAGCATCTATACTGACTTTCAGAAGGCCTTCGACAGAGTAGATCATAAAATTCTCCTTCAAAAACTGGCATTTAATGGAATACGAGGCAACTTATGGCGTTGGTTCAAATCTTATATATCCAATCGTACTCAGAAAGTTGTAGTAAATGGTTTTGAGTCTAATTTCGTACCGATAACATCTGGCGTACCTCAAGGCTCAATCTTGGGCCCTTTATTATTCGTCTTGTTTATAAATGACATTGACTTATGTTTTAAATTTTGTAATTTTCTACTCTATGCAGACGACCTCAAAATTTTTCATACCATTGATAGTATCGATGACCATATTAAATTACAGCAAGATTTGGACCGTTTCTCGTTATATTGTACTCAAAATAAACTTGGCCTTAGTCTAAACAAGTGTAAAGCTATCACATTCACTAAAAAGAAAAAAATCATAAACATACCGTATACTTTATGTGACACTCGGCTTGATACGGTCACCTCGATTAAAGATCTCGGAATTACGCTTGACAGTAAGTTACATCAGGATACACATATTGATAAAATCATAACAAGAGCCTTCAAAATGTATGGTTTTGTAATGCGAGCTTGCTCTCAATTCACCCGATCTAGTACTTTCATATATATTTACAAAAGTTTAATTCGCTCTCAGTTGGAATATGCAGTGTCGGTGTGGGATCCTTTCTATAAGAAATATATTTTGGCCCTTGAGTCAGTGCAGAAAAAATTTCTGCGTCGAGTAAATTATAAGTGTTGTCGTAGTCGTCTGGCATACGAACAACTTTTAGATAAGTTTAATTTAATGAGTTTCAAGACTAGACGCATCCAGTTACAAACTATGCTCCTGTATGATATTTGCCATGGTAAATATGATTGTATTGCTCTAAATAACAGCTTGAACTATAAAGTTCCTCTAAGGTCTCATAATCACAGAAAGTATGCAATGTTTGCGACACCATTCTGTCGCACTAACGCTGGCATGCGTTCCCCAATGTATCGTATTATGCACTTATACAATACTTACTTTAATGAAATAGATTTAATGGCGACGCATGTCAGCAGCTTCAAAAGATTACTACAGCTTAAACTTTTAGAAATTACTGTTTAGTTCTTTAGTTTAGTTTCTTACCTTTCTTTTCTGTATTTTAGTTCTTTACCTGTCTTCTCTGTATTTTAGCTCTTTACCTATCTACTCTTTTATTTTTTATTTCCTTACCTGTCTTTTCTGTATTTTAGTTCTTTACCTATCTTCTCTGTATTTTAGTTCTTTACCTGTCTTCTCTGTATTTTAGTTCATCACCTATCCTTTCTGTATATTGATATTTATTCTAAATTTTCTCTGCTTCATTTTAATTAATTTTTCAACACTATGTCATATTATAAAACTGCTTCTTCTTCTACTGCATATGTTATGTTATATTAGATTAATCTATACTTTTTGCTATCACTATCACCCTTAACTAAAATCTATGTACCTAGTAATTCGTGGTTATCGGTACTGGTAACACAATTACGTGTTCTTAATTTTAATGTTTGTTTATTCGTAAATATTGTGTTACTGTTTGATAACCCCAATAAAGTGAAAAAAATAAATAGCTAATCGTTTGTGACGACAAACAAGCAAACTTTCATCGTTTGTGACGGTATACTTTCGCCAAAAAATCAAAAAAACATGGTTCAGCCAGCCGGATTTTGCACTTTTCGGAGCACATCAGATCTCAGCTCCTGAAGGGTTTTCGGGATTTGTTCCTAATCAAAAGTTATGTGACGCCTATGTGACAGAAATCCGAACTAATTTTAACTATCGTGATGCAATACTTTTGGAAAAATCTTGAAAAACAAGTGTCCAGCCAGCCTGATATCCGGCTGGCTGAACCACTTGTTTTTCGTCGATTTCTCGCTAACTAACGCGTTTCACTCTGAACTTTTTGGATCAAAGGTTTGTGATGGCAATGTGACAGGGTACCAAGCAGGTTTGAACGCCCGTAACGCATGCATTTTTGAGATATTCCAGAAAACTAAATGGTTCAGCTGCAAAAAGTCAGGCCAGCTGAACCACCTGTTTCTACCACTTCCAGGTGCGCTACACTCGAGGAATCTAGACCAAAGGTTTGTGACAGAGATGATAAATACGATGGTTCGTTTCTCGACAAGATAAGGGTGATACCCCGCAGTGCGTCTGGACGTCCGATGGAAGAAAGGGGCAGGCGGAATGAGCTCATGTAGCTCCTGAGTGCACTCCCCGAAGTACATCTTATAAAAACACAAAGGCAAGCTACTTTGCGTCTAAGAGCTAGGATTTGGAGCTTATCCTTAACCAGCTTTTTATCACCAATGAGCCTCCTGGCTCTGCAATCCACCGAGTCTAGTGCAGCTAGTTGGTATTTGGCCGAACCATCCCAAAGGTTTTTTTTTATTTTATTATAAGATGGGTTAATCTCAATCTTGACCATAAGGTCAAAGATGAGGTCGACGATGGAGCGAGTTAACCCAGAAAATGCCTATAAAGGCACTGGTACTCTCACGCACCGACGGAACACAGCAAGCTGTTTGGCGTCGGACTTCGGTAGGAGGGTGGTCGCGAACCAGACGGCCCTTTACAGAGCCTACCACACCGCATGAGACCATAGGACAACACCTCAGATTCAGAAAAAAAATGAAGTGTCGTTGCCTGAGATGGATTATTAGGAGGCAGGTCTCATTTGTGTTTCCTTAGTCGCCTCTTACGACACCCACGGAAAGAGATGGGGTGGTGTTATTCTCAACCGATCACCACACGGTTAAATGTGTGGCTACAATACTCCATGCAAGATCGGACCTGCGCCTTATAAAGGGTAAGAAGTTGATCTGGCGTGAAGTATCGCTTAACTTTGTTAAGGATGCCCAGGTTTTTGGCCGCAGTTTGAGCCTTAGCCTTAGACTCGATGGAGGTGCCGAAGTTAAGGTTGACAGATAACTTCATGCCGAGGAGATCCAGCTCATCGGTTACAGATACAGATGCACTCCGGAAAGTAGGAGTCAAGTTGAATGGACTCCTTTTTGCGGAGAACAGGCACGCCTGCGTTTTGGAGGCGTTGAAGTTGAAACTCACCAAGTTCATGTCACCCCATTGGGAGACAAGACTTAAGGTTGTGTTCACTCGCTCAACCATTGTTTCCCTTTCATTTCGAATTTCATCCCCACCAGCTCTTGCACTAGACATATATCTCTCCATGACTGTGCTGTCATCTGCGTACGCAACCACTCCAGGCAAAAGCATGTCGTTGATGTGCAGCAGAAATAGAGTCGCAGAGAGGACAAACCCCTGAGGAACTCCGGCATTAATAGCCATTAAGTCAGAGGAGCAGCCGTCGACGACTACTCGGATTGACCGTTCACTCAGGAAGTCAGCTATCCAGCTACAAAAACTAGCAGGAACGCCGTACGCAGCTTGCTTAGCAGACTTGCGTGCCAAACCCTGTCAAAGGCCTTTGAGATATCAAGTGGCACGGCGAGAGCTTCGCCGTGTTTCTCGATGGCTTCGCCCCAGCAGTGCGTGACATACACTAGAAGATCCCCAGTCGATCGTCCACGGCGAAAGCCATATTGTTGATCACTAAGTAGCTCATTAGCTTCTAGGTATGTCAGCAGCTTGCTGTTCAGTACTCTTTCCATAACCTTACAGAGTATGGAAGTGATGGCAATAGGACGGTAGTTACAGGGGTCAGCACGACTCCCCTTCTTGGGTACTGGTTGCACGTTGGCAAGCTTCCAGGACTTAGGTACGGTTTTGGTCTTGAGAGAGAGACGGTACAAGCGTGTCAGTATAGGAGACAACTCAGGACCACAGTGCTTCAGGACTTTAGCAGGTATCCCATCCGGACCGCTCGCCTTGTTCACGTCTAGACTCTGTAATGCTCTTCGGACCTCTTTATTGTGTATTGTGACTTCCGGCATTGAGAAGTCACAGCGAGGCATAGTCGGTGGTTGACGAGAGCCAGTGTCCAGACGAGAATTGCTCGCAAAAAGAGATGCAAAGAGATCTGCTTTCTCTTTCGCGGAGTGAGCTAACGATCCATCAGGTTTCTGCATGGGAGGCAACGTTGGACGGCAGAAGTTAGTTTCGACAGACTTTGATAGGGACCAGAACTGTTTACTACCAGGAAGGTAAGATGCTAATCTAGTCCCTATTCGCCTAATATGGTCAAAACGAGCCTTCCGGATAACCCGTTTGCATGACTTGGCAGCTGAATTGAATGCCCTTTTCTTCGAACGAACCCTCCTAACTCGGATTCCACGATCACGTGCTTGAACCCAGGCCTGGTATGCAGCTTCTTTGCGTGCCTCAGCACGTGCACAATCCGCATTGAACCATGGCTGGGCTTTGTGACCGAGCGGGATGTTGGAGAATGGAATAAAGTATTCCATTCCCTGCCGGATTACATCCGCAATCGCATCAGCCGAACAAGAGGGGTCACCCGAAAAGAAACACATTTGCCGCCAAGGAAAAGATGCAAAGAAGTGTCGCATCTCATCCCAATCTGCTGACTCGTATCGCCAGACTCTCCTAGTGCCTTTGAGACTAACGTCCGGGGGAGAGCTGATCGATACGGATTTCACCAGACAGTAGTCCGATGTTCCCAGCGGGGCTGAGACCACAACTGAGTACTTGTCTGGATCAGTTGTCAGCAGAAGGTCAAGGCAATTGGGAGTATGTCCATCAACATCCGGTACCCTCGTCGCCTCGTTCACCAGCTGTGTGAGATCTAGCGATAGTGCAAATTTGCGCGCCTCTCTGCCAGCATGGTTTTCTTGAACGGGAACAACCACTCGCTGTGATGGGCGTTGAAGTCCCCCAGAAAGACGAGTTCTGACGTTTGGTACCTTTGTTGGGTTATATCAGCCGTCTCAGTCAGGTGGTCAAGAAGTTTGGTTGTCTCCTGGTCTCCGCTATGTGAACGGTAAACGCAGGCATAGACAGTTTTGTCAAGACCTGTGTCTAACAAAAGAAGAGAAGAAAACCCAGATTTCTCAAAGCAACGGAGACGCTTACAGCAAACGTCATCGCGGACATACACACAGACCCCAGCGTTCCTCCTGAAGTTGTGCTCAAGGGAGTAGCCCGGGTAGTTGAGGTACGCCACGTCTGACGGTGTTGCTATCTGCGTCTCCGTAAGAAAGAATAGGTGCGGCTTGTTGGTCTCAAGGTGGTGGTGGATCTGTTCGATATTTGAGTGCAACCCTCGGATGTTAATGAGGTGCACTTTTCGTGGGAGGAAGTGCAGCCGTTTTTTAACTAATCCTTTCTTTTTGCTTTTCATGTTTGTGTTTGGAGTGTTTGTGGGAAGGTAATTAGAAGTCGAGGCACTGCTTGCTGAACCATAAAGACAGGACTGATGATAACAACTGGCCAATGGGAAACTCATTTGGAGCGCGCGGGGACGCCCTAACCCCCCCGCTATGGCCATCGGGTCCTCCCTTCCGGTCGCCAACTGGCACGGTGGAGCATAGCGGGATTTTTCACTTGGTGTGTGGGGCAGCCTTTTGCACGTGGCTAGCGTGCTACTTGGGCCCCCTACTACCCGCGGTCGGCCTACGGCGAGATACCGTGCTTAGGATCCCGCTACCCTTTAAGATGAGCTGCCCGGGACAGTGTCTTTCATCAGTCAAGACCGGCTTTAAGCACACAACTGACTTCGTCCTTTTTTCCTCAAAGGCATTGGCACTTCCACGCACCAGCGGAACACAGGCAAGACAGGCTTGTCTGCTTGGCGCTGGACTCCGGCAGAAGAGTGGTCGCGAGCCAAACGGCCCGTTGCGACTGCTAATGGGCCTACCACACCGCTTTGGGGATCTTTGGCCGCCACCATTGAACAAAGCCCAAGGTGATGTTGCCCAGGGTGGACCGCTAGGAGACAGATCCCATCCACCCCAAAACGTGAAGGAAGGAAAACAATTTCGAAAGACGAGCGGTCCACCAACTCGCATTGGGCCAGCGTGGTGGACTATGGCCCAAATCCCCTTCGTGTTTCGAAGGGAGGCCAGTGCCCCTCGGTGGGGACGTATAGGGGCTGTTAAAAAAATATATTTTTTTCCCGGAAACGTCATGTTAAGGCGACTACAGCACCCAATAAAGGCAGCACACATAGGAATAGTGCCATCTCCGTCTCTCAACAGGCCTGGGCCGGCAGTGTGAACAGTGTCGATACACGAAGTTTACGGACTATGAAAGCGTGCGTGCGTAAAAACATGTTCGAAAGTTAGAAAAATTAGATTTATGGAAAGATAACAGCTTAAATCGAAAAATACGTTAACTACTTATCGAGAGTGTTCAATCACGAACATTTTGATAGCAAATTCAAGTTCCTGTGTGCATTTGCTATCGTTTTTACAGCTTAAAAGATACACAATATTGGTATTTAGAGGTGACTTTGTGAGCTTTTTCTATCGAACCAAAAGTGCTGAATCATGTTTTCAGCAAATTACTATCTAGTTTATGTCTCGAATATCACCGTAGTATTTTTTTTCTTCGATTTAATGCAGTGCGTCATGCTTATCTAAGCATCATAAAATCGTAATTTAGGTGCTGTAGTCGCCTTAAGGAGTTTTAATTATTTACCTACTTTGGCGCAACGTATCGCGAAACCGCGACCTGCGCAAGATCCCCCGCGCCGCGCTGCTATCGGAGTGCGATGTACATTGCTAGTTTTCGTGTTTTACGTTGTTAAATGGAGTGTATTCGATAAATAAAATAAAAATGTAAGTAAAAAATTTTAAAAAACATGAAAAAAAATTGTTTATGTTTTCCAGAGAAAAATTCCACTTGAAAATCATTCAGAATGATTGTCTGAGTCCAGGGTTTCAGTTTTTGCTAAGCTGTCTTTTACACCCCGTATTTCTTTTCTTATACTAATGCTTAATATAAATGCGAAAATGGGCGTTTTTCATTTGACGGTTTGCCGTCCACCTTGCCGGCCGGCAGCAACTGCAAAGCTTGGTGTCGCAGCACTGGCGATGACACCGGTGAGAATCAACGCCGTTTTAGTGCCGGCGCCGGTCAATGAATAAACATGCCATATTTTTTCGTTCTTTTTTGCTCTCTCGGTAGCCGGGTCGTTATCATCGCCAGTTTCGTGCCGTTGCCGTGCCGTCAAGTGGAAAAACGCACATTTTAGGCTGAATCTACACTTTGAACACACATGACGGCTGGTTTGGTCGAGTGTCGAGTGGTGATGACGCTGCCTTTTAGTCCACAAGTCCTGGGTTTGGTTCCCAGTTAGGGCAAATATTGTTTATTTATATTTATTTATAGGAACACCAACTGTAGATACATATGTTCAATCATATGCAATAAATACAATCTACGTTATACCTCTACATCTGATATATGCACCAATTACAGGTGTTGCAAATGTTCAATCTATTCGCTATTAATTTAAAAAAATACATTTTCACCTACCCTTACACTTAAATTATTATTATATTAGATGAAAAGATTATGGTGTTGAACAAGTAAATAAAATTTTAAATTTTAAAATAAAATAAAAGAATACATCAAAAAAGCAGATGTTTGTTCTCGGTTCATGGGTGTAATCATTGTAAAAATCCGTTGTAATATGTTTAAAACTAGTGAATAAATAAACAAATTTACTTTATATTGCAGTACTCGCAAAGAGTTTAACCAGCACTATCGCGTATGGCATCGGAACTTCATCTGCGATACATGTGGCATGACTTACAAGATGAGATACTGCATCATAGACCACATTAGGTATGTCCAAAGATTAGAAACCTTGGCAGTACAGACACATATTCGACGGTTCACTAAAACCATTTATTTAGCAGACGCCATTTTGTTTACTTTTGTTACATAGATACTACGCTCACGCCTAAAATCCCCATTAGGGTAGGCAGAGCAATAGTAGTTTTAAAACCAAAATTTACTGGAATGACGTAGAGGGTTCAATATTTCAGGGTTTTTGGTTTAATATTTTAGAAAATGCTCATCTGAATTCTGATTGAGAAATACTCATCAGTTATCGAAAACGTATTTTTTACCACCGACAAAAAGAGGGGTGTTATAATTTTGACGTTATCTGTGTCTGTGTATCTGTGTTGTGTGTCTTTCTGTGGCATCGTAGCTCCTAAACGAATGGACCGATTTCAAAGCGGTTTTATTTGTTTGAAAGCTGACGTAATCGAAATGGTGATCAAAATTGGTTCAGCCATTCAAAAGTTATAAGCAATCGAATGTCGGGGATTTTTCTTTTAAATTTTGAGTCATTTGAAACTGCATGATCTTTCTTTAAACCATTTATTATATTAATTAGACGGGATTTTTTTTTTAAATTTTGAGTCATTTGAAACTGCATGATCTGTCTTTAAACCATTTATATTAATTAGACCCC
The DNA here is from genome assembly GCA_949987775.1 of Aproaerema taeniolella. Classification (NCBI taxonomy): domain Eukaryota; kingdom Metazoa; phylum Arthropoda; class Insecta; order Lepidoptera; family Gelechiidae; genus Aproaerema; species Aproaerema taeniolella. The sequence goes on along the minus strand of OX465244.1, from coordinate 18,790,486 downwards.
TAGCACACGGCGTATTTCTACGGCGCTGAAAACGAGCGTTTCACGCGCGTATACGCGCTTCAAACGCGATTGGAACAAAACAAACCTTGTAACCTCAGCCCACGGGGCGATCGTGAACGCACGTTTACAGCGCATACGCACAGATACAGCGATACAAACGAGTTTCGAACGGACTTCACACGCGCGTATTACGCGCGTTTAAATCTATGAAAACGCAAAAATCGGCATCTACCCCAAGTAACATTTTAAACTGTATAAAAGCTGTATTATGGACTATTGTTTACTACAGGCTGTTAAACGTTGCTGTATAAAGACTCGGAATGAATATCGGAATCTCGGAATATTGTAATATCAGAATCTCGGAATGAAAGTTCCGATATTATATTTCCGATACTGAGTGATCCAATATCGTAATATCGGAATCAGACTAGTTTTCCATTTGAGTAACTAAATTAAGGGCAATGCCGTGATAACTAGCCGGTGGTGTTTGGCAAAACTGTTAGTCCAAGTTGGTAGGTAATGACGCAACTCATTCCGTCTGTTTCACTCTTTCACTACGTACGTCTTTCTTGCTTATTCGCTCGCACACAGAAACAAATCTACCTGGCTGTCCTGAGTCCTGTCAATCAGTTGTAGTCTAAGATCCGGCTGCAGAATCGTTCGTTACGCTTATCGAGTTTCCGCCAAAAACCCCATCCCCGCGCATATTCATGATTAGAAGAATATACATCCACTAGGCTGCCAATCAAAATCCGGCCGCCAATATTTTTAATTAAAAATGGTTTCATTTTATTTAAAAAACAAGGGAACGAAATATTTTTACAGAAAAAAATAGCTTTAATTTGATATAAACCTATGAAGTTGCCGGTTTTCATACAATATTTTTGGAAAACTGAATTTTACATACTTACTAACGTTTTTCGATTTTTCTCGGGAATGCGAAATCCAAATTTAGCAAAATTTGGTGGGAAGGTTTGGACAACATTAAGTTAATTTTCATCATACTTTCTTTATTGAAAGTTGTAACTGTAACAAAGGTACAGCAAAAATAAGCAATGAAACTGGCAACGGATGAAATGAGCTATATTTGAGCTTCTTTTTCAGCAAATAAATCTAAAGTAAATATGTATTAATTTGACTTAATATCTCCGTTATATAGCCAAGGTTTTAAATAAAAAACAATTTTAGTAATAACTGTTCAATCAAATAAATTTTGAATAAAATAAAGCTTGAGAAAAAATCGGCAATTTCATAGGTAAAGACCTATTATAAATCATAGATGAACGAAATACTGTTCCAAAATCATACCTGTTTACACCTGGTTGCAAAGACGTACCAGCAAAGTGCGCAGCGGCAACTGTGACTTTTCAAAGTCTCTCTTTACATAGGTAATATTGCCATGAAGTGGATGACATTTTATTTAAAAAACAAGTGAACGAAATATGATTCCGAAAAATCAATTAAAAATATTTTAATTAAAAATACCAGCGGCCAGACTTTGACAAGCAACCCAGCAGTTACACATTCTCCTCATCATAAACATACGTAAAAATTGGGATTTTAGCAAAAAATTTATGAGCGCACTGATTTTGCAGCCGGATCTTTAGCATCAGGCAACCCTTATTTGCGGCCAGACTTAATAAGGCAACACTTTATTGTAATTAACTGAAAAAAATAGCTTTTTAAATTAGAATTTTAAATATTCAGAAATTGTATTAATATTAATTCTGAGTTGGTTTAATTGGTATAATTTAGCGACAAAACAAGTTGTCTCGTATCAAATTAAAGATTTTGATTTTAAACCTGTTTTATTGTATATAATTATTAATTGATGTCAAATATCGAAAATCAGTATCGGAATTCAGAATCTTCCGATATTACATGCCCTAATAAAGACTGTATAGCAAGCTATACAGCCCTTGTAACTCTGAAATGGGCCCCATAATTATACAGCTTTAAGTGTAGATTTAGCTGTATAACAGCTGCATAATAGCTGTACTATTTGGCTGGCTAAGATACTATTTATATACTTTTATACAACTTCCATCCTCTAATTTTCCTTTTTATTCTTTTATACAGACTCAGGCTTGTGAAAATCTTAATAGAAGAATAAATATATTATAATTGTGTTCGTGGTTGAATTCATTCTCCATTTTATATCTTAATTTACTATGTGCCAAGGCAGAGACCATATGTGAAGTATAAGTAAAAAAATATTTAATGAAAAATATTTTAACTACCTACTACACTTTCCTGTTTATCGTTGTTGTTAGGCTTGCGACTTATATTTTTATGTGAATATGTATACTAGTTTTAAGCTCAAAACTCACGCCCCTTCGAAATAAGGAATATACATACATTTTTTCTGTAACAACAAATATGTGATCAAATTTAAAAACAGTTTTAAGAGTAACCCGGACTGTTCTATTGACAGTAAACCTAATTGTGTGTACTATACAGTTAAAATCCTTTGTAAATTTGTACTTCAATTTCAAAAACAAAAAAAAATATCTCGTAAAATTGGAATGCAATTTATAGGTTATGATAAAATGGCGTCCTTAGTTTATACAGCTCTTGCTCTTCTAGTACCCCTTAATGCAGCTTTTTGCATAACAGAGTCGTTATTTAAGAACTTATTTCAGCCCAAAGAGTAACATTGTCTGTACATTAGTATTTAAGTACTGTAGAAGCTGTCTTAAAGCCTCATTCATATTCATTAATACAGTTAATTAGGGTTCAGTTGAAAATATAGAAAACCAAACCGAGGCCCGTAAGGCGATGAGCAAGGAATCGGATTGTTTTATCGAAAGTTTTCCAAATATTTTCGACAAAACAATCCGATTCCTTGTTTAAAAACTCTATTTTACTTTCAAAATAATCGATAAGCTGGATAATTGTATATGCCAACACTATAATAATAACTTTAATCTTCTAAAACACGAAAAACTGTAAAAAGGGGAAAATGTACGCCAATCGCATAAGGCTTTAAAAAGGAGTAAATCTATACTTTTCTACGTGAGATAGAATTATATTACATTATTATAAAGGGAATTGCTTGCTAAGAGTATCCTAGATTTCCGTTGTACAGCTATAATCAAGCTTAACTTGAAGGCTGAATAATAGAGTCATTTTACACCAATATTCAGGTTATAACAATATTTGATGTTCTTGTACAGAAGTAGGTTATACAAAAGTATAATTTGAGAGCAATATACAGTTATTGTCGTATAAAGTTGCTGAACGCATTTTTTTACGCCGCGGTCTGTATTTTAGGGTTTTCCAATGCTATTTAAAAGCTAAAGGTAAAAATTTAGGCTCTATACAGCCTTTAATCAGCTATACTGTTTACAGTTGTACAGTTATACTTTAGTACAGTTCTAAACATATTTTTACACTCTTGTACATCATTTAATAAGTTTATAGCTGGTAATGCGCTGGTCAATATAATATTTTTCCGCTTAAATGTTACTTGGGACGGCGCTGGAAACGCGCGTTCCTGAAACGCGCGTTTTTAGCGCCGTAGAAATACGCCGTCTGCTAGGGACCTCGCGCATTATAAACCATTTATTTAATCTCTACGCAGCTCGTAGTTTTAAGTTTTAATTATATTTTATACTGGCATCCCGCTCGAGACTTCGTTCCCGTGGGAATTCGAAAAATTATGTAGCCTATGTTACTCAGGGGGATAATGTAGCATCCTAATAGTGTATGAATTTTTGAAATCGGTCCAGTAGTTTTTAAGTTTATTCGTTACATACAAAAATACAAATCTTTCCTCTTTATAATATTAGTATAGATGTATGTTAGTCTTTAAGGCTAATTAATAGTAAAATGAGTTTGTAGAAAAACTAAAATAAAAAAACAGTACTTAGCTACACATGTATGTTAAAGACAATCGCCTCGCGGCGCCCCTCTGTACTTTCCACTCCAGGGCGCCGCGGCGCACAGTTTGGAAACCCCTGCTTTAAGGTATTTATCTGTGGGCTTTAGTTGCTTGAGAATAAATGATTTATTATTATATTACTGTCAAACAGAAGAATGCACTCCTCTAAAGTGAGTAAGCTGTCGTGTAAGCATTGCAGCATCGAGTTCAAGAGCCGGTCTGCTATGTACGACCACATCCGCAGGAAACACAAAGAAACACGGCCCGGCGCCACCCCGCCGCGCCCCGCTTACTGCGTCGAGTGCGATAAACAGTGAGTTAGATATACCTACAGATATACTATACAGTTTAGGGAGTAAATGATACTTAAATGGTGGAATCTACCCATAACTATCATCAGCTATACCTAAGTAATTATTTTTTCCCGGAAACGTCACGTTAAGGAGTTTTCATTATTTACCTGCTTTGGTACTACGCAATGTATCGTGAAATTGCGCCCCGCGCGCGATCCCTCCGCGCCGCGCTGCTATCGGAGTGCGATGTACAGACAGCAGCACGTCAGGTTACCCATTTGCACTACGAAAGTCGGCGCTATTACGAGCGAGATAAGGGTGACGTCAAGGTCAACATGTATAGCCTGAGGTGCTGCCGTGTGTACATTACTGGTTTTCGTGTTTTACGTTGTTATGATTGTTTTTATTGCAAAATGAAGTGTATTCGAATAAATAATAAATAATGTAAGCTGTAAATATTAAAAAAACATGAAAAAAATTGAAAATTGTCTGAGTCCAGGGTTTCAGTGATGAACGCACTGATGAAACATGACTTTGACTTTTTGTAAAACACAAAAATATGGCACAGTGAAGCAGACTTTACGGGCTTAGGACCGTCAAACATAGCTAAATTCCTTAGTAGGTAGTTAGTACATGTACATGAATCTAGGTTATGTTTGAAGTGATACTTTTTGTTGACATGCAAAAAATAAGATCTTGTGATACTAGCTCGTACCTTTTACGTACCTAAAAAGAAATTTTAGTACTTTTGGCGTAGTTAAAAGTCTGAAATCACATTATTTACATTAATCAAGGTTATTTATTTTATTTACTCGAGGTGGTCATGGGTCATGTTAGGGTTATTTAGAAAGAAGGTACTTACGTGGTCGCCAGCAATTGTTCAAAGTGTTCACCAGTGCTTTTAAACACAACCTACACTTTTTCTCTGACTGCGTCAAAGGCGGACACTATTCTTTCACATAACAATCAACACTGTCGATATACCCACAAATAAAAGCACGTAGCGCTCCGTAGCGCGAGGGAGCGCGACCCGTAGTAATACGTGTTCACCGCACGGACGACGGACTGGACTAGCACTGACTGAGCGAGTCCCACAGCGGGCCTCTCGCTCTGCGGGGAGCTCAGTAGGTATGTACATACATTGTTGCCAAACGGTGCGCAGTCGTTGCCATACCTCTGCGCCATGCTATTTTAGTGAAGTGCTAAAATAGCATGGCAACCTTGCAGATTTACCTACACCCTGTATACAGGGTGGTCCAAAAGGTGACGGCAAGAATTTCTTGACGTCACCTTTTCGACCACCCTGTATAATGTACAGAGACAAAATATAGGCTACAAAAAAAATACCACGATATACATTTTGTCATTCTAACTTATGGTGCACAGACGTGGTCACTCACGGAAAATTTTGGAGTCGGTAATTAATTTAATCTCACCCAATATAGAATAGAATAGAAAATACTTTATTCCGGTACAACGCAAACATCACAATATAGAAACGCAGAAGACACTTTACAGACACTAAAACAGAAAAACAAAAAAACAAATTAAAGATACGATATCAAAATCACTTACAAACATAAAAACAAAGTGCTGCACTGTGTTGCACAGACGAAATCGGCGCTGGCTCAGCATAATGTTATCGTCTTACGTGTAGCGCTGATTTGCTGCCAGGACCTAAGTGCAGCAAGAGTCGCCGCCGCCGCGCCGTATGTGAGTGTGTGTGCTGGTGTGTGCGAGTGTGTGTTTGTATTTGGTGTTGGTCTTCTTATCGTGTAGGTATAGTCAAGTATGTGGCGAACTTGGCTTTCAAACGGCACAAGGGCCTCTGACTTGGTTTTAACGGCTGTAGTCAATCGACAATAGCCTGGGCCAGCAGCTTTGCGTGCCCTCCGAAGCACGGAAACGCTCATGATAAATTGCCACTTTGGTCACCCATCAGTTTCCCTGCCTCTGTGTGTGTTGCTTAATCTCGCTGATCGGTTAAGATCAGCGAACGCCACTGGGCTACGAGCGCTCCTATGTTGGTGTGTTGTATATTTATGTACGTACATACAGTAAAGGGCCATAAGTAATGCACATCGAGCTTTAGAAAGAGGCAATCGGCTCATTTTGACTTCGTAGAGCGATATCTTTGTCACACGCACCATGACGTTTATTTTGTCAGTCATGGTTCAAATGCGAGAGAGTGCAGTCGCCTATCTACGTCAATATAACACATTTGTCGAATCCTTATCAAAGTCCGTAGATGCTAACGAACAGGTGGATATAATATATACCGATTTTAGTAAGGCATTTGATAGGGTTTCCCATCAAATTTTACTGAAAAAGCTTTCTTCATACGGTCTTGCTGGAAGTTTGCTGGAGTGGACTCGTTCCTACCTCAGTAATCGCTGCTTCCTTGTAGTAGTAAATGGTTTCAGTTCCAATGTAGTTTCCATAACATCAGGGGTACCTCAGGGGTCTCACCTTGGACCAATCTTATTCAATGTTTTTATTAATGATATTCCTAACTGTTTTTACAATACCACACCGTTTATATATGCTAATGATCTCAAAATTGTAAAATCTATAAATGCACTCGAAGACTGTATGTTACTTCAAGAAGATTTGAATCGTCTGAGTAGCTGGTGCTTAAAAAACAAGATGGATTTAAATTCTAATAAATGTGTATACATCAAGGTCACTCGGAAATTGAGAGAACTTTCATTTACATACAGTATCGACAACAAGCCGTTGGCAGAGTTGGACACAGTGAAAGACCTAGGAGTAATAATAGATAGGAAACTTACTTTTGTTCCGCATATTGAAAATGTGATAAAAAAAGCCAACAGAATGTTGGGTTTCGTTATGCGAAATAGTAAAGTGTTCCGTTCTCTCAAGACAAAGATTCTTTTATACAACAGTTACGTTAGAAGTATTTTAGAATATTGTAGCATTGTTTGGAGACCACACTACGCAACGCAGTGCATTCTCTGAGACTCGAGCGCATTCAGAAACGTTTTTATGGCACCTCTCCTTTTCAGTTAGACTATCGGGAAAAAAATCTCTTACGAGAAAAGACTAAATAAATTCAACATAGTAGCACTCACAGCGCGTAGAAAACTATTGGATCTAATATTTTTATACAAACTGCTCCGTAATGAAATAGATTGTCCCCAACTTCTCAGCCAATTTAACTTTAGGATACCGGTCAATTACCCCAGATCCAGCGTCGCTCCTTTCAGTGCTCCTTTTAGAAGGACTGTCCTTGGCGTCAACTCTCCTGTTCCGCGTCTTAGTAACCTAGCAAATAAGTACCTCCAAGCAATTGATTTCTTTGAGGACTCTTTGCCACAACTCCGTAAGAAAGTCATGCAGCAGCTTAGAAACGTTTAAAACTTTGTTAATTTTGTAAAAGAATGTACTGTTATTATTGTAACACACAAACGTGTTCTTAATATCGAATGTGGTATTTGCCTTTAATTGTGTACTCGTTTAGTTTTTAGTTCGAAGATTGTATGTTTACTTATGTATTAGCGATGTAAGCGTTGGCAAATCTTTAAATAAAAATAAATAAATAAAAATATATATATATAGAGCTGCTAAAACCCCATAAAATTAAATTTGTACTATGGGGAAAAAAGGTGAGCCGTTACTCTACCAGTCACGTGAAATTATCCACAATGTTTATAAATATTTTTTATCTGAAGCCAACCAATTTAAAAAACATGAGGATGTTAATGTAAGTAATTATTTTAAGAAGGTTCAACAGAGAGTTGCAGATGCCACTGGAATTTCAAAAAGAACTTTGAACAATTTATTAAATGAAGTCGATACTGGCACTGATAATGCACATTCCAGTGGAACAAAATCCAGCTCTCAAAAAAGTGGGAGACCAAAAAAACAATTTCGTTTAGATATGGACGATTTTGATTATGATGTTGTAAGAAGAATGGTGTACGATTTTCATCTGCGTTACAAAGAAATGCCGACAGTAAAATCATTGAAAGCTAATTATCTGAGTCTATTAATTATAATGGGTCTGAAAAAAGGTTGAGAAAAATTCTTCATGAAATGGGATTTGAGTTCTCTAAAATGAAAGACAACAGAAAAGTTCTGATGGAAAAGCAAGATGTAGCTCTCAAACGAATTGAATATCTGGACAAAATACGCGATTTTCGCGAAGCAGGAAAAAATATTATCTATATGGACGAGTCCTACATACATACAACCCACACTAAAGGAAAAACTTGGAGTGATGATAAGCAAATGGGAGTAAAAAAACCGATTTCAAAAGGTCAACGTCTGATAATTGTTCACGCAGGTAACGAAAAAGGCTTTGTACCAGGAGCCTTTTTAACGTATAAATCCACGGACACAAAAGGTGATTACCACAACGAAATGAATAACGACAACTACGAGAAGTGGCTGATTAATCAATTAATTCCAAATATACCTAGTAATTCTGTTCTGGTTATCGACAACGCACCCTATCACAATAAATATGTTGAAAGACCCCCCAACTCAAATACGAATAAACCGGAAATGATCAATTGGTTACAAAGACACGAAATTCCAGTTGATCATAAACTAACAAAACCCCAGATATATAATATTATATGTCAGCACAAGGACAGATTTACAGAGTTTTCCGTGGACAAGATACTAGCCGAACATGGGCACACTGTGTTGCGATTGCCACCGTACCATCCGGATTTTAATCCAATTGAAAATAGGTCTCAACTAAAAGGCTATGTAGCCGCGAGAAACGTGGATATGAATTTAAGTTCAGTAAAGACATTATTAACTGAAAAAGTAAACATGATAGGGGCTGATGAGTGGAAAAAGGTTTGCGATCATGCGATCAAATGCGAGAATGAATATCGAGGAATTCAACATGCTATGGACGACAGAATAGATAGATTGGATAGGCTAGTAATAAATACAGCTGATAGTAGCAGTGACACAGACCTCAATGAGAGCACAGATAGTGAAATGGAAGGAATTGAATATATTAGTGTTTGATTAGAATAACGCCAAACTTTTCTTTCCTGGGGTGTCGTATAAGTCGACGAAGGGTACAGGGTAAAACCGTGTTGTGGTCGATGGTCTAGCAATTTGTCACCACAATATTACACTTTTTGTCGATCTTATAAAATATATATATGAAGATTATTTTTCTCTAACAATAATATAGCAATAATTAAAAATAGTTACATCGTTTTTACATCTCTATATATTTCACGTGAAATCAAAACAAAACAACAATAAATAACTTAGTTCTAAATTCAAATTCTGATAAACGACTAATCTAATAATTCATGTACATGGAAATGAGCATTCGTTTGTATTCGGAAATGCGATGATTGCCGATGTGCATTACTTATAGAACGGGACCCAAGGAGAATGACTTCATTTCCGTGGGACTTACTTCCGCCATACGAACTACTGGTATGTACTTATTCGGCATATGTTCCTGAACACAAAAAGTGCGGTAGTCACTTTCTGAGGGTATGGAGGGGGTAGCTATGACGTAACAAAGATGGCGGCCAGGTCTATTTTATTTACGCTATATTTAGATAACTACTGGGTAGATTTACTTAAATAGGGTTTCAAATGAAAGATAATTTAATATACGTTGTTTTATTCTAAAGATGCATTAGTGTAAACCTAGTAACAAAATAAATATTTTCAAAAAACGACATTTTGTAAAATTAAACTTTTTTTACTGTGTGAAAAGAACATAAACGTTAGGATTACGGTAATTTAGCTTATTATAAAAAAATTGCTACACTTATCAGCATTCCAATGAACCTAAAAACGTTTAAATCGAGCTATAAACAACAGAACTGCAGTCGTCTAAGTGAGCGTGGGTAGCGCCGAACTGACTACGGTACTTAGATTTTGGTACGAATAATCTTGAAAATAACGTGACAAAACGGCAAAATGAAAATGTATTACGAACAAGCATCATTCAAAATGAAAAAGTATTATGAACAAGCATCATTTTTTTTTTAACAGGCATCATTTTTTTTTGTCAAAAAATTTTTCTTAATATTTTTACGAACTATTTTTAAAAATTCTCGTAACAAAAATAACGCTTCGTATCATATCGAAATAAAACTCTTCATACTTGCACGTACTTTTTTTTTTTTCAGTTCTTTGCACACATGACAAATATATATAAAATCTCAAACAGAAATACGACACAAAAGGTTATATTCAAAACAAAGGACTCAATGGTACTGGTCTGTACTGATGGACATGAGAGTGTAAACGTACGCACTCGAGACAGAGGCAGGTCGCTGACGTGCGAGAGTGTACAGCCGCCGTTATATTTTTTACATCGGCAACACTGAGATTCATTCCGAGGAATCCCTGCACCGTGCTGCGCCGTGAACTTTGGCACTTGTCGCTTCATTCATTTGAAATCATTTGGTCAGGCCTATGACACTGTTAGTACCAATAACTGCGAAATGGCGCTGCTATCGCCTTTCAAAACTAAAAAAATAGTTGATGTTTGATATGGGTTCCTTTAAAAAAAGTTCTTTAGCTTCATGAGGAGCCCTAAATTTTGCTAGTTTAAAAACATCAATAAATCTTTTTTTATTTGAATATTTGACCCATTTTAATAAATCATACATGAGTTGAAACAGACTCTTGAGTAGCTGTTGCCTTTATGTTGTTGTTACGTAACAGCTACTAGGTTGGTGCCCTCTAAGTTTAATTTTTTGTCTGTTCTTGGAGGATGATTGCACTTTAAAAAGACATAGATAAAAATTCAAATGCAATCTAAATAAAAATGCAAAGCATCTCCTTTTCAGATAACTAGATTATGTAATATGAAATGCTATGGTTAAAGTTACATTACACGAATCAAATGTTTTTGACCCTGATTGATTTTTTAGATACATAGTTTCATTAAATAATAAATATACGTACCAGCCCTTCCAATCACCAAAGTCATTTCTAGGGTATCATCCTCATTTTGCTCTCGAAAATAATTATAAATAAACAAATAAATAAACGCTACACACTCAAAGGCCCACACTAAGGTTTTCCCTTGTGTCGTGGGTCCCTTAAAACACACATAAAGAAAAATACAAACACCCATGACCCGAGAACAAACAAATAAATCTTTGACATGCTGCTGGGTAGTAATAACTAACATTACTTAAATACTTAAAAGCAGTAGGTACAGTTTTAAAAGTACAGTGTGTAATAAATATGCCTATTGGGTTTCTTCATGGGACAGACTGTCAGCCGACTCACCCTGCACTAGGAATAAATCTGTATTGCAGTAGTAAGACATCTAGTCAGTTCACGAGAGGCAAGGTTATGGTACTTATAGTTGAGTAGGTACTTCGCTAAAGGCTTAACCAATTTCCAGAACTAGTAAATAAAAGTGAATAGATAGATTCTCAAATATAGACCCATATGTGTTGCCACAATTCCGTCAATATCATGTAGCGCAGAACACTTCACTTTATTATAAATTGCAATCAGCCATTTTGTGAAAAAATTGTGGATAAGAACTTTTTTGAGTGACACCCAGGTGACACCTTTAACACTCTCATGTTTTCAAAATGGTTCAATGATAATCAATGGAAAAGTAAACGAAAAAATAAAATTTTTCAATGACTATCAACGTCTGACCTTTTTGGCGGGAGCTGTCAGGCAACTTGAAAGACTACTATAATTATTGAATTGTTATCTTTTTTGGTGACCCCAGTGTCACTAGTTCATTACACGGTTACACATTACTCTCTCTGCTCTTTGTAGCTGACCCACGTGATGGAAAGTTTTGAATTTGAAAATTAAAATAATAGGTATAGTGTGTCCAATTAAGAATAATACGTAACAGATTTACACAGTGGTTCACCCAGAGCAATTCCGTTTTCAGTGAAGAGACATGTGTAAGAAAAGCGAATTCTCTTGCCTTCTTCATCGAATTGCGTTTTGTCAAAATGTTTTTGACAAACGCATTGTTTCAACAATTGCTCTTCAGAGAGTTCAAGGAGTATAGGATGTGTTGGCGCGAGAAAAGACATATCCACAAACTTCTTAGATAACTGTTTCTCGGGAAACAAAAAAACCTTAGCGTTTCACCTGTTGCACTTCAACCACCAACACAACACTTAAGCGTTTCCATGTTAAAGCAGGTTGCAAAAATAACCTAAGATGAAAAAAATGTCGACGGAGGAGGATTTGTGACAAGAATCTCAACTTCAAACTCAACATAAAATACACGAGCACTCAACTCGAGCTCGCAAGTGTTCATAGAATTACACTTGAACGATAAAATTGTATATAAAAATCACTGTTCGCCTTGTTGTGCCGACAGCTCAATTCGCCGAAAGGACGTTCTAAATATTATTATTTTGCCGGTGGCGCGATTTGCAGATAAGCCGGTTCACTGAAAGCTCGACTGAGCGAATTAGCTATTTATCGATAGAAAGAATTGCAGAAAGCACTGTTCATATTTTCATTTACTAATACTTACTACGCCATTTTTTGGAACATAAGGTTTAGTTTTTTCAGAATAAAAAGTAGCTTATTTATTAATCTAGAGCAGCACATTCCATCAAAATCAGTCCGTTAGTTTTAGGCATAGAATAAATAAGGTGTAATTCACATTTGTTTGTTTAGATTTATTATAAAGTAGTCATAAAAAAACTTATATTATAATTTGCAAAACAAATGTATTTAATTGTAGATATATAATTGTTACCAAATGTTGTTGATAGTTTTGACACTCGAAAATATTTTTTTTCACGTACCTACAAAATAAATAACAAAATTTTATATGGAATCAAAGCTAAATGGTAATAATACGGGTTACACGTGGCAAAAGATGCTTATGACAATCATAAAATAAAATAAATATAAATGAATTTTAGTCATTTCCGCGACGAAAACTGATAATAAGTACTGCATTTATTTAGCAATGCACTTCACTAAACGCCTGTGCGAACCATGAGAGCAATCATACATAATACCGTACTTGTACTTGCTCAGTGACAAGACGCCATCATGGAAGTTTGAGGTTATCTTGACATACAGCATGACGTCACAAGATGGCGATTTAAAGGCGATAGCAGCGCCATTTCGCAGCTATTAGTACTAACAGTGTCATAGGCCTGACCAAATGATTTCAAATGAATGAAGCGACAAGTGCCAAAGTTCACGGCGCAGCACGGTGCAGGGATTCCTCGGAATGAATCTCAGTGTTGCCGATGTAAAAAATATAACGGCGGCTGTACACTCTCGCACGTGAGCGACCTGCCTCTACCTCGAGTGCGTACGTTTACACTCTTATGTCCATCAGTACAGACCAGTACCATTGAGTCCTTTGTTTTGAAATATAACGCAAGTACGTGCAAGTATGAAGAGTTTTATTTCGATATGATACGAAGCGTTATTTTTGTTACGAGAACTTTTGAAAATAGTTCGTACATTTTTACGAACGAATTTTTTTCGTTTTTTTTACGAATTTTTTTAATCATTATTTAATGAAGAAAATTTTTTGTAAAAAAAAATGATGCCTGTTAAAAAAAATATGCCTCTTCATAATACTTTTTTATTTTGCTGTGATTCTACTCGTTTTATCACGTTATTTTCAAGATTATTCGTACCCAAATCTAAGTACCGTAGTCAGTTCGGCGCTACCCACGCTCACTTAGACGACTGCAGTTCCGTTGTTTACAACTCGATATAAACGTTTTTAGATTCATTAGAATGCTGATAAGTGTAGCTATTTTTTATAATAAGCTTAATTACTGTAACCATAATGGTTTCTGTTCTTTTCACACAGTAAAAAAAAGTTTAATTTTATAAAATGTCGTTTTTTGAAAATATTTATTTTGTTACTAGCTTTACACTAATGCATCTATAGAATAAAACAATGTATATTAAATTATCTTTCATTTGAGACCCTATTTAAGTAAATCTGCCCAGTAGTTATCTAAATATAGCGTAAATAAAATAGGACCGGCCGCCATCTTTGATACGTCATAGCTACCCCCTCCATACCCTTAGAAAGTGACTACCGCACTTTTTGAGTTCAGGAAAACATGCCAAATAAGTACATACCAGTACTTCGTATGGCGGAGGTGAGTCCCACGAAAATCTTTATTTGAAGACTTTCTTACGAATGGGTCCCGCTCTATTATGGCCGTTTACTGTACATCGACCACATAGTAGGTATAATAGACGCCTAATGTTTTAATTTCTCGAAACAAATAACTGTGTCAATGCGCTAAGGTACGCGAGGGGGCGACGGCCTTTGGTATGATTTAAGTGGACAAAATTCTTAGTTAAAATTTTTTCATACAATAAGTGTTCATATGAATAAAACTATTAAAAACACAAAAAAAGTTTATTAATACACATATGACACTAAATGATCTCATCGTAATACAAAATATGAAGATAATAATTCAAAAGTAACAGTTACAAAAAAATTACTAACATATGTATTTACATAACAACTCTCTATTCTTATAATTATTTATTGATCATTTTCATCATCGCTATCTTCATCATCGTTTTCATCCTCATCTAATATACCTATCCTGATGAGTGGGAATATCTGGACTCGCAAAGAAAATTGTGATACCTATCCTTGCTAATAGGAACTGACTTTTTTTTTGTTTTTTTCTCAAGCTAATTATGACCGGGTCTGAGATTACTAATAACATGTGGTAAATATCCGTGTTTTGATTCAATCTACTAGTCTTTCGTGTGTGAAAGAGGCGGAAATTTTTGAAATCTTTTTGCCTACTTTCTTGAATGTCTTCTGACAAAGTGCCAATTGGGAGAGGCAAGCTCTGTACTATGTCAGCTCCGTATAACAAAACTTTATGTACAGTCACACTCATATTGTACCAGTTATAGGCGTCACTGTACATTTTAGCGGTATCTAGGCAACACTTACGGAACTCATCAAATTTTTATATCGTATCCACTAGCCAGAGTGCTTAGGATTATTGAAAAGCGACTAATCAAATTACTATCCAGTTCTGTTATTTCTCCTACATGCTCAGGGGATGAAAAAAAACGTCTGGCAGTATTGCCGTCATTGCTTGATCCTCCCCCTTGTTTCGGTAGATCAATCACTAGATCCATTTCTTCGTAGAACGTGGTGGTTATTTGCTTCTGTCTTTTCTTGACGATATTTTTTTCAACATCCCCACGAGCTTGCCATTTTTTAACGTTAATTCATAACAAACATGCTTCGTATAAACCTACGCATGAAGTATGGAGATACCATACTTATAGGCACTGGTGTTACATACCCGTTTGTTTAAAAGGTCTATTTTGTTCATATCACAGGTCTTCGCTTTGCAAATGTAGCAACGCTGTGTTGATCGATTTTTCGTCAAAATATTTATAATTTTCCCATTAAACATCATTGGCAACATAACGTATTCAAAACTGACAAGTTTTCCATTAATTTCCACAATTTTGGATTGTAAGGTATTTATTTGCCGTTGCATATCATCAAACATGTCCTTAACATTTTCTTCAGTTTCCTTTAAAATTCTAAATATAAGAGGACGGCAAAATCGCGTTGCTGATGTGCTGGATGCTTTCCAAAAAGTACGGTTGACAATGTTGACATCATATATCTGTATGGGTACAAGTCGGTACAACACTGCACAAAATAATATTGGAATCCCCATAGAGTCTAGAATAACTAAATTGTTGTTTGTAAATGCTGTGCCCCCCACTATACCATCGAAACCCCACTTAGATACTACTTTTACACTCTGTGTTTCTATTCTTGAAAACATTTCACTGTACACAGCCAATAATCTTTTTAAGGTAAAGTCAAGTAATCGTTGTAAACTAACTTCAACACAATCTTCTGTTATTTTGATGTCACTCTCCGGGTAGCACTGTTGCTTAGCTGCTTGAATAGCTTTGTATGATGGATAGATGTTACTACAAAGTTTTTTAGCACCCTGCTGTATATTAAGGCGATTAGAGTCGTCAATGACCTTGACGTTTGAGCCCTCTGCCCCGCGCGCCACAACCCGCACCCCGCAAGAAAACACCGGTCAAAGAATACACAGGCGTAGAATGTACAGAAGCGCACTCCATACATTACTGCCTATCACTTGAGTTTGTATTGATGAATCTAACTAGGTACTTCTAATAACAAAAGATGTCGGTGTATGTAAGTAATTATACTTAATCTAAGTTGAATTATTTTGATTGCCGCAATCGACGTAATGCTATTATTCGACAATTCTGGCATTCTCACCGGTCGCATATATACAGGGTGGTTTTTAACGTCTCCTGGAGGGAAAGTACTCTAAATAAATATATATAAATCTTAATAAATATATATTTGTGATATATTTTTAGTGCATAAATAGTCAACTTATTTATAATTATTATTTAATTAATATTTGCGCCTTTCCCGCATTTCAATCTATAACTCCTATACCATAAGGTTGCCTGGAAGAAATTGCTGTTAAGCAATAAGGCCGCCTATTTGTATACATTATTTCAAATTATATTCTGTAATCCTATGTGTGCAATAAAGAATATTGTATTGTATTGTGTATTGTAAATACTGTAGATAGAAAATTTTACTCAAAGGAAACATTCCTTTATTTTTAACTAGCGACCCGCCCGGCTTCGCACGGGTGCAATTATTGATACTTACTGAATATACTAAAGAATGTCTTTTATACAACGTTCACTTTTGTCATGCGCCGCCGGAATATATATTATACATATAAACCTTCCTCTTGAATCACTCTATCTATAAAATAACGACATCAAAATCCGTTGTGTAGTTTTAAAAATCTAAGCATACATAGGCACAGACAGACAGAAAGTAGGAAGCGATAAATAAATAAAAAATGCTTCATTGTTACATGTTTATAAGAAAATAGTAATCAGAACTGGTTTAACTAATAAATATACTACAAAATGTCTGTATATACTCGTACTACGTTCACCGCTTTTTTGTCATTAGACAAAACAATCAATTTTTCCTTAGACTCTTGAAAGAGCGACATATAAATTGGTCATGTGAAAAACAATCAACGCTCAAATCTAAACCTGCAACGTTGAAAGTTTGACCCTGCGATTTTTAATGGTCATTACAAAAGATATCTTTATCTGAAATTGTAGGCGTTTAAATTAGAACGGTAAATCCGATGGTATCAGAGGAATTCGGGGAATCAATACATCTTCTCCTGTACCACATCCAGTGAGTATTGTGCACTGTATTATAAAAGTTTTTAGAGATTTTACCAGCAAACGCGTGCCATTCTGCCGTGTTACGCGTATCTCAGTTATCTCGAGTTACATGAGTTACGCTTAACCATTGCGAATAGCATTTTTTTAACACTTTCTATATGGTAATATCAAAAACTTGGAAAAAAACTGTGGTTTTGCTAAGAAAATGAAATTGTCAAACTCATGTAACTCGACAAATTTTAGCGCCAGTCGCACCAAACTCATGCAACTCGAGTTACATGAGATGTATTTGTTCGAGTTTTGGCCAAACAATTATTCTTTGCGTCAGCCTATCTCCGCTAACATCGACCAATCATAGGAAAAATAAAACAAAGAAGCCAGAAACCCATCGTGGTCACACTAACGTCGCAAAGTGGGCACAACCAGTTAATTATTTTTATCCATAGTTTATCAAATTAATGGATCCACTGCCCCCTTTCATGCACCGGGATGTACACAGATTTATACTTTTCATATAATTATTTTTATCTAACTGGTTCTCAAACTTTCAAGATACCTGAGCCCCCATTCATTTTAGGATGAACTATTAGTTAATACACACACGCACACACTTAAAATTTCTTTTTTGGAAAACTGTAAGCCCAGCAGCAATTTCAGAACTTTAGATCTTAGATTCAGATTCAAAGGATTAAGTACCCGTTTTGGAATTAACAGTAAATATTTTTTAATCCACGAAACTATTGTTTAATTTAAGCAATACCAATTACTGTCAATTCCACCTCAAGAGCCTTGGTATTGGCTCTTGGTATAGCCTTGGTAAGAGCTCTTTCAAAGGCTGCAATACCTAAACTCTTCGATAAGTCATTTCAAATTTTGTTCGATGGCAGTTTCTTGCGTGTCAACGTCCTTAGAGCCATATTTGAATTAAGTTTGAGTATTTTTTACCAACTACTAATTGGTCGTTGTTAAAACCTCAAGTTAAAACCATCGAGACACACGGCGAAGCTCTCGCAGTGTCACTCAACATCTCGAAGGCATTTGACAGGGTTTAGCACGCAAGCCTGCTAAGCAAGCTTCCTGCGTATGGCGTCCCTGACAACTCTTGTAGTTGGATAGCTGACTTCCTGAGCAAACGGTTGTTCCGAGTGATCATAGATGGCTGCTCATTTGACCAATAACCTCACGGTTATTGATGCCGGAGTTCTTCAGAGGTTCGAGAAAGGACTGCGGCTCTTTCCTGCAGCACACTAACGACATGCTGCTTGTTCCTGGAGTTGTTGCGTACGCAGATGACAGGTACAGTCATGAAGAGATATCTGACTAGTGCAAGAGCCAGTGGGGATGAAGTTCGAAATGAGAGGAACAATGATAGAGCGAGTAAACTCAACCTTAGGCTTAGGTCTCGTCTCCCAAAAAGGAGACTTTAATATGCCTTTATAGGCATTTTCTGGGTTAACTCGCTCCATCGTCGACCTCATCTTTGACCTTATGGTCAAGATTGAGGTCAAGAGTTAACCCATCTTATTAAAAAAAAAGGTTAGTTTTAACGCCACCAAAACACAAGCGTGTCTATTATTCGCAAAACGGAGTCCTTTTAACCTGACTCCAACTTTGCGGAGTACATCTGTACCGGTCACTGATGAGCTTGAACTCCTCGGCATGGAGGTTTGCCACCTCCATCGAATTTCAGCTCAAAATCTCAAAACTGCGGCCAAAAAGCTGGGCATCCTCAGTAAGGTCAATACCCCTTATAAGGCACGCATAGAATATTGCAGCCACCTTTAGGATGGTTCGGCCAAACATCAATTAGCCACTCTGGATTTGGTGAACCACAGAGCCAGGGGGCCCATTGGTGACAGAAAGCTAGTAAAAAACTAACTCCGAAGATTAGCTCATAGACACAAAGTAGCTTGCCTATGTGTTTTCTACAAGATTTACTTTTGGGAGTGTGCTCATGAGCTGCACGAGCTCATTACACCTGCCCCTTTTTTTCGGAAGTTCAGACGCACCGCGGGGTACCATTTACCTTGTCGAGATTCCTCGAATCCGTACTGAGCGCTTCTCTTGATTTTTTAAATTGCGTACCGCTAAGGAATGGAATTCTCTGCCTGCGTCTGAATTTCCGGGCTCATACAACCCGACTCTCTTTAATAAAGTTCAAGTGAATACTCATCTTCTGGGTAAGCTCGTACATCCTCGACTACATCTTCGCTCCTGAGCTAGATTGTGGTCAAGAGCGAACCTCTTCTTAGAAAAACATTTTTTTTTAAGATCTTCACGTAAATAAAGATTCCTTCGATCTGGATAGTACTTATATCGCATGATTATACTGATTTGATGATGATGTTCAGCAAGTGGTTTTTTAGACTTAATACTATTTTTACGTAATGGGCTATGTATGACATTTTAAAAATATTTTTAATTTCGTTTAATTTTTTATTTAACATAAAGGAATAAGGTCCCGTTTCCTAAAAAAAATATATAAAAAATCTATCTTTTGAAATAAAAATATAATAATTAAAAGTTTCTCAGTAGGGTAAACTAATCATAAATACGGCATTATACAATCGTGTCTTTGCCAAGCTGTCATGTCAATAAAAAAAAAACATAACCTATTTCATTTTGTATTTGGTTGTTTATTTTTGAGTTTTATTTTTGCTTTTGGTTAATTTTTTCTGAAGTCTTTTACTGCTACCGCATACCGGATTACGATTTAACTTTGCACGGACTTGTAGTGCTAGATTTTGACTGATTTTCTCACGACTACACCTTATTCATACCGGACTCCGAGAACTGCTTCAACGATAGTGATTAATACTCTTCGGATTTGTGGAATAACACTAATAACGACAGCGCAGCAGGCTTTGCTACTCAACATGGCATCTGACGAGTTACAGCGGTGGAGAGAACCAAAAAATGTTTTATACCTCTTTGTTTAAACACTGACATTAACTCACCAGATTTGACGTTTGTTACCATTCTAAAGGAATTGAAAGAAAGTTGGTGTAAAATGGTTGACAGGAATTGTCCCAAACGTCCACTTTTTTCTGTGAGGATCATTTAAACGTAAGTACATTGAAACGTATCTCTAGTTAATCTGTGATTGAAACTTAAATGTTGAACTTAAACTCAAAAACGCAACGGTATAGGTTATGTGTCAACCAACTGTCAATCGTTTTTTTTTTACTTTGGCAAAGGAGTTAATCTGTAGAATGCTGTAATAAGCAACAAATCGTAACCAAAATTTTAAAAATTATTTATTTTTATATCTATGATCAAAATTATTTGATATATTTTTTATTTGAATATGGGACCTTAAGCCTGCTTAAAATAAAAAAATCAAATTATTTTAAAAATCTTGCACATAGCCCATTGTGATCAAAGTAAAACCTAAGACTTTTTTGTTTTTGAGATTCTAAAACTCGTAATAATTTACTATCGTCTTTATTGAAATATTTTTTTAGAATCTCATCTAATATTTTGTCGATTAAATGTTTGCTTAACTTATAACCAAAAAAAATATTCGTTATTTCTCTAGCCATGCGAATATCCAACATAAATAATAGGTATGTCCAATTGTCCATACCACATAAAAAAATCAAAGTTTGAGAACCAGTTTTAATTTTTTTATGATTTTAAAGTATCCTAACTTTAGGTAACATTAAAGAAATGATGTAGAAAAAGTGTTACTTCTTTTCTGGTTTGATGCCATTTATAACAATTACAATAAAATTATCTAATCCAATAACTACAGGTAACGGTCATCTCCGGTAAGTATACCTGCATGAGATAGGTTTCGTCTTTCAAAATGTCTCGTGGTCATGCACAACTCGTGTAACTCTAGTTACAGTCAGACGCAAAACCACGATTGTATGGAACGGTGGTTATGCCCAACTCAGTTTTTGTAAATAATTTGAAAACTACAATAGATCCGAAAAAAAAATTATGCTTGTTAATTACTTCTGTTATTTTTGACCTCATATACATAGAAATATATCCATATTCATGAAAATTGTAACTTTAAAATAGGAAAATATGTTTAAAACTTTCAACTCGATTTTCTCAAATCGACCTATAAAAAGATACATGAGTTGTGCGTAACACGGCAGCATTGCAAAGTGTAGGTGGATTCAGGTTTCTTAATAAAATAACAGGTCAACCTACATTCAATATCAAATCTGTAGGAAAATGAACTGCTTCTTCCAAATCGAGAACAGTATCGACCGAGTTGTATATTTGCGACGGCGGGTCAATCCTTGAAAGAATCAAGTTGTTTACCTTATCTACTTGTTCGTTAGTTGGTGACAGAATCGCTCTTTCTTTAAACCAAGATATAGTCTTACAACTTATGTTATCAATGTCGGGATAGACATGGTTGACCAACTCTTGGATGTTGTCTATCAAAACACAAAGGTTTTCTAGGTTAATCCTTCCACCACTTTGTGTTAACTCTCCATTACCAACCTGTTAACATTCATTTAAATTAAATGCTGTTAAGAGCCATATTGACCTATATTAAATGCACAATGTATTTATAGTTAATTATTAATGATATACTTAAGGCATGTATACTGTTCAACGTTTTACAATGCAGTTGCAGAGGAAATGAAACTAAAAAAATGTTGTCAAAAACTTACATCTTACAGGTACACACGGCAGCACATCAGGCTATATATGTTAACCTTGACCTCGCCATTAACTCGCTCGTTATAGCGCCGGCTTTCATAGTGCAAATGGGTAACCTGACGTGCTACTGTCTGTACATCCAAAGTTCTTAAAATATAGTATTTTCAATCAAAATTAACTGAAAACGTGTTTACGATTGAACAATGTGCACATTGATCTATATTAAATGCACAATGTATTTATAGTTAGTTATTAACGATTTACTTAAGGCACGTATATTGTTCAACGTTTTACAATGCAGTGGCCGAGGACATGAAACTAAAAGAAATGTTCTCAAAAACATACATCGTTATTACATCGTTATAAGTACATACTTACTCACATCAAAAGTTCTCAAACTTAATACGATTTAACAATGTGCACTAAAACTTTACGATATTACACAAACATTAAGGATAATTCCTTAATCCATTTTTGTGTATTCATATTAATACATTTAATAACAAAAATAATATTTTACCTATTAAACAAATAATTTCAAATGTCCGCCAAAATAAAATGGCGAGTAAAATCTTTTTCCACAATTATGAGGCAAAGGCTGAGCAATTAAAATGCCAGTTACGCCTACATAATAGAAATTATGAAATAGTTCAAATTGGCTAAAAATAAGATTTGTTTTATGAAAAAAGTAAAATAATTAATTTGCTTTTATATTTTATTTCACTGAAAATCAAGATTACGTCAGAAATAATTATTTGTTAGACAAAAAAACTCTTTGCTGTCATTCTATACTGCCAGTATGAAGCTTTGTGAAAAAGGTAATACGTAATACTCTCACTTGTCAAAAGTGTCACTGATTATCAAGTCAGCTACTTTTTATTGCGTCATACATTTTTGTCAGTATTTTATTCACTTTTTACATACTCTTTATGCATCATTTGATAAAAAAAATAACTTCACTGGATCACAGAATAGCCACCAAAGTAGAATTTTGGTATTTGATAAATGGGTTATTTGGTCATTAGTTAAATTTTTTTTTTCGTGAGCGCAAAAAAAAAGTGTTTTATACGACATCAAAAAAGTGTGTTTTACGACATCACATTAGAAACTTCTACAATTATCAGTGTTTCTCTTCTATATTATGCATGTATTATACATATAAACCTTCCTCTTGAATCAATCTATCTATTAAAGAAAACCGCATCAAAATCCGTTGCGTAGTTTTAAAGATCTAAGCATACATAAGGACAGACAGACAGCGGGAAGCGACTTTATTTTATAAGAAACAAAACAGCATTCAAGGATTTTCGAAACTTCGCTTGCCACACCCGGGAATCGAACCGGCTTAAATTAAAAAAAATAACACCCTGTACTTTTATGGTATCGATCGATAGGGTCAATCGTAAAGATCAAATGTCTCTAACAAACATGGTAAATTAGATGAAAAGAGAACCATTAAACTACATAAAACCTAACGATGGGACCCTTAAGTAAAAGTGCTTTAACACGTCCCATCAAATTTGTAAGCTTAGATTTAATGGTCTTCCTTTCACTTAATTTACTATGTTTGTTAGGGAGATTTATCCTTACTATTGACCCTATCGATCAATTCTATTAAAGTACAGGGTGCTTTTTTGGATTTTAGCTGGTTCGATTCCGGGTGTGGCAAGCGAATTTTCGAAAATTGTTCAGTGTCATGGGCTGATTCACCACCTGAGAGGATAAGATCGAATTACTTAATACCCTATACATATTATATATATTCAATCATATAGATTTAGATCCGCATAAGTACTTAATACAATTATATTTCGTCAAACGTCTATAAGCGCAAAATAATCAAATACACTGGGCGTCAAAAATAAGTAGTACACTTTTCAAATTGCAATTACTCCTAAACTATAGTAGTTACACTTATGAAATAAAAAGCAGTTTATAGTAAACTTAACGAAGTTTATTAAAGTTATATTTTATTTGGCATGAATAAAGTTTCAAACTTAAAATTAAGATAAATACTAAAAAGTATCAATTTTTAACGATATGTCAACCACTTAATTTTCACGTTTTGGAACTTTTTCACAATTTAATAACTTGTGTTGCCGCCTCGGGCTCTAATTACAGCTTGGATCCGGTTTGGCATGCTGAACACTAAGTTTCGGAGGCGGTGTTGGGGAATATTTTCCCATTCTTCTATCAGCGCATGTTTTAGAGCCCTGAGTGTGGCAGGAGGTGGACTGCGCCTTCTGACTAGCCTCCCAAGCTCATCCCAGGCGTGTTCAATCGGGTTGAGATCTGGGCTTCTCGATGGCCAAGCCATCAAGTTGATGCCAACCTCCTGAATGTACTCTTGTACGTGGTGAGCAGTGTGTGGCCGGGCGTTATCATGCATTAGGATGGCTCCATCACCCATATTTATTAAATATGGCCCTGCATACTCGTTGAGGATCTCCGAGGCATATCTTTCACCAGTCAAAGTCCCATTTT
Organism: Aproaerema taeniolella; assembly: GCA_949987775.1. NCBI lineage: Eukaryota > Metazoa > Arthropoda > Insecta > Lepidoptera > Gelechiidae > Aproaerema > Aproaerema taeniolella. Next base: position 18,766,000 of record OX465244.1, on the reverse strand, counting down.
CTATTACCACAAGCTCTGTGCGACTCTCTGAAGAGATACCAGCCCATACGTGTACAGAGCCCCCGCCATATTGGACTCTTTCCGAGATACAAGCTTGAATGTATCGCTCACCGGGTCGTCTGTAGACTCTCCGCCGTCCATCTGAAGTGTATAAAGAGAATCGAGACTCATCTGTGAATAAAACTCTAGCCCATTCTTCTTCGCCCCATTGTACGTGTTGACGGGCGTAGCGTAGTCTTGCTACGCGATGCTCTGTCTCAAGTTTGGGGCCATTTGCTGGTCTTAGAGGCTTCAGGTTAGCTTCAGCAAGTCTTCTTCTCACTGTACTCTCACTGATGTAGTCTGTTCGGGTCCGAAGAAGCTGTTGCTGAACCTCAACTGCATTAAGGTGTCGATTTCTTAACACAGTGGAAACAATAAAGCGATCTTCTCGGGTACTTGTGCACCTGGGTCTGCCATTACCTCGTCTCCTTAGATGGTTTCCAGTCTCTTCGTACCTTTGCTTTACTCGCTGAACCGTTCTTAAAGTTACACCCACCCTCCTTGCAGTACGACGCATACTGATGCCCACTTCGAGAAAAGCTAAGATTCTTGCACATTCTTCTGGTGAAAGAGGCATGATTAGTCAAATTTACTCTCTGAAGATACCTATGCTTTTCAATTACAATTGCTTTATCAGCAGCGAATGTGTCAAACACAAAAATCCTAAGTAAGACAACACCTTTCAACAGTTTAAAAAAAGTGTTTTTATTTATTCGTTTTTTTTAAAGTCAAGCATTATAAGTTCATATAATGCATGAAGTTTTTATTGAATAAGATTAAATTTTCTTTTTAACCTTTTTTGTTTCAAAGGTCTAAGTTTTATAGTTTGGGAGAAATCGCAATTTTAAAACTGTACTACTTATTTTTGACGCCCAGTGTATTACGACTAGATTACAAACTTATAATAGTAGGTACAATTAGCGTCCACGCGCGAGCTATACCGTAACACAATAATATCGTCTGACTGCACTACTCTCTAAGCACACTAATACATAAATATACTGTGTCAACGCACACAGGCAAACAGAAAATACGCTTTATCGCTCGTAAAAGTTTGGATATGAGTGACACAGCCGTCCCGTCGGAATGCCAGCGGAGGACTGCCGCCCGCGCCCGCGCAGACCACCCTCTGCAGCTAAACGTTCGGATTTCCGTTTTTCGTAACTTTTGAATGAAAATATTGTTCGATTTACAAAATTTAAACGTTGTGTTTCAAGAAAAAGGGATTCTTAATTAATTAGTATAAGAATATTTCCATATATCATAGCCGTTTAGGAGCAGTAAGGAATTTAAGTCAAAAATCGATGTCTCGTGGTATTTTTTTTTTAAATACAATACAAAGACGTAAAAAAAAACTGACGTTCCACATGTAGTCCTTGAACAGATGTTTCACATTTTTTTTTTCAACTTTCTCTGGCCAGTCATAAATGAGAAGTAAGCTTTACAAAATGCTCAATATTCGGAAATTGAGGGATCTAATCGCCTTAATATACGCGTCTTTACTTAAATCGCAGTCAATCATCAGGGCCAAAGCTTGGTCTGGTGAATATGCAGCTGTCGCTGAAGCGGGTGCCAGGACCGCCAGGGCGCTATCTTTCATTGACGTTTGAGCTTCCTGAGAGAAGCCGTTGAAGCTATTTCTATAACTGTAGGGGCCACTTGCTTACCTTCTCGTCGCAAAGACTTTTGTGCTGCTAACAAAAGTTATGGACTTGGTTTGACGACAAGTTCAGAAACTTGACGCGATTTAGTTCTTTTCAAGCCTTCTGTAAAAAGTTTTTTTGGTCGTCCTTTCCTTTTTAGATCAGCATAATTTGAGAGTTCCTTTTGTTGAATTATGATAATAGTCAAAGACTCATCGAACCAGTTTTTATGTTTTTCAAGACATTGCAATTTCTACTGCATTGGCGATTTTTACAAATACCTTGATTTTGTCTTGTAGGTCTTGTTTATGTACCCTTTGCTGCAAATTTTCTGGTGTTTTGTTAATCATGTAGTCAACAAGACAACTACAGCATTGAGATGGCGTTGATGCTAGCAGTCTCTTGTCTTGTAAATACAAAAAAAAGTTGTGTGTCCGCCAAAGAAACACTCGATTCTATAAAAAAACAACGTTGTTATTCTTAGTAATGCGCAAATTTACCTTATTTTTATTGTTATTAGTAGGTATATATATATATTTTGATATTATGGAAGAGCAATCATAGTGAACCGGAGTGAACCCTAAACTTACAGTATTATTTTAATTTAAAAAAAAATGTGAAAAATTGTGATTATTTCATATCGAGCTTTGCATTCAACAAATAGAGCATCTAAATTTATAAAAAGAAATGAATCAAAACTACTTACCACAAGCTTCATTATCCATATTAAAACTATTTCTCAACGTAGCTAATAAACACTCATAATTATATCACTCCGAAAATCGCAAAAACACGTCAGCACAGATCTCTTGTTAAAAACGAGTGATCCAAGCCGGTTTCTACCTGCTATTGTTCGCAAGATCGCGCGTACAGGGACGCTATTAGCTGTCCATTGTGTAGCCAAGGGACGTCAAATATGATAAGCAGTAGGAAAATAGACTTTACTACAAGTGGATTAAAATATGTTTGTCACTCTAAATGATTACAAAGGCCGTATGTGGGCGGGGGGAGAAGGAAGAAATGCATGCTGATTGGCCGATTCAATGTCACAATAATCCAAGAAAGGATAAGCAGTACTTATTTGTATTTGAAAGAAAGGGATGTACTAATAAACAAATGCTTTCGTTACGGATTCATACCAGCGTAATTTGAACTCTGAATAAATTGATTCTTGACAATAATAATCTTGAAATTGGCTTACCTATGAAAAGTTATGCCGTCTTTTTTGAAATTATACACCATGTTATTGTACAGGGAGCCATGTTTCTCCTCTTTCTTATTTTATTTTGTAATAACCAAACGCATGAGATGTACTTACGGATGTGGTCGATCGATACTAAAGCAGATTTCACGATCGGTGTCGTAAGTAATACGTATAAGTCAAACGTGTTGCCAGAAAGTGTTCGCCTTGCATCAGGCGTCTATTAGACTGTGTGGTCGATGTGTACATAATATAAAAAAAACACGTTCAGTTTTAGTCTGCTTAGGTTATGCGACTTATAATATAACAAATGGTACACTTGTAGCGGTCGTCTTATCCTTTGTCCTGTATGGTTGAGTGGCGTAGCTAGGTAACCAAAGGCACTGGGGCAAAAAATAAACTAGGGCCCCAACTGAACTATTTAAAATCATTTGTTCCGTATTCGTCGTGTTCCGAATTCGACATACTCCAGATTCGTCGTAATGCAGATTCGTCGTAATAAAGGCAACTCCATAATAAAATCAAAAACCAAAAACAAATTGTAACTTATTTTAATGAACATATTAAAAGTATTTTATGAAAATAAAAGAAAACATTTTTTAGGGAATTCCCCTGTATTTTTTCCAATAAGTTGCCATTATTAAAGTCGCGTTCCTGGAATCTGGTTTATTTATATTCCGAATGTGGGAGAAATTTTCACTAGTTCAATTTATAGTTTGTAAGTCAGAGTCCGAGGGGCCTCTTGAGCTTGGGGGCCCCGGGGCACTGCCCCGTCTAGCCCTCTGGTAGCTGCGCCACTGGTTGTAACAAATCATCGTCTGATTTCAGATTTGTAGACGAGTATAAATACAAGCTCCATTTAACAGAAACACTCAAACACAACCCTGAAAAGCGTAAGAAAACGTAAGTATTATTATTCCTTCTTATATTATTTAGATGTTTGTGAGTTTGTATGTTTGTGACTTAATCATACGAAAACTACTATACACAAATGATTAAATAAAAAATGTTCAGCGTGAATGGAAATTGAACCCATTACCCCAAGATTAGATCCCCTGGCGCTCTAACCAACTGAGCTACTGTGCCTTTAAGTCAAGCTGATTTATCGTTCCCTTACTGAGTGCACATTATGTCGTGCGTGTTGGTCAGTGGCGGTGCCATCTGTGTCTCGTTAATATCTGTATGTTATATGTGGCTTAAGGTAAATCTCTTTCAACCTCTCGGGTGGTTAATCAGTCCATGAAACTAAACAACTTTCCCCAAGGAACATACGAAAAAAAAAATTTGAGTTCCCATACAAACTTCATCAGCATACCTACTTATAGCGTATGGGAGATCAAAACTTTTTTTTCGTATTTTGACCTATGTTCCTTGGGGAAAGTTGTTTAGTTTCATGGACTGATGTAGCACCCGAGAGGTTGAAAAAGATAAACCTAAAGCCCTGTATTCTTAACATGTTTCTCATCCAGATTTTTGATATAGCTAAATTGATATCAGAATAAAATAAGGGCGTTAATCCAGTACAAATTGAATAACACAGGTAATTTGAAATAAAAATTGGCAGGTACTCGTGTCCTGCTCCGGACTGTGGAAAGGCCTTCTCAAAACCGACTTACATGAAGGATCACTACAACCTGGTCCATCTGCGCACCTTCAAGTACCGCTGCGAACAGTGTGACAAGGTGATTGAGAGCTACCGCGCTGTTTTTACAGAGACCGCGTGTCCTTCACGAAGGACATCACAATCTGACTTTTAAGTACCGCTGTGAAACTTGTGATAGGGTAGTTATAGGAATTTTCTGACAGCTCAGGATTTTTATACATAAAAATGTTGATAGATCGCAGTGTAATGCGAGTGCAGACAATTTTACAGTAATCTAATTCTGTAATGGACAATTTAAATCAGAATTTCGTTGGTCGAACGTATCCTGACCAAATTCTTTTACTTATTTCTCAATATTGTCCAGAATTGAACCTTTCGAGTTCGACTAGCAATTTATTTTTGTCTGTTTCGTAATTAATTTTTTTCGGTAGACAGGTTTGTTCCGTTGTTCATTCACAATAATCGGAGTAGATATTAATTGATTTGATACCGAATACATCCTGCAAAAAAATACATTTGAATAAGTACTATTTTTTATTGGCTACCAAAAAATCTCTCATTGAGACCTATTGTGTTTTTGAGGAGAGTCCCTGTGTCCTATACAAAGGACACAGGGACTCTCCTCAAAAACAGGATGTGATTCATTCAGCCCACGAACTGAACTACTTCAGTAACATGAAATTTCTCTCAGTAACATGGGTCGAATATGAAAAAAACAAATGTCTCAATATAACTATTGTGCGATCTGCGAATTCGTTTTTGTATTGGAAGTAAAAAAAAAAATTCTAGAATACGGATAGGTTTCTTGAGGAAAGTTGTTTTGTTCCACGGGGAGATTCATCCCGTAAAATTTCGCTATTTAATTTAAACTCGTCCCGTACGTTTTACTGGCTTTATTTCAGAACTTCATGCGTAACTCGAATTTGATGGCACACAGAAAGAAGGTCCACGAGGGCATACCACCGCCGAAAAACAAAATCTGCTACATATGTGGCCGTGGATTTACGGTAAGCCCTAAAATATAGACAACACGCATACATACAGGCAAACACACACAAAATTCACACACTAGCACAAATACTGACGCTCTGGCACTAACACTCACGCTCTTGCACAAACACTGACGCTCTGGCACTAACACTCACGCTCTTGCACAAACACTGACGCTCTGGCACTAACACTCACGCTCTTGCACAACACTGACGCTCTCGCACTAACACTCACGCTCTTGCACAAACACTGACGCTATTGCACAAACACTGACGCTCTGGCACTAACACTAACGCTCTTGCACCAACACTGACGCTCTGGCACTAACACTCACGCTCTTCCACAAACATTGACGCTCTGGCACTAACACTCACGCTCTTGCACAAACACTGACGCTCTGGCACTAACACTCACGCTCTTGCACAAACACTGACGCTCTGGCACTAACACTAACGCTCTTGCACCAACACTGACGCTCTGGCACTAACACTCACGCTCTTGCACAAACACTGACGCTCTGGCACTAACACTCACGCTCTTGCACAAACACTGACGCTCTGGCACTAACACTCACGCTCTTGCACAACACTGACGCTCTCGCACTAACACTCACGCTCTTGCACAAACACTGACGCTCTGGCACTAACACTCACGCTATTGCACAAACACTGACGCTCTGGCACTAACACTAACGCTCTTGCACCAACACTGACGCTCTGGCACTAACACTCACGCTCTTGCACAAACACTGACGCTCTGGCACTAACACTCACGTTCTTGCACAAACACTGACGCTCTGGCACTAACACTCACGTTCTTGCACAAACACTGATGCTCTGGCACTAACACTCACGCTCTTGCACAACACTGACGCTCTCGCACTAAACCTCACGCTCTTGCAGAAACACTGACGTTCTTATACACACATTCACTCACGCTCTTAGATAGGGGCCATCCATAAATTACGTCACACGTTAAGGGAAGGGGAGGGTCAACGAAGTGTAACATTGTGTCACATTTTAGTTCATAGTTCATAGTTCATAGTTATTTATTTGCAATAAACATGGTATAAAGATGTTACAATTCATATAAACTGAGGCCAACATGCTTAGCCGATAAATATTCAGCATGCAAATATTACAAAATAAATTAAAACATATTAATTATAGCACAATTGAACACTAAAATTAGTCAAAGCAAAATAAATCAAATCCAGGATGTCAAAACAATTTACGCATGTCAAAAATTAATTACTTATGTCAATATCCCATCAAATATTACAATAGAAATTGATTAATTAATTACATGTCATGTTTTTAATTTTAAATGTCAAAATCCAAATGAATAAAAGTACAATGTCAAAAACTACCCCTTGTATTCTAGAAATTCTTTAACAGAATAAAATCGGTGTTCTAGAAGCCATTTGTACAACGATGTCTTGAACCTAGATAGGGGCAATTCCTTCACTTTTTCCGGAATATGATTATAAATAGTTTTTGTTAAGCATGAAACACTTTTAAGGAACCGAGCGCTCCTGGGATTAGCATCGTAAACAAGTCTATCTTGATGTCTTAAATTTCTCGAAACAATTGCTTTATCACGTGCGGTTTGGTGTAGATCCGGGTTTTGTTTGACAAATTTGGCGATTTCTAAAATATACAAACATGGCAGCGGTAGGGTTTTTATTGCTAAAAATAGTGGTTTGCAGGACGAATCAGGGCGAACTCCATATATAGCTCTAATGCATTTCTTCTGCGCTATAAATGCTTTCTGGATGTCAGTACTGTTGCCCCAGATTATTAGACCATATCTGAGCACAGACTCTACATAGGCAAAATAAGCCGTTATTGCTGTTCGTCTTTTTACAGTTCTTGACAATTTATATAACGCAAACGCAAATCGATTGATTTTATTGCATACCCTTTCTACGTGATTCTTCCAATTTAAATTTTCATCTATCATTAGACCTAAGAACATTACGCTCGAAGCTTTCTGAATAATTTTCCTATTATATTGAATGTCTAGTTTGGTATCAGTATTACTATTAAAATTAACATAAGTGGTCTTTTTAAAATTAATTTGCAAATTATTGCATTCAAGCCAATTACTTATAGAAGTTATTACGTTATTTATTTCGGATTCATGATAATTCAATGTCATTTTTTTGTTAGTCGCTACAATAACAGAAATGTCATCAGCGAATAATATACTACGGTGATGCGTAACACAAGGGAGGTCGTTAATATATAGTAGAAACAACAGTGGGCCTAGAACACTTCCTTGTGGCACTCCAAATTTATTCAATCTCGATTGTGATCGATATGATTTGGTGTCTCCATTTGTATCGAGTTGACTAATTTCAACACATTGCCATCTATTGCATAGATACGATTTAAGCCAGTTCAAAGCCGGACCACGGATACCATAGTTTTCTAATTTCTGCAGGAGTAATTCATGAGAAACAAAGTCAAAGGCTTTGGACATGTCGAAAAATAGAACCGTTGCATACATGTTATCATTACATTTTAATAATATTTCATTGACCAAATTATATGCTGCGAGAGCTGTGGATTTATGCTTCTGAAAACCGAATTGATCGGATGTAATCACTTTATGTTTATTAAAGTAAGAAGTCATTTTATAATGCATTACCTTTTCGAATACCTTTGAAAAAATTGGTATCAATGTTATTGGTCGGTAGTTTTCAATGCCACTTCCACAGCCTTTTTTATGCAAGGGTTTTACAATAGACACTTTAAGATTCTCAGGAAAGCAACCGGTTTCAAGGGAAAGATTGACTAGATATGTGAGTACATGACTAATTTCGTGTTTACACGCTTTAACAATTTTCGTGTTTATGTTGTCGTAACCTTCCGCCTTAGTGTTGTTCAATGAGCTGATTACATTTAAAATAAAATTTTCATCAACCGGAGTTAAATAGATGGAATGTGGAATCACATTCTTAGAATAAGTATTTTTCAGAATGTGATTTACCTTATTTGTTGTTGATATAAAATAATCATTGAATGTTTCTACCAGAACTGCTGGGTCAGTTATGACTCTGCTGTTTACCTCAATTTTATCTATGTATCTAGTCATATTATTAATACCTATCTCTTTTTCAATGATATTCCATGTTGCTTTACAAACGTTTTTACTATTAGCAATGTATCTGTTGTTACTATTACTTTTAGCCTGAAATATACATTTTTTAAGTAACTTATTATAATTCTGATAATTGGCTCTATTTATACTTGTGTTATGTTTAAAGTGATTGTGTCTAAGAATGCGTTTTGTACAACAACTTTTCCTTAAACCTTTCGTTATCCAATTTACCTCCTTGTTAATATTAATTTTTATTTTGATTATTGGAAAACAAAGTAAGTATAGAAGACAAAAGATGTCATAAAAGTTTGCAAATGCGATCTTGAATTCGCTTTCTGCATAGACGTCCGTAAACAGAAGACTCGAGAGGTAATTTTTGAACTTAATAATGTTTTCCTTTGAGTAATCTCTCTTGTATAAGTAAATAACCCTGGGTCTAGTGTAGTTCTGTTTTACAGGAATACTCAATGTTTGCGCAGTATTATGATCTGATAGCCAAAGATTGTGTACAGAGCCCTTTGCAGATTTGATGTTGCTTATCATGTGATCTATACAGGATTTGCCTCGTGTCGGCTCTTTTATATGGCTTATTAAATTGTAGTTCTTTAAAATGTCAATATAGTATGATGTCACGTTATTTTTCTCTAAAATATTTATGTTTATGTCACCTGTAATAATTATTTTCTTTTTTGGATATTTTCTAACACATCTATGTAATATAAGTTCAAAATTACTAAAAAATAAATCGAAGTACTTCTTATTATTAAATGATGAGGATCTATAAAGACGAATTATAATCATGTTGTGTTGGGGAATACATATTGAACAGCATTCACAGTGAAATGTTGTTATCAAGTCATCAAATAGGTTAATCTTTTGATATGTTAGTCCATTCTTTACAAAAATGCAACATCCACCCCTTTTCTTATTTCGTGAATAAGTTGAGGCAAGTTGATAAGCATTGATATTCACAAACCGCTCATCTCCTGACCTTACAAAAGTCTCAGTGAAACATAAGACATCAGAGTTCATGCCGTCATCAGATTCTTTTAATGTAAGTTCTACCAAATCTAGTTTCGAGATTAATCCTGCAATGTTTTGGTGAAATATTTTAAAATTCTTTGCTTTAACTTCTTTAGGCTCGAAAACATTTTGTTTCCAGTCCTACGGTCGGTGCACGTATTGTGCCAGTTTGCCGTTTGAAATAATAAGGAATTGTTCCTTTTCTAGGTTCATCGGTCAATAACATGTGTTGCCTATTAGAATGGTTTGATTTGAATGATTTCATACACGATAACCGCTTTCGTATACTTTCCACAGATAAAAATTCAACATAATAGTCATGGCTATCAATAAGTACATTGATTTGCTTACAAATTACATTTAAACTAATGTGAGTAATATAATTAATGTCAACGAATTTACATTGTTTGGAAATCTTTGACCATAACTTTAGACTACGATTTAAGTGGGTCTCGTTTAAGTGTGCATTATAATTAACTGGAACAATGTATACAAATAGTTTGGAAAGCCTGTTTAAAATATTACAGAAGTTGAATTGCAATTCCTGCGGATTTATATCATGTTTACCAATACTGAGTACAATAGTATCATAATTTTCCAAACTGGATTCATTTTTTTCGCAGTAGTCCAAAAAATGTGAACTCGAGGCATCCGACAATATCACTGAAGAAACGGAATACTTATCGTTCCACTTATTTTCTCGTGACTTGATCATTGCTGCTGCTAGTCCTGATACACTTTCATCGCCGAAGATCAATATTTTTTTAAGTTTTGTAGTTTTAGTGTTCGCGTGATTACTGTCATTACAATTCTTTTCGTTGTTGGTTTTACTTTTTGGAGAAAATTTTTGTCTTGTCTCGTGAGTTGCATTACTATTGTCAATTGTCAATTTGTCGTTATCAGTGTTCTTGCATTTCTTATTTATAGAGGTAAATCCAGACTGTCGTTCAATGGTGTTATTGCCTGTTGCCTGTTGTATTTTTCTATGCCTAGAGTAACCCTCACTCATAGGTGTATGGTTTCCCCTATCGTCAGATTCAGAAAAATCAAGAGTTTTTCTGGTTGTACTCTTAAGAGATCTACGCGCTAACTCCTTTCTAACTGAATCTCTGTTAACTGCTTTGCAGATAACAGTTAATGTTTGAATTTTGTTTTCACAATAATCAAGTTTACTCTTTAGTTCGTAGTTTTCCGAAAGCAAGTCTTCAATTTGTAGATCCGCGGACGCTAATTTATTTTCTAAACATTTTATTTGCTCTTTTAATTCTTCTAAATCCTTATGTGAACATGTATTGAATTCGGGACAGCTTCTGTTTAATTTAGGAGAACTTACAGACAGATTTTCATCAATGTCTTCGTAGTCCCATAAAGCGCTAAACGAATTTTCGGTAGACACATTTATTAATAGTTTTCTACGTTCTGTGACGAAGTTGGGAGATGCTTCTAAATTAGGCTGGGCTTCTGGAGTTGCATAATCTGGAGTAGAGCTCCTTTCGTAACAATCTGGACATTTCCAGTTTAGTCTGTTCTCTTTTTTCATCAAATAAAACAAAGATGAGGATACTGATGTACAGGAGCGGTGTAAATATGATTTGCATGAAGAACAGTATAAGTATTCTCGATCTACAATATTACATCCACATTTAGAGCATGTATCCATCTCTTCGATCAATTTGGCTGTATAAATAGTATGAGTAAATAATATGTAGAACGAAACGCAAAATTCGTGCGCTCCCGTCACTGTCACTGTCACAGTCAAATCAGCTGACAGTATTTTGACTCCTATTTAGTATTGCGTGAAACGGATCCGAGTTATAATAACGTTAGTTAATAACGGTTATTGATGTGAACGCACCCGTTAGGCGTCCTTACTTGACAACACTCTAATCTGTCAAATGTTCGAGTGCCCAATCAGCTGATCGCCAAAAAGAGGTTATGTTGTGATTCGTCCGTGTTGATCTGGTTTTCTGATCAATATATTTGAAATTAGTGATCAACCGTAAAAAAGATGTTCTACCTGGAATATTTCTGGGATGATACTGGAGCAGCGGAGTGGTTTCTGGCTGGGTCTTCAATATATACAGTAGCGTCCGCCGTTAGCTTTAGTTCTAGACCAAAACAGTGAGTGTTTGACCAGAATTATCACTTTTTAGTTAAAAATTACTAAGGAGCAGTGTTTACTAGCGGAATAACGTTCCGTTCCCTCCGTCCGTTTAAAATCTATACCCGTTTGATTACTTTGAATAATCATAACGGGTTTTATTAAACGAAAGATTTAACCACCTCAGTGCCAGGCACTTTTTTTAAAGTTTAGTGATATTGGTTTTTGAGTCAGCAAAACTCCATAAATTTGTCAAATAATTTTAAAAATAACGGAAAATAAATGCAAAATATTGACGTCAGACAGGTAGGGAGAGTCTCACAAATGTCACCAGCTGTGACAAGGAGGGACGAAATAAAACAATTAAATTCGTGTTTCGTAATTTATGGATGACCCCATACACACACACACACACACACACACACACACACACACACACACACACACACACACACACACACACACACGCTCTCACACACATAATTACATAATTATATACGCCACCTAACACTACACACAACTTTGTGACCATCAAGGTAGCGTACACAAGTCGGAACTTTCGGTTTTTGGATATGCCCATAATTAGTGTATAGATACAGCGTAATTAGCGTAAAATGAAATAAATACTTCTTTAGTTTAGGAAATAAAAACTTGACTGGCTTGATGTCAAGCTGGCGTACACATGGCCGTTCTCGAAAACGGCTTACACTTCAGCACAGAAAGTTACACCATAAAACTCGGCATAAATACAGCGACTGCTGTGCAAAATTTCATAAAGATTGCTCATCATCTAACGGAGATATGAGACAATTCTATCGAGAGCCTGTCGAGCCGGCGGCGTCAAGCTAGCGTACAAAAAATAGTGCGCATAGAGGGGGCCTTTTCTGGTTATAATTGCTATGTAGCAGTAGCGTAGCGTGCCCTGTGCAGGGCCCCGTATAAAAATTTGTTTTCTTTTCTGAGAAATCTTTACCTTAGGAAGGGTAAATATTTCTCACAAAAGAAAAAAAAATGTTTCCAAATGTTTGCTTGACGTCAAGCTAGCGTACACACCTATCACAGTCTTTATCTCTTAAACTAAAGGAAAAGAATGTATTTCGATTTTACAGCAATTAAGAAGAATTTATACACTAAACATTGGCATATTCAAAAACCGAACATTCCGACTTGTGTACGCTAACTCTACGCTCACGACTTAAACGGGGAAATCCCGCAGCCCGTGATTACCGATGTAGGGTGTTGTCAACTTTTGAACGCACGCGTTTCGCGGGAAAAAAGAAATTGCTTTTTTTGACTTTTGTCATTTCAGAAATATGAAAAAATTTGGGAAGTTTTTATTAATTTTTGCTTACGCACGTTGGAGGCCCCCGTGGCGGACCCCATATAATGAGGGATTTTCTTTTTATTTTTTTTATTTTTTCCCCAGTCCCCGGATAGATGGCGCTAAACTATGTACGTTACTGCAAGGAACGGAACGTTAAATTATTTTTGATTAATTCACTTGAACGTAATTTTGAGATCATAAAACGAAACGTTATAGTCATATTACATCAATATCACGTCTACCATACGTAGTTAGGCGATTTTACGAAAACAACGAAAAAAACAAAACTGAATTATAACAAAGCGCGAGAAAACTAGGATGATTGGAAAGCCAAAACAAACTCAGAATATTTGATGCAATGTTTTTCTCCAAGCCTTTTGGCTTTGGCACCTAGTAACGGAGTCAGTTCAGCGCCATCTAGAGTGCTCTGGGGAAATACTTTTTTTTTAATACCCAAAAAGAAAACCTCCCATTGATACGGCAGATACAGCAGTAGCTACGCCCCTGCTATGTAGATAAATAGTTCGTCATATTCCGACTCTGCCTGTGCCTTTATTTTCTGAAAATTAGCAGAATAAAGTATGGATAGTTCTGGTGTTTTTATTTTAAGTTATCTCTTTCGGGAAAGACAAAGGAATCTATGTCCATACAGCCGTTGTCTTAAGATTTTTTCTTCCGTGTAGCTCCCCCCGTTCACCATACACCGATGGTGTTTTGTTTACGGAATACTTTGGGGGCGAGAAGCACTACCGCGGGAACTTTGTCGGAGCCAAAAGGAGCGAATACACCATATCACTTGAATTCTTGTATCACTACACTGTTTAAAGTTACCTTAATAATACACTACTTTATATAGAAAACAAAAATTAAATCGACACAGCAACCGCTCACATCGAGCTCCCGCCAAAGACCTCTCTAAAGTTCTAGTATTACAGTTTGTGGGTAGGTACAAACGCACGCACGCTCAAATAAATACAGGGCTTTTGGTAAATTGCTTTCAACCTCTCGGGTTCTAAATCAGTCCATGAAACTGAACAACTTTCTGAACAAACTGAACAAAAAAATTTTGATTTCCCATACAAAATGCGCTAAATGCTGATGAAGTTTGTATGGGAACTCAAAATTTTTTTTCGTATTTTGACCTATTATTAGGGGAAAGTTAATCTTTTTCACGGACTGATTAACTACCCAAGAGGTTAAAAGAGACAATGAAACAATGAATAAAGTTTAAGTTTTTTCCTGAAATGTTATTATACTGGTCCTGATCTTCATCCTTTCGTAGGTATAAGTATAAATCAATTGTGTCGCGAACTTCACTAACCCTGCTACTCGCTAGCATACGCAATGAGACTTCTCTCCCATGAGAGTACAAACTTCCGAATCAACACAAAGAAAATGGATAGGATCCTATTTGTATTTTGAAAATTTTTCATTTCTCTTGCGTTTGAATTTGAACATATTGCGCCCTTTTAGCAATTCAAGATCATTTATCAATATCAATCGAATGCAAAAGAAATTCAAACTTCTGGTCTTATATTTAAGGTTATATTTTCCTTGGCAATCAAGAGTGAAGTCTCATTGCGTATGCTAGGGCAGCGGATGTCAACTATTCAATCCACCGATTGGCCTGTGACTTAGTTTTAACGACTGCTTAAAGTGCCTTCCGAAGCACGGAAAGGCTCGTGATGAATCGCCATTACATCTACATGTTTGTCACCAGCTGACCAGAATCCTGCGCAACCACATCCTGACTCACACAGGAGAGCGGCCTCACGCGTGCACCCAATGCCCCGCCACTTTCACTCAATTAGTCGCCTTGAACAGCCATTTGAAGGCTATACATCGACAATAAAGCATTATATAAATAAATAAATTTGTAAACTTAATGTGTAATGTTATTTATGACCTCATTTAGTTTCGAGAGGAGAAGAAAAAAAGCCCTTCTGAGCGTAATGTACAAGATGCACAATGAGCACGGCACTCAAAGTGTACACATCGCACAATGAACAATACGCAAAATGAGCAAAACGTAAAGAGCATCGAACCTCTGTGGCATGCCTAAAGTTGTAAGTACATACAAGTACATAAAAAGTCGCGTTTTTAATGTACACGTATGAAACGTATGCCAATCGACAGAGAAAATAATTACAAACAACAAATACTGATTGACAAAATGTCGTAAATGATATACTTTCTGAGTAATTTCAGTTTGAAAATGTAAAATATAATTAAAGAAAATCATCGTTCAAACTAATTAAAAAGTCCATTATCATCATTTAAAAGCATCCCGCGGCACGACTAGCATTAAATTGGATTCCTGTAATACTAAAATAATAGAATTATATGCAAAAAAAAGTAAAATATGTTTTTGGTGATATCCACATCAATCGAAATCCAAAATCTACTCGTTCATACTAGCCTGGGTCATCCCATCCATCAAGAAAAATACCACGCTAATGCGGCGCGAAGGTTGAAGGGTGAAAGGAAGGGAATCAACGACAGGGTTGTTCTTTACCAGTCAGTTTGTCACTGTCACCGTGATCTTGATCAATGAAAAAGGCAACTCATACACATTGCTGTGCTCTTGACTACAATCTTGCCTTAAACCTTCTACGGTGGGACGAGCTTACAGTCTAGTGCTAAAAATAAGGTTGAAAGTCACTACGTTAACTTAAATACAGAGACATCGCTCCACTGGAACCGCCCCTCGTAGACCGCTTCCCGCGCCGCTGATACGCAGCTTCTCGCGCCGCTCGTACGCCATTTAACACGCCGCCATGGCCATCGAGAATGATGGCCATGGCGGCGTTTTTATGCTATCAATGACAGCATAAAAACTAAGAAGTGGCTAGTATTTCATGCTACGGAAGGCACTTAAAGCCGGCTACTATCTACGATAGTAGCGGGTACATGAGCCACTGTGAAGGTCTTCAGCGGGTCAGTAACTTCGATACCAGGGTTTATGAGGTTTACCGCGGAGTATATGGTTGGCATACTCTTGGACATAAAGGTGATGGTTTAGGTATCCCTCTCAAAGGTCATAACATCATATTTGTAATCACGGACGGCGTACTCTAGGGCGAGCAGTACTCATTCCGCAGAAGAAACACTGCCACCCTGGCGGGCCTAAGTTACTTGACATCGCGTCAATAATAATAATAGATAAAACTAACGTTAACAGTCAAGAAATACCAAAAATATCAACAACAAAACTTCACAAAACATAACAACTTTAACACTACAGCAACGAGAACGCTTGTGCACGGTGGAAGTCACGGTGACAAACTGACTGACTTTGACTTGACCTGCCCGTCTAACATAAGCGCTGTGACAAAGCTTCTCTACGCATGCTGTCTTATTCATTCTTTATTAAAAAGAACGTGACAGCATGCATACAGAAGCTTAGTCCGCCCTCCTGGCGCTGTAAAGAACTATGGTTCATTGACAGTGGTGAAGAAGGGGACGGGAAGAGATGCGGCTCGTGACACTTCCCCTCACCCCATACCTACTCTTCGCGCCGCATTCATTTTATGGTATTTTTTAAGTACTGACGGATGACTCAGGCTTGTAAGAATTTTGTTTGATATTGATTTTACCGAAAACATACTTGTATTACGAGAATCCAATTTAGTGCTAGTCGTGATGCGGGATGCTTTAAAATGATGATAATGGACTTTTAAATCAGTTTAAACGATGATTTTCTTTAATTATATTTGATGGGTTAAGGGCAAAATAAACCAGGATTGAGTTCAGAACAATTGATTTTATTTTAAACAATAACACCGTGACAAATTGCAAGATGAAAGATGCAGTGTAATACGAACAATTAGGGGAGTATGAAAAACGCGCCACCTAGTGGACAATTAATGCAACTTATTTATGACATCTGAATCTGTGTGTAGCTCAGGCCAGCAGACCCACGGAATTTAAACAATGAATTTAGGTATTCTATGTATGCCAATACACAGTGCCTTCCTAGTGCCTATTGATGCCAAAAGAACCATATCTAGTGCCATCATAGTTTAAGAAATATAGGTCGTTGTTTGTGGGTCTGCTGGACGGATATCAGCCCAGCAGACCCACCTCTCGTACACGGAAACGGCTAAAGTTAGAGACATGGTTCTAGTTCTAAGCTTTAATGCTTTACTTTCAAACCTAGTGCTTCAAGCGTTTCGGAGTTATAAAACGATCTTGGTGTGCCTGCTGGGCGGAGGTTCAACGCAGCAGACCCAACACGATAGCTCCATAACTAGAAGGTAATTGGTATGAAATCTCATATCAACGTTTAGTGTGTCATTAGTGCCTTAGCTTAACATAAAAATATCTGTTTAATTTGACTTCCAAACATAACAAATAGCCTCTGAAAGTTCTCCATAGATTTTAACAACCGAGGTACAGTCACGCTCAAAATTCATGTTCTGTCTTTATAGTTATATTTTGATTTCATTAAAATATTTTTTGGAGTAGGTACATTGTTTCAAGTAATACTAGAACATTAAGTTTTTTTCAATAAGTATTATCTTATTTATTACTGGTTTGCAAGAGTTTTTTTATATATGTAGGTAGGTAGTTACTTATCAATTTAATTTTACTTTTTAGTAAGTGTACAAAAATTCATTTTTTTTAAACAAAACAGGAATTATTTGAGGAACCATTAACTACACTTATTAATCTATATTATTAATATTATAAATCTGAAGATATTAAAACACAGATTGGTAAAACACGTTAATCTCTGTAGCTTCGACAAAGCATCGCTGAAAAATGTTGTAAGGGGAAATTTATCGGGAATAAAACGAGTCATTGGTACATGGCGGCACTGGGGAACGAACTCGGTACCTCTCGCTTACGAGTCGGACCTATTAATTAGCCATAATAACCACCGACGTTCGTTTAATTACTTAGTAATCAAACCACCGACCCACACTGTGAGAAAAAGTCAATGTAGCGGAATTTAATTATTTCTCATACGGGATTCGTAAATCTGTTTAATACGAGTTATAATTGGTGTTTATACAGGGTGTTAAGTAATTCGATCTTATCCTCTCTGGTGGTGAATTAGCTCATGAAACTGAACAACTTTCCCTAAGAACAAATGCCGAAATACGAAAAAAAATGGTTAACTTCCCATACAAATTGCATCAGCTGATAAATAATTTTGTATGGGAAGTCAAAAATTTTTTTTCGTATTTCGGCATTAATTCTTAGGGAAAGTTGTTCAGTTTCATGGGCTGATTCACCACCTGAGAGGATAAGATCGAATTACTTAATACCCGGTATAGTGAAATAAAAGTATTAAATGTATTTTTTTTTTACATTTAATGTATAAAAGTATTTAGGTGCACAGAAAAAAATAATTGGTTGGCAGAGAAAGCAATTCCAAGACTTCTGGCTCAACAGGACTTTTTTTAGGACCTGGTTGAGTAAGGATTCTATGAAATCAGAAGTCTATTGAGAAGATCGGTATTTGGTTTGTTAGCAGACCAAATTTCAAAAATTTGCAATTTCGTTATCTCGATAGCCGAAATTAAAAAAAATTATGGGGGTCGCAAAAACTCTCAGTAAAACTAAGTTAGATCTAATAGTTATAACTAAAAGTTTCATTGTGATGATAAACATTTCATAAAATAATGTTATGAAGCATTATTTTATGATTTTTGTTCCATTGACTTTCAAACATTCAAAACTTATAAGTTTATTTCATGTCGTCTTTGATTACGTTTAATTACACGTAATATTGGTTACGACTTTGAAAACGTTTGAGACCCAAACACTATTACAAATTAAAGAAAATACACAATTATATTAATAATTAATTCTTCGCATAAATTGACGGTGCAAAATGATCACCCTTGCAATACTCAGGCGAAAAGTGCATGAATTTTATTCGATTCAAAAGGAATTGCCTACTATCAATAAATTGCTTACGGTATTGAAAGACGAAATAAATTTCAAAGGTGGCAGGGAAACACTTCTATTGACGCCTTAGAATGACAAAAATATTGTGCACATGTGCATAAAATTGAAGAGGAATATAGAAGAAAATACGGATATTTAGATGAGCCCTATAAAGTCAATTTAGACTTTGACACTGATAGTGATAGTGACTCAGATTTTGAAGAAATAAGTGGAGTATATCCTTTAGACCACACATATGGTATAAGTGCACATGGTTAGCTTCCTTGGATCATAATTACTGCGTGGAAGGTTTTCAGTAATCCGGGTCTCCTTTAAAAATTAATGTTAAATAAAGCTATTTTGATTTAATAATTAAGTATTAATAAAATAAACGATTAAAAATCATATGTATATTTTAATGCTTTCGATTGACTACAGTCGTTAAAACCAAGTCAGAGGTCATTGTACGGTTCGAAAACTCTGACACCAGGGTAAGCCA
Source organism: Aproaerema taeniolella (assembly GCA_949987775.1). Classification (NCBI taxonomy): domain Eukaryota; kingdom Metazoa; phylum Arthropoda; class Insecta; order Lepidoptera; family Gelechiidae; genus Aproaerema; species Aproaerema taeniolella. The sequence continues at coordinate 18,746,571 of OX465244.1, read as the reverse complement.
AGTTCGCCACACACTTGACTATACCTACACGATAAGAAGAACAAAATGTATTAGAGATCATTAAAATACGCTGAAGTTGTTTATTTTTGGATTAGCTGGCAACCCCTTTTCGATCGTGGTGCCATTGTTGGTGCCACTGTAATTAATAATATACTTGTCATATTTGTAATAGAGCTGCGCAATAAACTAAATTTTAATTAATTTTGAATGATCTTTTTTTTTGTTTTTTTTGAAACACCTTGTTTAATGTAGGTACATTGTCATTACTTTCTAAGTGTGAAGATATGGATACTTTTCATATATCATCTCTTCTTATTGAATAGTCCAGTCTATGGTTCGTTCTTTAGCGACACTTCTTGTTATTGATTGTCACTTAGAAAAATACCTACAATTGTTAATCGACTTCAAAAAAAGAAGGAGGTTCTCAATTCGGGTGAATTTTATAATTTATTTTTTATGTTTGTTACCTCAAAACTCCGTCATTTGTAGACCGATTTCAATTTTTTTTTAGTTCGGAAGCATCTACTTCCAGATGGGAACAATCTGGAAGTAGAATAAAATTTACGAATGAAAAAAAACATTAAATTTACGGTCATATAAAATATGATAATAGGTCATCAATGTAAGTAAACGAAGCAAAAACGGAGTTGTTTCCTGAGACTTTTAAGTTGTTTTTTGGGGCTCCTTTGTGTCCTGGGGCTCTACCATTTCGTGACAGGTAGAGTATATTACCACCACACATCTTTCCTGCCGTCTGGTGATCGGTTGACAATATCACTCACCACCCCATATCTTTCATGCCATCTTGAGACTGGTTATGAATATCACCACCTCATATCTTTCCGTAGGGTGAAAGTCACTATATCGGTCTTTAATCTTGAGTGATTTAGTGCTTTATAATAAATCTACGAGGGAGTTATATGAATGATAAATGAAAACCTTTAAAAAGAATTAAAAAAAAATATTTTAAAAAAAATTGAGCTGCATTCAAAAAGAGTGAAATATTTTTTTAAAGCTATGTTCACGAGTAAGTAGTGGTTACGGGAAAAAATAGTAAATAGGTGAATTCATAGCGGAATATGGCCGCTTTGAACAGGACCTAGTTTAATGAAATGAGTATTCGCACAAGCTTCATTTGGCAGTATAAAAACTAAGATAGTTCTGCCATGCGAGAATTGTTCAGCGCCGACGTCAAAAAAAAATTTCTCTCTATTTACCATATTTCGCTAAGAATTCACCTATTTGCTGTTTTACCCGTAATCACTACTTACTCGTGAACATAGCTTTAAAAAATTATTTCACTCTTTTTGAAGGTGGGTCAATTTTTTTTTTAATATTTTTTTTTTGTTGAATGCTTTTTACGTGAATATTTTGTACTTCCTAGTATTATTCATTTAGTTAGCATTTGTCGTATTAGGTCCCTACATATGAAATTGGCGTTTTTTAGTGCTGGCCAGTTTGATCTCAAATATCTTCTCTTTGGCTATCCATTCGAAATTCAAATTTATACAGTCATTTACTGATGAATTTATATTTCGAAAACCGTACTTCTTTTGTTTTTTCCTCTTTTAACTTTTTCTTTGCGTCACTTAATTTACAAAATGGAAAACTCGAAATACCGCGTTATTTACGAATACGAGTTCCATCACGGCACCAGTGCTGCAGAAACGGCTCGAAGGATTAATGATGTGTACGGCGAAGGTATCGCAAAAGAAAACACAGTGCGTTTTTGGTTCCAACGTTTTAGTTCTGGTAATTTCGACCTGCAGAACCAGCCTCGTGGACGGCCAGACATCAAAGTTAATAATGAAGAATTGAAAGCTATTGTGGAAGCGGATCCATCGCAAACAACGTTAGAGTTAGCTGCAGGGTTCGGTGTCAGTGATAACACTGTTAGATTCCACTTGAAGCAAATTGGTAAGGTGAAAAAACTTGAAAGGTGGGTACCTCTACGAATTGATAAAAACAAACCGACAAACGCGCGTGGACTGCTGCGTTACATTACTCAACCGGCACAATAATGAAGGGATTCTAAATCGAATCATTACTTGTGATGAAAAATGGATCCTGTACGACAATCGGAAGCGCTCATCGCAATGGCTGAACCCTGGCGAACAAGCAAAATCCTGCCCTAAGCGAAAATTTACTCAAAAAAAGTTACTTGTGAGCGTTTGGTGGACTAGTGCCGGTGTCGTTGACCACATTTTTATTAAATCAGGCCAAACGATTACGGCAGATATCTATTGTCGGCAACTGCAAACCATGATGGAAATGCTAGCTGCTAAACAATCGAGGCTGGTCAATCGCACTGGGCCACTGCTGCTTCAGGACAACGCTAGACCACACACTGCAAGACAGACGGCTACCAAATTAGAGGAGCGTCAGTTGGAATGTCTAAGACATCCACCCTACTCCCCGGACCTTGCTCCAACAGATTACCACTTTTTTAGAAATTTGGATAACTTCTTGCAAGGAAAAAAATTTACTCCGATGGGGCAGTCCAAACCGCCTTCAAAGATTTCATTGATTCCCGTCCGAATGGGTTTTTTAGGAAAGGGATCAATGAACTACCTATAAATGGCAAAAGTGCATATAGATTGCAATGGTGAGCCACTTTGATTGATTAAACATATTATATTTGAAAAAAAACGACTTTTTGTTCCTCCCATCTAAACACCAATTTCATATGTAGGGACCTAATATTATTGTTTTTATGTCTAATAATATGTAAAAACTACATATTATATATAAAAACTTCATATGGTAGCAGAGCGTTTATACTTAGTACTGGGTCCCTCTCAAAAAAGTGGCACCGCCTGAATTTTTTTACACATTTTCAATAAAGTGTGAGAATAACGTATTTGAAAATATAAAAAAAATGTATTCCCCCTCTTAAATATAAATATGTAAGAGGGAACAGGTTTTTTAAAGAATTGTGCCTTTGAGAGTACGCAGAAAAAATAGGTGGGCAGGTTAATGAGGTATCGTACAGGTTAACTGAGAAACGGGCACAGGTTAATGTGATTCTATACTAAGAATAGGCAATAAACTACAAATGCTATGATTATTCTATTTATGCCCTAGATTTAAAACTTAATACCTAATTTTACAATATTACTACGTAATTGTTCTTAGCAGTGGGATCTTGTAGGCTAGGTAAAAAAAATTGTTCTTATATACTACGATTTTTCCTCCACTGTCTTTTACATCCTCCCCCCGGCGAAGTCTTGACGTAGCCTTCTATGGGTTGACAGCGGGCTTGTCCTTCTGTAGCACTGCCAGCTTCAACGTAGGCCTCCTGAAGATCCCTCCTTGCGTGCGGACGTCAGCGCTGCGTGTGTGACCATCTGGACCCGGATAAACCTTCTCTATGACGCCTTTAGGCCATGTGTTCCTGGGTAGTGAGGGGTCGACGATTATGACCACAACTCCTTTTTTTATAGTTAATGAGTTTGCTTTTGACCACAATCTAGTCCAGAAGCAGAAATGTGATCGAGGATATAGCAAGCTCACCAGAATGCCTATTCACTCGAACTTTAAAGAGATGCGGGTCATATGTGCCTGGAAATACAGACGCAGGCAGAGAATACAAAGTTGAAGAGTAGCGCTCAGTACGGATCCGGGCATTCTCCACAAGGTAAGGGTGGTACCCAGCGGTGCGTCTGGCTGAACGTCCGGTAGAAGAAAGGGGCAGGCGGAATGATCTCGTGTAGCTCATGAGCACACTCCCCGAAGTACATCATGTAAAAAACACACAGGCAAGCTACTTTGCGCCTATAAGTCAGGCTTTGGAGTTTACTGTTTACTAGCTTTTTGTCACCAATGAGCCTCCTGGCTCTGCGATCCACCGGTTCCAGGGCGGCTAGGTGATATTTGGCCGAACCATCACAAAGGTGGCTACAATACTCCATGCACGACCGGACCTGCGCCTTGTAAAGGGTTAGGAGTTAGTCAGGCGAGAAGTATCGCTTGACCTTATTAAGGATGCCTAGCTTTTTGGTTGCAGTTTGAGCTTTTGATTCGATGGATGTGCCGAAGATAAGGTTGGCAAATAACTTCATGCCGAGGAGTTGAAGCTCATCAGTGACAGGTACAGATGTACTTCAGAAGTAGGAGTCAGATCAAAAGGACTCCGTTTAGCGGAAAACAGACACGCTTGTGTTTTGGTGGCGTTGAAACTAACCAGATTAATGTCTCCCCATAGGGAGACAAGACTTAAGATTGAGTTCACTCGCTCTAACATTACTTCCCTCTCAGATCGAATTTTATCCCCGCCGTCTCCTGCATTGGACAATATCTCTTCATGACTGTGCTGTCATCTGCGTACGCAACAATTCCAGGCATAAGCATGTCGTTGATGTGCAGCAGGAAACGAGTCGCAGAGAGTACGGACCCCTGAGGAACTCCAGCGTCAATAGCCATGAGGTCAGAGGAGCAGCCATCTATGACTACTCGGATCGACCGTTCACTCAGGAAGTCAGCTATCCAGGAACAAAAGTTGGGAGGTATTCCGTATGCAGGAAGCTTGCCTAGAAGACTTGCGTGCCAAACCCTGTCAAATGCCTTCAAGATGTCGAGTAACACGGCGAGAACTTCGCCGTGCTATTCTCAATGGCTTCACCATTGAGCAAGTCGTTATCCTCTAGGTATGTCAACAACTTGCTGTTCAGTACTTTCTCCATAACTTTACATAGTATGGAGGTGATTGCGATGGGTTGGTAATGCAGGAGTCGGCACGACTACCCTTTTTGGGTACTGGTTGCACGTTGGCAAGCTTCCACGACTTGGGTACGGCTTTAGTACTAAGAGAGAGACGGTACAAGCGTGGCAGTACTGGAGACAATTCGGGACCACAATACCTCAAGACTTTAGTAGGTATACCATCCGGACCACTCGCTTTGTTCACGTCTAGACTCTGTAGTGCTCTGCGGACCTCTTTATTATGTATCATGACTTTCGGCATTAAGAAGTCACAGCGAGGTATTGACGGTGGCTGATGAGAGCCAGAGTCCAGAAGAGAATTGCTCGCAAAAAGACATGCAAAGAGGTCTGCTTTCTCTTTTGCGGAGTGTGCTAGCGATCCATCAGGTTTCTGCATCGGAGACGGCAGAAATTGGTTTCAATTCAACAGATTTTGATAGGGACCAGAACTGCTTTCTGCCTGGTGAGTAAGATGCTAATCTGTTCCTTATTCGGCTAATGTGGTCGAAACAAGCCTTGCGGATAACCCGTTTACATGACTTGGCAGTTGCGTTGAATGCCCTCTTTTTCGAACGAACCCTCCTAGCCCGGATTTCGCGATCGCAGGCTCAGCACTACAGAGTCTAGACGTGAATAGACTGCGGTCAGCCTACGGCGGGAGACCGTGCTTAAAATCCCGCTACCCTCCAAGATGAGTCGCCCAGGACGGTATTGCCCATCAGTCGAGACCGGTCTTAAACTGCGCAACTGACTTCTTCCTTATTTCCCCAATGGCACTGGCACTTCCGTGCACCAGCGGAACGCAGATGTGGCTAGCAAGTCTGCTTGGCGCTGGACTCCGGCGGAAGGGTCCTTCCTTAAGTGGCTGGTGAGGCTGCGATGCGTCTCCTTGAGACACCAATCAGTGTGGGCTGGTACTCTTTCAGCCAGCGCCTCCAGTATTTGGCAGCTAGTCCTTGGGCTGCTCCTATTCTTCCGTAAAGCCGTAGTAACCCATCTCTCATGATCGGGTCAAGTAAGTGAAGTAGACTGGCCCGTTCTTCAGCATTTCTATTTCCTGTGCAAAGTCGTCTCGTTGTACTTTTTTCATGCATTCATCGTCAACCTTCTTAAGATGGTCCACTTCCAAATCCTTCTTATTTCCTCTTCATTGATCTATGAAGAGGAACATTCTTGCCGTTGTCCTTATTAAGCGTTCGTAACTTGAGAAGCACTTGATATCAGGTAGGTATGTCACTTCAGGCTCTACCAGGTGGAGGGCAACTTGCTCGATTTCTTCTCCATGGCTTGGTACATTCTAGGGCCACTCGCTCGTTGGCATCTTCAAAACTTCCGGACCGTTGAACCAGGGGTCTTCTTCATTTTCAGGTACGTAGCCTGCTCGGGTTGCTAGGTCGGCTGCGTTGCTCTTCGTGGGTACCCATCTCCATTGATGGACGGAGGTGAGTTTAGTTATCTCTCCAAGTTGGTGCGCCACGTAGGGTGTATAGCGCCGGTTGTTGTTGCGGATCCAATGCAGCACTATCTGGGCATCAGTCCAATATATCACGCTGTCGGTATTCCATCTGTACTCCTTTATTACATGACTGTCCAATCTGGCTCCGATGAGTGCTACTTGCAACTCCATGTGGGGTATGGTTAGCGCCTTGAGTGGTGCGACCTTGGCTTTGGCTGCCACCAACACGACTTTGACCTCTCCCTCCTCTTGCTCGAGTCTCCAGTAGGCTGCTGCAGCGTAGGCGTCTTGTCTGGCGTCGCAGAAAACATGAACTGGTTCATCCTATTCCATCTTCTGGCGCCATAGATTCTGTAGCCCAATCTTTGCTGTTACGGTAGCAGCTGAGTAGTCAAAGTGGGTCGTAAATACTCATGACTGCGTCGTAATACTCATGTCGGCTTGTCGGATTGGTGCTGAATCCCATCCGGAAATTTATTCTCAAGATCTCTGTTTCTTTGCAAGTCATCGGCTTATAAAATCCTGGAATAATTTATGGTCTATTTTCAAAACTCGAAAGGGTAAGTACTATGGTGATATTCAGGTTGAAGTTCCCCAGAAACCCTGGTTCTTTAAATTTCGGAAACTAAGTAGATCATGCACTTCCACTCTTTGTCGCATTAGGTTGGGTCATTCCTGCACCCCTGTGCACTTAGCTGAAATAAGGGTGAGGGACAAGTGTATATCCAATTAATCAAGTCAATTACTTAATAGGTTTTTGGGTGGTACTAATTTATAAATATCAACTTTATTTTCAGTGGCTCGTAATGCAGGACCCTCCCCAGCTCAAGTTGAAAAATTGATTGGGCTGATGGAGACAAGATCATATCTTGCCACTGGGCATGCCCGTACAGCCAATGCTAGGACCCGGATGCGAAATGGATGGGAACAAGTCGCCCTAGCATTGAATAGTGATGGCAACGGGTGTGTCAAAGATTGGAAGCAGTGGGCAAAGGTATGTTGTAAATCACATATTTAAGTAAACAACTTTTAATTTTGTGTGAAGACGTTCGTATCTATAGTTCAGTGGAGTAAGTTCTTTTTTTTGTTGTGTGTAGTATTGGAAAGATAAAAAGGCTACCGTTAAAAGGAAGGCCAACACGGCAGAGGCTGCCAGGCAGAGGACAGGTGGTGGGGTCGATGCTGAGGTGGTGGAGCTCACAGAGCTAGAACAACGAATTGTAACTATTTCTGGTGGCCTAACCTTTGCTACTGGTGATAGGCAACTTTCTATTAATCCTTTCCCAGTATGTACTCACTTAATAAAAAATTTTACTAACGACATAAAAGATGTTACTGAATACTATTAAATTAATTATTTTTTTTAGCGCTTAAAAAATATTTAAATGATTTATTCAATAAAGCATGTCAAAAATTAAAAATCCACATAAGCAACGTCAATTAATGCATTAATATGATGGTAGTCGTCATCGTGTCTTTTTTGTTTATAGGAAGCAGTGAATACAGTCCCACCACCTGCAGGCTCAAATGAGTCTGAAAGCTTGTTGTTGCAGGTAAAAAAAAATATATTGGTTGGACGCAAATGGGCAAGTGGGTTACACTATGTTTGAAAAAAAACCTTGTTTTTTAGGAAATCCCTGGACCTTCAGGAGGCCACAGCCATAGTATGCTGGTCGTTGAAGATGTGCCAGTGGAATGGGTAATAATAAAACATTCACTTAAAAGACAGTAAGAATAAGTAATTATACCTCTAATTAATGTTCTTTATGTGACTTTTTTTTCAGAATAATACCGCAGCAGCTTTTGTAGGAGAATTTCAGAACATCCAGTACTGGAAACCTCACCGACAGCACAAAGAGACCCCCCAGGCACTGAAATTGTTCATTCAGTGCAACAGGAAGATGAAACAGTAAAAATTAACAAGTTGTAAGAGAGTTGCATAATTTTTACATTTGTTTATCTTGTTAACTACAATATTTTTATTTCCAGGAGTCACTTAATGAAGACACAGTTAATGAAGAGAGAACTGACAGGGATAGTCCATTAGGTAACATATTTTTATCAATTCATTCAATATAAAACTTTTTTGTATGGAGAATGGAGCTATGAACTTTGGTTTTTTTGGTTCGGGTTATGACGGCCGGTTTGGTCGAGTGGTAGTGACGCTGCCTCTTGATCGGCGGGTCCTGGGTTCGATTCCCAGTTGGGGCAAATATTTGTGTAAAAAGCAGATGTTTGTTCTCGGGGTCTTGTTTGGCAAGCGGTCGAGGGCAGACGTCCCTGCACGTGCTCTCCTGATATCCCAAATGTTGACGAAGTTTACGACACCCGCGCCCGCGCCTTTGTTCCCAAGTTCGGTCGGCTATTGTTATACTGTGTACCGTTTTCATCTTTGTGCTGTGACTTAAGCGATAGATCATATTGAAAACTTCTTAATTTTATCTAGTCTCTAACAACTTGTGGCTCAGTAAACTATATCGCGACTAGTGCCTTTTGTACCCCATATAATAAAAGTGCGTTCCGGTTAATATCGGTAATACCTACGTCGCGCATCGCGTGCGTCATCCACACGTCCAGTGCAGTTTACAGTGGAACTTATTAACGACGATCAAGACATAAACTTGAGCTAAGAACAGTACGATACACGTGCAATATCTTGAGGAACGTGGAGAACCTAGTGAGCTCGTTCCATTAATAAAACATTTCTAGCCTTTTGCAAAAAAACCGTTCCAGCCGCCTTTTGCACATAATTTTTTATTCCAGCATCAACTCACAAGGTCCCGATGTAGCCGCCACAGCACGCAGACATGATTATATTGCAACTTGTAGGAACTTTAGTGTTCCTGACCAGCGCAACATATTTTTAAAGTGTTCTACCTAGCTTAACAATCCGGATAGCGTATTCGATCTACACCTTACCCCAACATGAAAATCTACGGCAAGAAAGTATGTAGCCAGTGGTTCATTCAATTAACACCTAAATAAAGGACCTCGCCCTAGATTTTAAGAATGCATTTTGAACACACTTTCATTTGCAGTCTCGCTTGTGTTGGACAGCGCGACACCTAATTTAATTGAATATACTTACACAGTAACACAAAATCGCTAAAGCCAGGAATCTATTATCAGTATTGTGTGCTGCAAAGACATTACTACAATAGGTCACCTAACAACACCCTAATAACACATTATTCGCATAATAAATTTATCATATTTTACTGATATGCCATAAGAATCACTAATCAGTTCACTTTGTCAGTTGTAAAACACATCGTGTAGGAATCTCTCAACTTGGGAAAGATACCGAATTTATTTAATTTAGTGCACTTTTTTTATTTAACGACTTAAAACAAGCAAATTACTGAAGAGCCATAAGTTTGCCTAAATTTTACAATAGGGTATAGAAAAAAGGTATTTTCGAACCCAAACACGTACAAAACGTCTAATAAAACAATAATACTATATCTGAGCCTGGGAAACGAAAGCTCATAAAGTTATATCCTGCTGTCTTTCATCTTGTTGCGCACGACAATTGTATAATTCTTAAAAATACTAAACAAAAGACTCCACAGTTAATCGGTCAACATCTGGCTGACAGCAACCACCCGAAAACTACGGCAAGCCAGAACAATACAACTTTTTTCTGCGATGCATCGAAAATGACGGCAACTGCTTATACGTAACCAAATAAATCTTACGTGTTACCCAACATTTGACCACGCTGTGATTAGGAAGGATCTAGCAACCTACGAGTCTGGAAACCGGCATGACCCACAAATAGAACTAGCACTACTTAATAACCTCACGGACAGGACGCATATGCAAGGAACAAAATATTAATCAACAACTCCAGGTTGGATTCTGGGGAAGTGAAAATATATATAGCAGCCTCTGAATATTATAGGGTTAAGTCCCATGTTTATAACGAAAGTCTATTGGATTCGCTTATTTAAAGCCCCGTGATGCACGAGTACCCGGAAACATCTATTTACACTTCGGAAACAACCACTAAAGTAGCTTGATACCCACCGATCAAGGAGCTTTATCCAACTACGGGGATGAAAATGTTTATGATAGATGTAGTCCTGCAACAAACTCACACATCTAAATAGAAAACGATGGAAAACTCCTTTTGCAATCCAATGAAACATTGACAATAAAAGCTACGTTTTACGTGTCGTGTCACGTTTGTGTTGTTGATAATTGCACTGGCCAGCCTCTAATTAGGTCATCACCGCAAACACAACACAAACATACCCCCTGTAAAAAAATTTAAGAACCGGCACATGGAATATAGGAGGCTGTTCTAAGTTCACCCTAAAAGAAGCGGAGAACACTTATACCACAAGCATATCACTTTAACGGTAACTTAATTCTAAGTTTTATTGAGCAACACGATTTAAAACTTAGCAACACTTGGGGTATACCATTCTGCCGAATTACGTGATTTTGTGGGAACAGGATCACAAATCGATCATATCTTAACTAATGCCAAAAAAAGCCTTTGTACGTTGATTCGGGAAATTAATAAACACTGATTACATGTTGGTATGGGGAATGATCCGTCTATCTAGTGTTCTCGCATAACTCAAACACGTAAATCAGAGTAATAGTTAAAACAGCTCACCTACCGCCTTAAATCAGAAATTTTACTATCGTAAATGTAACTATGAGCTTCTTCTCCAAAGGGAATTCGTGTTAAACAAATTCCAAGGGCTTGTAACCCATAGGATGAAAATCTTACAAGAAGATCAACACAAACTAGCTCCCAAGCAGACATGCCAGATATTTCCAATTAGAATCTGAACTGGACGGATATCAACAACATTATTAAAGAAACAGCTCATAACTATTAGTGAAGCCAACTCCGAGATTACGCGAAAGCAGGCTAACATTAACTAAAATCAAGAAAGCTTTGTTTCTTCAATCAAGATACCCAGATAATCCTTACCTATGGCAGAGAGTACTGGAAGCACATACTAATTTTAACAAAATAACAAATGAAGAGGAAGCTAAGGAAATCTTCTTTAAAGATTTATCAAAACAGCATAAATCACCGAGGATAAAAACAACTTACAAATACCCCAAGAAACACAAAAACAACACAGCTCGCCCAAAAAGCAGGTGCTTTTTTCCACTGCCCGCTGGGTTGAAGACCTGCAAAAAAGCCAGGGCCCATTAATTGATGAAGAAAATAGTTAGGCGCAGACTTCCCGAATTTCAAAAATATTTGTGATTTACTTAATGAGCTCAATAAAAAACGGAACAGTCCCTGCAACTGACCAAGTAGTTACAGAACTGTATAAAGTAGCACCGCATGAGGTGTTAGTGCAAATCACAAAAGTAATGATGAATGCATGGTTATCATTATCAAAAAATATACCCGAGGAATGGCGTCAAAATCCTATTGGAAAACAACTGCTTCGGACCGACAAAAATCAAACAAGTAGCTGAATACATCTACAAAGTAGCAGAAGAACTCAAATCAGCACTATTGAAACAATAATAATAGTAAAAACGCATCTCAAGAGTGGCAGGAAACCATTCTACACCAACGGAGGATAAGATGTAGACGAAGAAAACCAGGCTACTACTACTCTACAAACAAGAATGATTAACAAAAACAACCTACCCGGTAAAGGAAGCTGTACATAAAAGAAAAACAAACAGTTGAGGAAGAGGACCCACATCATTGCAGCTTAAATCCTACCTGCATATATTACACACCAAGTATAGTATCTATCCTCCCTACGTTGGCTCGATGCTAGTATTCTTGTCGACTCCCTCTCCTATCCACTCCACATCCTGCTGCTACAGCCCCATATAGTCACAGACCCTATCTTATGGTGCCCCGCCGACCACTGGCCGCTGCGGTATCTAGATCGCCTGTAGGAGATGATACGTATGCCAAATTACTCGATCCATTACGTTCATAAAACGTAGCACGAATGGAGGGGTTTGTGCATTCGTGCCACGACGTGCAGACCGGAATAGATGCTGTTGTTGAGCCTCTGCAGCAGAACTGCTGGGCGAGCGTGACCATTTTGACGGAAAAAGCAGATGTTTGTTCTCGGGTCATGGGTGTTTGTGTCCGTCTTTGTGTGTTCCAAGGGTCCCACGACACAAGGGAAAACCTTAATGTGGGCCTTTGAGTGTGAAACGTTTAAAAAAAAAACTTTTTTGTATGGAGTGGAGGTTGTACCTACTCGTAGTCTCATACCTTCAAATGACATTTTGTTAATGCATTAATGTGACAAACGAAAGTTTGTAAGAATGTATGGATGGATGTTTGTTACTACTTATTTTCTACAAATTTTCCATCCATGGGAACGAAGTCCCGGGCGGAACTCTAGTGTATATATATATATCATACTAGCATCGCGCTCGGGACTTCGTTCCCGTGGGAATTCGGGAAAGTTAAGCCTATGTTACGTTTTGAAATCGGTCCAGTAGTTTTTAAGTTTATCCGTCACATACAAAAGTACAAATCTTTCCTCTTTATAATTAGTATTGATGCCCTTTTATAATTAACTGCCATTGAATTTGAAGCTCGCACGGACAGCGCAAGGGATGATGGAAGTGCGCGGCGCCCCATATTAGTGGAGACACCGACCCAGCGCGGGCGCTGCTCATTGCCGTCACAGAGCAAGTGGTGGGTCCCCGCAGCGACGCGGCGTGCTTCGAGGCGCGCGTACCCAGGGAGGAATGTCTGCGGCGGCCCGGCGACGTCTGCTGCGACGGTCTCCACCATCGCAACGCCGCTCTGAAATGGCGAGCTTAACAGAACGATTTATCGCCATTGAAGAGCGCCGTGCCGATGCGGAGCTTGCCATTGCTCGGTCGCAAGAAACGTTTGCGCAGAGCAGGGCTATCGCATGATGGCGGAAGCGCTAGAAAACTTTACGAACACAGTAGGCAACGTCGCACAACAGATAGCTGAAGCCATTCAACAATCTGCTGTACGACGTTGACCTGTTTCGTACAGTATTTCGTAAGTTCAATCCTAATGATGAGTTTAGCTTTATGTCCTGGGTCTTGTTTGTGTTTATCCATGTCACACAAAGTGCAAAATTCTCCTAGTAGTCAGGCAGAGTTAGGTTTTGCGTCATTCTGCCGGACTATATAGTATGGGCCTACATAAGCGTAAGCATTATAATTATTAATAATTTGCTGGTAAAAATTGAATATTGCACACTTTTTTCAGACGAGTCCCTAAATAATAAATATGTTAAGTAAGACCCATTCCAATTTACAATTAGTACTTACTCTTAAAAAACGCGTAAAATCAAGATTATTGTATTAACATTTCCCAGGAACTAAGGTTTGTTACTATTTTGTTTGAGACCGCTCGATTTTGTGGAAATTGTACTACTTTTTTTTCTGTAAAATTATGAACCTCCAGGTCTTTTAATATCTATATTTCTTATGTTTGCAATATTACGACTGTAGGTATGTGTTCTAAAATAAATAAATATAATTTAATTAAGAGAAAATAATTGTAATTACCGAAGTACTTAATTTTAGAAGGTAAAAAATAAAAGCAATTTAGTTTGATGTTCTTTTTTTTATTTACATTGACATTAACGAAAAAAAATCCAGCATTAAGTACCTATACTTAACTACTTATAACATTTTAACTACACACATTTAACTGGAACAGAAAAAAACAATCAAATTAAAGCATAAAATATTATTTAAATCTGAAATAAAAAACTGAAATCTGAAATAAAGTGAAATAGGTATAATAAAAAAAAATTAAGTACACATTTAAATAAATTAAGTACAAAAACAATACTTAGAATCAGTTAAAAGACATGTCAAAATAAGCAACAAAAATTTAAAAAATTTTAGAAATGGATGTCAGTATTGAGATAGGTCGGTAGTTATTGACACAGCTTTTATCGCCGTTTTTATGGATCGGATGAACAATGGATTTTTTTAGGATTTGTGGAAAAATACCCTTTACAAAACAGGCGTTAAAAATATGTGTAAGTGGTGGGATGAGGTGATTTTCAAAGGTTTTTAGAAAGGAACATGGTATTTTATCAAAACCTGTGGCACAGTCATTCCTTAAAGTCATGATGATTCTCTCAATCTCACATTCGTCAGTGTCAAAGAGAGCAAAAGAATGCAATGTAGGAGTCTGCGCATATATTTGTTGATGGCTATCTATGTCAGTCAGGTGATTTTTTGCTTTCTCAGCAAGATTTTTCCCTATATTCACAAAGAAGCTATTTGCTGAATTCACAGACTGTGGCGCTGTTGCAGAGTTAGTCAGTAGTTGCTGAGCAGACGATTTTATATGAGTCATATTAGTGATATTTTTAATGACTTTCCACAACTTATTTTTGTTTTGGCCAGCGTTTTTTATTTCTGATGTTTCATATTGGCGTTTAAGTTTTTTTAACAGTTTGGTACAAAAATTTCGGTAAGTACCTGTGGTAGGTAGGTGGTTTTAAGTATATCATTATTAGGTGATTTTGTCAGTTGTTTGTGTAGTTTATCTCTGTAACGAATACAACGTAAAAGTCCAGGGCCCATATTTTTGAAACAATAGAATTCCAATTCGCATACCGTGAAACCTTACTACTTTGCCCACATTTTTTGGTTTTTTAACTGTAAACAAAATAATATACGCTCTGAATTAGTTGGTTCTTAAAGCTTTAAATAATACTCAATGGAACAAATGAACTGTCAAAACCAGGTTACTATAATCCTAATGGTTGCTGAGAAAAATGCAAAAACAGACGCGGGCAAAATTATCTCCACTTTCTTACATCTTTGCCCAACCTCAGTTTCTCATGAACTATAAGCTTTATGACCTTAATTTTAAGATATATTGTTAGAAAAGGCGCAAATTTGTATGCCATTACTATTAGAACGGGACCCAAGGAGAATGAGTTCATTTCCGTGGGACTTACCTCCGCCATACGAACTACTGGTATTTACTTATTCGGCATATGTTCCTGAACACAAAAAGTGCGGTAGTCACTTTCTAAGGGTATGGAGGGGGTAGCTATGACGTAACAAAGATGGCGGCTGGGCCTATTTTATTTACGCTATATTTAGATAACTACTGGGTAGATTTACTTTAATAGGGTCTCAAATGAAAGATAATTTAATATACATTGTTAGTTTTGAAGATTTATTAGTGCAAACTTAGTAACAAAATAAATATTTTCAAAAAACGACATTTTGTAAAATTAAACTTTTTTTACTGTGTGAAAAGAACAGAAACCGTTAGGATTACGGTAATTTAACTTATTATAAAAAAATAGCTACACTTATTAGCATTCTAATGAACCTAAAAACGTTTAAATCGAGCTATAAACAACGGAACTGCAGTCGTCTAAGTGAGCGTGGGTAGCACCGAACTGACTACGGTACTTAGATTTTGGTACGAATAATCTTGAAAATAACGTGACAAAACGGGTATTATGAAATGAAAATTTCGCAGCTATTAGTATTAACAGTGTCATGGGCCTGACCAAATGATTTCAAATGAATGAAGCGACAAGTGCCAAAGTTCACGGCGCAGCACGGTGCAGGGATTCCTCGGAATGAATCTCAGTGTTATCGATGTAAAAAATATAACAGCGGCTGTACACTCTCACACGTCATCGACCTGCCTTCGCCTCGAGTACGTACGTTTACACTCTCATGTCCATCAGTAAAAACCAGTACAATTGAGTCCTTTGTTTTGAAATATAACGCAAGTACGTGCAAGTATGAAGAGTTTTATTTCGATATGATACGAAGCGTTATTTTTGTTACGAGAATTTTTGAAAATAGTTCGTAAAAATAATGAAGATAATTTTTTGACAAAAAAATGATGTCTGTTAAAAAAAATTATGCCTGTTCATAATACTTTTTCATTTTGCTGTGATTCTACTCGTTTTATCACGTTATTTTCAAGATTATTCGTACCAAAATCCAAGTACCGTAGTCAGTTCGGCGCTACCCACGCTCACTTAGACGACTGCAGTTCCGTTGTTTACAGCTCGATTAAAACGTTTATAGGTTCATTAGAATGCTGATAAGTGTAGCTATTTTTTATAATAAGCTAAATCACCGTAACCATAATGGTTTATGTTCTTTTCACACAGTTAAAAAAAGTTTAATTTTACAAAATGTCGTTTTTTGAAAATATTTATTTTGTTACTAGCTTTACACTAATGCATCTTTGAAATAAAACAATGTATATTAAATTATCTTTCATTTGAGACCCTATTTAAGTAAATCTACCCAGTAGTTATCTAAATATAGCGTAAATAAAATAGGACCGGCCGCCATCTTTGTTACGTCATAGCTACCCCCTCCATACCCTTAGAAAGTGACTACCGCACTTTTTGTGTTCAGGAAAACATGCCATATAAGTAGATACCAGTAGTTCGTATGGCGGAGGTGAGTCCCACGAAAATCGTTATTTGAAGACTTTTTACGAATGGGTCCCGCTCTATATTTCAAATAAGTGCAAGCCTAATTTAAGTTTTTATGGCAGTGGGCAATGTAATCAGCACATTTTTAGACACTCTCATACTAAGGGGATTGTGATGCTAGGGTTGCGTATGAAAGGAAAATAATAAAATAGGGTTTATTTAATTAAAAGGTAGGTAGGTACGAAGTTTTGTATTTGAGATCGTAAGTAGGTGCTATTTTTTTTTAATTCACCAAAATTAAACAATAATAAAAGTACAAAAATCAACAGTGAAAATTTTGTATCACATATATGCACTCTTGGCACTAGTTACACTTATTAAAAATATCACAAAACATCAACAAACATAGAGGTACTACAAATTAACTACACTTTATAAAATTTTATCCTTATAGTACTAGTTCAGAAGTGTCCGTCTCGGTATACCAAAATGTTTCTCTGCCTCCCTCGATGTCATTTGTTTGACCATCCTGAAAATAAATAAAATCTTCTTGAAAATTATCTGAGAAATTAACCCTGAAAGTTGAAGTACAGTGGCGTTCTTTAATGGAGTCATAGTTAAACTACTTAGCGCGTTGCAATAGGGACTATGTTCCTATGAACATAGTTCAAACGATTTCTCACGCACTCAACCTTGTAGCCTCCTCTAAGAACATAATTTTGCTAAGCGACATCTCTTGGCTCCTCGGTGAAGTTTTTGTAGGACGCATTCACCCGACATTGCACTGTCCTCCACTCACCGCTGCTGTTGAGTCATATCAAACAATCGGTAATGATCTTTATTTTGTCGATCTTACTAGCGTTATGTATGGTCCAGCGGATAAGCACTGTCCTAGCAGGGAGAAAGGTTCACGGGTTCGAATCCCAGCCGAGTAATTTCTTTTTGTAATTTATTTTTGTTTATTAAAGCATTAACAACTATTTTCACACATAATATTACATTAATAATAATAATGTTACATTATTGTATTAGTGATAAAGTATTTGAATAAAACAAATATGAAATTCGACTAGGTAATTTTATTTCCTCCTAACAAAATCACATGTTTTTTCTGCAACTTGATCACTTACAGTTTTATTAAGGTTATAGCTTAAGAATTCGTTTTCGTGAAGAAAAGAGTATTGAAGCTAAACCTCAACAAAAATTAATATTCAACTTGCACTACAAGGCAGTAGATATATAGTTTATAGTAACAAAAGAATAAGTTATAGATAAATATCACAATTTTACACATAACAATATTTAATTAAACTTGTTAAGCCTTAGAATCGATGAACTCCATTTATCTTCCGTATGAATCCATTATTTTCATACATTTGCACTACACGCTGATTCATTGATAACTCGCGATCGTCCACTGCGCGGCCGAGATTACACGTTACCCTCATTCCGTAATGATTCACCCATCCTTCACTAAAACCAAAATAACAAGATTAATATAATAAGGAACAAAAACTATGCACAACTAATAAAATGCATTACAATAGTTAAGCTTATCATTTAGATCATTGATTCCCAAAGTGGTCCAGGTGGACCCCCGGTCCACGGGAGACTCGAAGGGGGTCCACGTTGGTGTGACAAAAAAATGGGGGTTCACAATTCGTATAAGCGGGGGTCCACAAAAATTTATCTGTTTTCGATAGTGAAAAACTAAAATGCTCCTTGTGCTGTGAGTAAGATTTAAAAAATGTAAATTTGGATGGAATAACTTTTTTGATTGGCCAGCACTCACAGCTCAATCATCAATTAATTAATAAACCAATCAATTCTCGCTTTTTTTTCGAAAACTGTTAATTCGTGGTTGAAACTCAGCACGCATCTTCACATTTTTTGTCGAGTTTTGGGAATATGGTAGAAATGTAGCTGCAGGGAGGGGGTCCACCGAAACCAGCAAAATTTTTAAAGTGGTCTATGAGAAAAAAAAGTTTGGGAACCTCTAATTTAGATGATATGTTTACGTTCTCAAAATAAATTATAAATTTAAAAACAGTGTTAATATTAAGTAAACATTAGAATACTCACTGTAAGACCTGTCTCATTAGCAATTTGGGATATATTATAGGAAGTGACTCCGCTGCCGGTACCGGCAACGACGAAAAATTGGAACGGTTGCCGGAAGTTACTGTCAGTTTAAATTTTTGACGTTTTTGACAGCTGACATGAGTTGATTTTGTGTTCTTATCGGGGTCTATGCTTTGATGCGTTGGTGATTATCTAAGATTGAATTTGCGAATATTCCTAAATCACTATCGGAAATGTATTACTTACATTCGACTTTGATTTTCAGATAAAACTAGTTGTCACATCGAGCTATAGTTAAAACTAGCTATAGTTAAAACTCCTCCCCCGCGGAGATTATATCGGGGCAGAAACTGTAGGTTAGGTTTGTTAGTAGCCTAGCCTAACCAACCCGTTAAGGGTTCGCACATCGAGCTATAGTTAAAACTGGCTATAGTTAAAACTCCTCCCCCGCGGAGATTATATCGGGGCAGAAACTGTAGGTTAGGTTTGTTAGTAGCCTAGCCTAACCAACCCGTTAAGGGTTGGTTAGGTTAGGTTAGGTTACAACTGCGACCCCCAACGCACGAGCCGAGCAAGCGAAGCGAGCGTGCCGCGGCAGCGGCCGGCGATGTGCCAGAAACGACTGTGGTTGCGTTAAGCGGTTGTCGCAGTTCCGCTCGGTTAGGTTAGGTTGTTTTGTAGGTTTCATATATTTCCGGTAACATATAACATAGCAGCACATCATTAAGTACCTATCTACTATTATTATTACCTATCATTTAAGTTTTATAATGATTTATATCGTCTATCGGTACCGGCAGCTGTTCTAGGAGCCGGTACCGGCAGCGGAGGCACAGCCTATATTATATCCTATATTGTGCAGCGCAACAATACACTGCCTCTCCTGCAAACTTATTATGTATTTGTATGCATGTCGAAAAAAGAAATCACAGTAAACTGCCGATACGGTAAGAACACACGAGCACCTTCGCTTATGATCTAGCAATGACAAATAGGTTGCTCATGAACACCGAACCGAATGAATCTAAACTAACTTCATTGCATTCGATTTTTATATAGTATGGTCTATGACTATAAAAATGTTTGAAAACCAAAACATATCTAACAAAACTTCGTAGCTATTAGGCGACAGTTGGGCTCGAACCCGCGCCTTGCTACAGCAGGCAGACAGTGTTTCCGCTGCGCCACCAAGGCTTATGCTTTGGCTCGTGAAATTATGCTTGTTATCAGAGCAACAAGCGTAGTGGGGTATGCGGTATACGTCATTTGTGTCCATGTGTGAGTACACGAGCAGCCGCAAGCGACTTGTATTCTGCGTTTTGTATTGACTATGCCTCCATATATGAACGTGATAGTACGTTGTTAATAGAGACCACAAACTCGGGCAGAGTCCTTTTCCTTGAAAAAATTAACAACGAAACTTTTGGTTGGGGAAAGGTTGAGACCATTAGCAGAGAGCCAGTGGTCTAGGGAAGAGAGTGAGGTAGAGATTGATTCAGCTGCAGCTTCAATATTGCTGTTGGAAGAATGAATAAGGATATCATCAGCGTACTGTAACATCTAGCAGTTATTTACAACGGATTCTATATCATAGGTATATATATATATGTTACGGCTAGAACCCGAAGTAAAGCTACGTCTAGTTTTAACCGGTTAGAACTAGGTGTGGCCAATTACCCTTGGTTAAACCTAGTATAAGCCGATAGTTTTCGAGTAAAACTAGATCTAGCCGCTATTACTGCGGATAGAACTAGGTCCAACCAAACCCCAGTGGCTGATACTAGGTTGACACAATATCATGCCGGTTACAACTAGATCCAACCAATCCCCGGTGGCTATTACTAGGGGTAACCTATTAAGGTTGGTTTTTTAACCGTGTGGTGATCGGTTGAGAATAACACCAGCCCATCTCTTTCCGTGGGTGTCGTAAGAGGCGACTAAGGAAACACAAATGAGACCTGCCTCCTAGTAATCCATCCCAGGCAACGAAACTTCATTTTTTTCTGAATCTGAGGTGTCGTCCTATGGTCTCATGCGGTGTGGAAGTCCGACGCCAAACAGCTTGCTGTATTCCGTCGGTGCGTGGGAGTACCAGTGCATTTATAGGCATTTTCTGGGTAAACTCGCTCCATCGTCGACCTCATCTTTGACCTTATGGTCAAGATTGAGGTCAAGAGTTAACCCATCTTTAAAAAAAAAATCCTTGGATGGATGCTGTTGTACTAGGTTTTTTTTCTAAAAATTAAGAAATATAATATTACTCTGTCTAAAGATAATTAATCAGAAAGATAGAGAAAATAAAATACAATAAATTTATTATAATAATTGACTTTTATTAAAGTAGGACTACAATTTAACATAATAGAAACAATGAATTTAACATAATAGGAACAATGAATTTAACATAATAGGAACAATGAATTTAACACAATAGGAAAACACAATAGGATGAATTTAACATAATAGGGATAATGAATTTAACATAATAGGAACAATGAATTTAACATAATAGGGACAATGAATTGAACATAATAGGAGCAAGCTCAGTAAGTCCCCCATTTGGGGACATGTCATTTCATTGACAGTTTACTATCTCACTATATATTAAATGTATATGGTGGAAAACCCCATTAAAATCGTTCGAAAGAGAGAAAAGAGAACTTTCATTTTCCATTGACAGCTGTCAGAGTAAAAGGGTTAACATAACAGCATTTTCTTTAATTGAATCACACATGTATAAATCAACACAAGTTATTTATTAGCACAATTCAAACTTGAGTGACATTTTGAGTTGCACAAAATACCAGCAGCTTTGCAGAGGCACTTTTTATTGCCACATTTGGTTTTACAGTGGCATCTTTTATAGCCTTGCCCACCAGAGGTGGATTGTGCATTGGCTATTTGTCGCAGAGATTTATTTTCGGGTGAAACAACTTCAATGTCCAAAAATTTAGACTCTATAAACTTGGAATACTGTCCATCATCCATGTAACTTTGATTATCACCATGTTTTTAGCTAATAAACACTGAAATTGTTCCAAAAACATTGATTTCATAGATAGTAGGTATTCATTCTCATTGGAACTAGCTGTAGCTGGCATGATTTTGTCTAAACCTAGTATAAGCTACTGGGGTTTGGTCGGACCTAGTTCTATTCGCAGTAATACCGGCTAGACCTAGTTTTACTCGAAAACAATCGGCTTATACTAGGTTTAACCAAGGGTAATTGGCCACACCTAGTTCTAACCGGTTAAAACTAGACATAGCCGCACTTCGGGTTCTAGCCGTAACATATATATAAGGTCCTAATTTATTAGTCACTTACCTTCTAAGGCGTTATTGTATAGGTTGATAGTATTCCAAAAAACAACATAAAAATTAATTATCTGAAAATTAAATTTTGTAAAAAAAAAAACCATTTAAAGATTAAGGAATGGTTCTCTTTCGATTATAGCCGTCCACTCCCCGCTCGCCCGCTCTACTACTGCCATTATTATTTACGTTTGAATGGATGGGTTTATTCAACATAGTATTGAAAAAATATCATAACAAAATTTTTCAAGACCTTTTAAATTTAATATTATGCTTTTGTTTTTTGACTCAAATGATATATTTTGACCTACACAATAACGTGTTAAAAGGAAAGTGACTAATAAATTAGGACCCTATATATTAGAGTAAAGGACTCGGAACAGATACCTGAGGTAGACCGAGCCGTACTGTTTTGGAGGGATTGATATGTTCATCTCTCCCATTGAAAATAACTTGTCTCTCGGACAATAGTCCGCACACGAGGTTCGCCAGACTATCCGGAATCCTCAGCTCTTGAATTTTCTTCCTGAGGATAGGAAGCTGAACGCTGTCGTATGCAGCCTGAATGTCCAAGAAAGCCGCGACAACGGATTTTCCCTGGCTAAATGCAAGTCTAATGTCTGAAGTCAGAATACTAAGGCTGTCTGTGGTGCCTTTACCTTTTCTAAATCCATATTGGGACTGGGCCAAAATCCCCCACTCTCCACATGCCACTCTAAACGGTTCTTGACAAGGTGCTCCAAAAATTTAATTAATACTGAGGATAAGGCTATGGGGCGGTAGGATGAGTTGGGTGGAGTGCGGGGAAGCAATTGGCCCTGCTTCCCCGCACTCCACCCCGCGCGCCTTTACAAAAATAACTGACAAAAAAGGTTCTCTATACCTGCAAAACAGTGGTGCAAGGCCTTTCTTCAGTTACAGTAGGTAAACGTGTAATTTTTACTATTAGATGGTTAATACGATGTAGAATAACGTAAAGTAATAAAAAAACTCGGTGAATGGGGCGTTTTACTGAGAAATTTTACATTTTTTGTAAAACTTGACGAAAAACAAACCTGATTTCTGTTAGAAATCTTTTTTATTTTCAGTTGAGGCGGCTGTTTTCCCTCGCTTTTAGTTTTATGAGAAGGAGAACATCCTGTTCTTTCCAATCGTTATTGAGTTTGTTTCAACGTGATAGATCATTGCGTTTAAAAGTAATACCGTTTTGTTTATACGGTGGGCACAGTAACAAACAAGAATTTTAAAAATTCCATAAAAAAGTCATTTTTTTTGGGATTTTTTTTTGTATTTTTCCCGTCGATAAAATGAAGCATAGTTAGTTACCTCATTTTAATATGTGCACATTATAAAGACTCACACTGTATATATTCGTCATTGAGCTATATATTCGTGCGTTTTGTGTAAGTTTTGTGTCTCTAACCAAACCCTCAAACTTTCACATTTATAATATTAGTCGAAAGTAGGATTAAATAAAATGCCAACTGCCAGATACATACTCTTCCCTGGCATACAGTAAAGTGGGACTTGGGTTTTGCTATATCATGGGCGAACGATAAAACAAGCCTTGTCACTGTAGACAAACCTATTTTAAACAATACATAAATCACCATGGACTTAGTATTTTCTCTTTTAAAGGACTAATTACTTAGAAAAAACGTATTAAGTAATATGAAACTTAAACCCATATCAATAAGGTACATTTTCGACTGCTTCTCCGACAGCCTCTATCCGAGCCGAAAGGAACACCGATAAGCGAGGTGGATTGTCTCTTTCTTTTTTCTTGCCAATTTAAAAAAAAAACTTCATTAATCAAAAAAGTCTGGCTTTGACAATGAAGTAAATAACGAGATGTAGGAGATTCAGGCCATAGTCCACCAGGCTGACCTGATGCGGGTTGGTGGACCATACGTCATTGGGAAACATTTCCTCAGACGCATGGGTTGGACTGAGAAGCGAAAAACTTTCAGTTTTAATCATTTTGAACGCCACAAAATTGGTGATACCTTATTTTTACAAGGCAAATAATGGTAATTGAGATATTGCAATTTGAAATTACAAAAAAAAAACTTTTCTTATATCTGGCGTTAATAAACGAAATCGGGCAATGGCGCCCTGTGAAAGGGGGAATTGACAAAATTTATTATTTAATCATTTCTAATAAAAATTAACACAAGATCAAAATCAACTTTTAAATACTAATTTCCCTATGGAACTGAACGGGCTCTCCCAAAGGTCCATTAGATAAAATAGGAAAAAACAAATTCTAAGCATAAAACTCCAATTTTACAAAAATCCAATATAGATTGCTTGGGGAAAATGTTTTCATGGGAAAAGTTTTGAAATTAAGTTAAAAGCATGTTTTAATGATTTGATTATAAGATGAGACGAAAGGTGAGTTTTTGTTTTATTTTTTCGCAACCTAACTTAACTACACATTCCTGATGTCCACTACTCTGTGTCCTCCTTGTATATTATCATACAATTTGGTGTTTCATAACAAAAATGTAGTAATGTTGCTGATGGTTTTTTATATAAAAATAAAATTACAGGAAAACTTCTATCCTTAAATAGAAGCCTGTATTTGTCTGTTACGTATAATTTGCCCTCCAAAAAAAATATTATAATACGAGTAATCGCATTGTCACCCTACTAGAATGAGACGTTCTGCCTCGTTGCTATATCTCTTCCTCGGCACGCGTTTGAGCTCGAAGATTTCTATCATTGTATATTAGATCCATGTAAATCACTTATGGATTGGATTGTCGTTAAGAGCGCTTTTGACTAGGACACATGTTTTCATTGTTATCATATCAGTAAGGCAGAGAGAGACAAGAAGAAAATAATGATGTGTGGCCCTATATGTAGCCGCAACTTAAGTTGCAATCGTTCACTCCTCACCTGACAAATCTTGAACGCATTCAGTTCATAGACATACGTTTTATAATCTGTGAATGGCATCAAATAACACCGGCGTACTAAAATTGTGCGGCTCCGTTATTTAATGCCATCTAGGGCATAATATAACTTGGCATCATATAACGGTGGCATAGAACAACAGGAACGAGCTTAAAATGTCCGGTTCTTTTATGTCATCATCATCGTCATCATCATCAGCCTGTATCAGTCCACTGCTGGACATAGGCCTCTCCTATGGCACGCCACTGAGCTCGGTCTTCAGCTCTCCTCCTCCAATCACTGCCCGCTACTTTACGAATATCGTCACCCCACCTAGTAACAGGGCGCCCTACGCTACGTTTGCCGATTCGTGGTCTCCATTCTAGAACTTTTCTGCCCCAACGGCCATCGGTTCTACGACAGATATGACCAGTCCACTGCCACTTAAGCTTGCTAATTCGCCGGGCTATGTCGGTAACTTTGGTTTTCTGACGGATTATTTCGTTTCGAATCCGATCCCTCAAAGAAATACCGAGCATAGCCCTTTCCATAGCTCGCTGAGCGACCTTAAATTGGTGGACTAGTCTCACTATGAGTGGCCACGTCTCGGCTCCGTATGTCATCACGGGTAGGACGCACTGATTGAAAACTTTCGTTTTCAGGCTTTGAGGTATGGGTGACGTGAAGACTCGGCGGAGTTTCCCAAACGCTGCCCAGCCCAGCTGTATCCGTCTCTTAGCTTCCCCATCGAAGTTGTTTTTACCTACTCGGAGCATCTGTCCCAGGTACACATATTCAGAAACAACCTCGAGGGGGACTCCGTTTACCGCGACCGGCCCCGGGTTAACATGTTCGTTGAACATGACTTTGGTTTTATCCAAGTTCATCCGGAGCCCTATACGCTGAGACGCATTAGCTAGACTGTCCAGCATCCGTTGAAGATCCTGCAGCGTTTCAGCCATAATGACGATGTCGTCTGCAAATCGTAGGTGCGAGATGTGTTCACCGTTTATATTGATGCCGTACTCTTTCCAGTCCAGCATCTTGAACATATCCTCCAGAGCGTTAGTGAACAGTTTCGGTGATATGACATCACCCTGTCGCACTCCTCGACGCAGGTGGATATGTTCGGTCTGCTGATTCTGTATTTGGACGGTCATCGTTGCGGCTTCATAAAGATATCTCAGCACCTCGATGTATCGCCAGTCTACTTGGCATCGCTGCAGGGATTCCAGAACAGACCAGGTTTCGATTGTGTCAAAAGCCTTCTCATAGTCCACAAAAGCTAGACACAGGGGCCGATTGTACTCTTCAGTTTTCTGTACAACCTGGCGCACTGTGTGGATGTGGTCTATGGTTCCGTATCCACTACGAAATCCGGCCTGTTCGGGAGGTTGAAACTCGTCGAGTCTTCTCGCAAGACGATTCGTGATGACCCTTGAAAACAGCTTATATACGTGGCTCAAGAGCGATATCGGCCTGTAGTTTTTCAATAAGGTTTTGTCACCTTTCTTGAAAAACAAGATGACTACGCTCTTGTTCCACGCACGCGGAGTTCTCCCGGTAAAGAGAACGGTGTTAAATAGCTCCTGGAGCTCCCTCAGTACGGGAATTCCCCCTGCCTTAAGAAGCTCAGTTGTTATACCGTCCTCACCTGGGGCTTTTCCATTTTTAAGCTGTTTAAGGGCCAGCTCGATCTCGTTCAGGCTGATTTCGGGCAGGTCTTCTGTGAAGTGGCGTGTGAGGGTAGCTCGATGGTCGCTATTTCGAGATTCAGGTCGAGGTGCGTAGGAGGCGTAGAGCTGGCTGTAGAAGTTTTTAACTTCCGAGAGGATCTCCGGCTTTGAGGTGACCTTCATCCCCGTGGCTGTGGTCAACTTCGTCAGGTGGCTTCTCCCGAGTGACTGGACGAACACTTTCGACCCCCGGTTTTGCTCAATTGCTTTTTCAACCAAGAGCGTATTGAAAGCTCGGAGGTCACGTCGTACCAGTTTCGTGATTTGTTTGTTGAGCGCCCGGTGTTCTGACAAAGTTGACGGGGGATTTTCTCGTCTTTTACTCATTAGCTCTAAAGTCCCTCCCGAAAGTTTTGACTTCTTGCCTGTACGCCTCGTTTGGCAGAGCTTTGTGCCTTCCTCTCGAAGAGTGCTCAGTACTTGATCGAGCTTCTGGTCAACATCACCTGTGGTTTCAAAGGCAGCGAATCGGTTTTCCAGTTTTATCCGGAACAGTTCGGAGCCCATCACGGTTTGGAGCGTATTTGGTCTTTTATGTACGTCACTGTTATTTGATGCCAAAGTGGCATTGTATGAAATGGCAGAGAATAAAATGTGCGTACATGTCGCTGCCATAGAAAAAATTGGCTGAGAATGGGGCGTATTACATTTATCAATAATATCGTGATCCTAGTATCACAAGTATCACAAGTATTGATGGGGCTATTACACATATCAATATTATCATCATCAGAACGCCTTAGATTTACTAGAGTGAAGTCGTGTTTTGGTAAATTCATATTTTAGTTTGGTTTGTCACGATCGCCATCTTAGATTTCTAAATGGATGTCAATTCGTAATCAGCACCCCCGAAAACCTATCAAACGATACCCATGACAGATTTTTTTTTAAACTGCATGTCCGCAATTTTGGATTTCAAAATGGTTTTCATTTTCGCAATCAGCATCCCCGAAAACCTATAAAACGACACCCATGACGGTTTTTTACAAAAAAATACATGTCCACCATCTTGGATTTCAAAATGGATGTCATTTTCGGAATCAGAAGCCCCGAAAACGTATTAAACGACACCCATGACAGTTTTTCACAAAAACTGCATGTCCGCCATCTTGGATTTCAAAATAGATGTCAGTTTTGGAATCACCACCCCCGAAAACCTATTAAACGACACCCATGTCGGTATGCCGGTATGGCGGTCGGCAGGTAAGATGCTTGGTGACGCTTCGGGCTTCGCCCTACGCGGTAAATACATCGCTACTACCACGTCCGTCCTCCATGGCTGTCAGTAAATACTGACAGTTCGCGTATCACGAAGTGCTTACATTTCAATATTATTGATGGGATCGCGCGGATCACAGGATGTCTGGATATTCTGTGATATTATCACGATACTACGATACGGTGTATTACACTGTCAATAATATCACGATATCGTGATCTTATTGATATAGAGGGATTTTCTTTTTATTTTTTTTAAATTTTTCCCCAGTCGCCGGATAGATGGCGCTAAACTATGTACGTTACTGTAAGGAACGGAATGTTAAATTATTTTTGATTAATTCACTTGAACGTAATTTTGAGATCATAAAACGAAACGTTATAGTCATATCACATCAATATCACGTCTACCATACGTAGTTAGGCGATTTTACGAAAACAACGAAAAAAAAAAACTGAATGAGGGATTTTCTTTTTCTTTTTTTTTCTTTTTTCCCCAGTCGCCGGATAGATGGCGTTAAACTATGTACGTTACTGCAAGGAACGGAACGTTAAATTATTTTTGATTAATTCACTTGAACGTAATTTTGAGATCATAAAACGAAACGTTATAGTCATATCACATCAATATCAGGTCTACCATACGTAGTTAGGCGATTTTACGAAAACAACGAAAAAACAAAACTGAATTATAACAAAGCGCGAGAAAACTAGGATGATTGGAAAGCCAAAACAAACTCAGAATATTTGATGCAATGTTTTTTCCAAGCCTTTTGGCTTTGGCACCTAGTAACGGAGTCAGTTCAGCGCCATCTAGAGAGCTCTGGGGAAATACTTTTTTTTTTTAATACCCAAAAAGAAAACCTCCCATTATAACAAAGCGCGAGAAAACTAGGATGATTAGAAAACCAAAACAAACTCAGAATATTTGATGCTATGTTTTTCTCCAAGCCTTTTGGCTTTGGCACCTAGTAACGGAGTCAGTTCAGCGCCATCTAGAGAGCTCTGGGGAAGTACTTTTTTTTTTTAATACCCAAAAAGAAAACCTCTCAGTCTTCCGATCCTGATGTGGATAGTGATGGCGCTATAGATTAAAATAACTATGACAGTAGTCTATGCCCTTTTTCTGTTATGGCAATAATTTGGAAATTGTCTCAAAACTCGATTTATGAATCGAATCGAGTTCGAAAATCATTATGGTTCATAATGGTTTTATTTTTCAAATTTGAATTAATAATAACAGATTGAAAGTTCAATTGATTAATAAACTAGCCTTGGTGGAGTCAGATTTAAGTAATATAACTTTATTTTATGTGAGTAAAAAAGTTTTTTAAAAATCGATAAGTTGAGTCGATTCAATTTAATGCCACAAAGTGTCAGTGTTGCCAACTACGGCGTCAATGGAAAATTACATCACCATTTCATGGCACGCATTTGTTAATTTTTCGACTTTTCGTGACAGCACGTCATTTTCGACATTTGATTGATAATTTTCTAAAGATCCATCAAATTAGTTTGTTTGAAAGTTAGTTTAGGCGCTAAACGTTTGTATTTTAATATTTTTACACCGAAACAAGGATGTGATATTGTGCAAACCATATTAGGAGGTCGCGGATAAATCTTCAAGATGACTGCCGAAAAGTGTGTGGTTGAAGGTTGTAATTTGGAATACGACGTTATCTGCAGCTTCTCATTCTATAAGTGAGTATATTTGTTTACTAATAGTTCGATGGGTCGTGGGAGTCGTGTATTGCCAGAGTCGCGTCGCTGCGCTCGTGACCTCGACTGCATTGGCATATATTCTTAGTCGCCTGCAATTGACGCTGCCTTATCATATTTGTATACTATTTGCTCTGAATGCGTTCCCGCCTTTACCTAGTGCGCTATCATAGCTTTCTAATTAACACAAGTGCGTGTTACTCCTCTAATAACTAAAATCGATCAGTCAACGAAATACTACTTGCATAACCCATAAATTAGCAACTAACACTTACGTATCTGTATAAATATGACGCATTTACGAGTATTTCACTGGTTATTCAAGTTTTTTACGAACATGATATACTTATTTTGATTTGGTTTTTGCTTGAAAATCTTTTATCAGATGTAAATGATATAGGAAAATGCAATCACAGATAATACACACATCAACACGGTCTAGGGATATTGCAAGATTTTTCTTACAAAAGAGGTCTGTTTGAGAAGCTATAAAACCGTACATGGAGGGCTATAATTTTCAGGCGAGCAAGTGCTAAACCTGAATTTTCAATTCTAGTCAAAAAATTTTTTTACTTGATATTCGTGAAAACGTGATGGAAACAAAAACAAAAACGCACTTTTTGCCTGCTTTTTATATGAAAATAGTTGAATTATTTTTTTTTTCATTTTCGTCACATTTTCACAAATTTCAAGTAAAACAAAATTTATTGATTAGATTTGAAAATTCAGGTTTAGCACTTGCTCGTCTGAAAATTATAGCACTCCATGTATCGTGAGTATGCTTTGGTAGCTTCTCAAACAGACCTTTTTTGTATGTAAAATTGTAACAAAGAGAACATCATAGTATACAGTGATAGCCAGGCTGCTTTGAAGGCACTAAACAGAGCCGAAACTAACTCGGCCCTAGTAACAGAATGTAAGGAGGCTATTAACGCCTTAGCCAAAAAGACCAAAGTTACCATTGCCTGGGTGCCGGGGCACGAAGGACATATAGGTAATGAGATCGCAGACGAGCTAGCAAGGAAAGGGGCCGATGAGACATTCATCGGCCCGGAACCCAGGCTACCTATATCAAGTAAAATCAGTAAAGGAATAATAAGCAAGATCATAACAGAAGAAGCCAATTTAAGATGGAAGCACAATAAACAATGCCGCCAGGCAAAAATCTTCCTAAAGACATATGAAAAAAGAAAGACGAAGCAACTTCTAAAGTTAAATAGAAAGGACATCAGGATTGTAGTGGGTCTGCTCACGGGACACTGTCCTTTGAACAGACACCTAGCAATAATGGGCCTAAAAAGTGATCCCACATGCCCAGAATGCGACAAGGAGGAAACAAGTCTCCATTTCCTGACTGAGTGTCCAATGTACGCGCTGGTAAGATGGGAGACAATAGGCATGGATGAGGTAAAAGAAGAACAAATACAAGAGCTTAACATAAAGGATATAATCGGGTTTGCTAAAGCTTCGGGTAGGTTCAAAGAGGTGGAACTGTCAGTGCAGAGGTAAAACTCATGCGCTGTTGTGGGGAACTGGGTGAAATGGTCCCAAATGAGTGGACTGATTACCCGCCTGTGCCTGACGGGCGTCCCCTCCATAGATAGATAGATGTAAAATTGTGAAATATTCTTAGACCGTGTTGATGTGTATAGTTTAGGACGTGATTTGAGTTGTGTTGTGATTGCAGACTGCAATTTGCAGTGCACTTTGTGTAATTGGTAAGTACTTATTACACTTGACGAAGCATTTTGAAATTCAAACACAAAGGTTTCTCTCTGTATAAAGAGAAATTTTCTTTTGTAAAAGTTCATCTGCTGTCCAATGAGACTTCACTTTCAAGCATAAAAATAATTAAAATGAAAAATTGTTTATTACTTTAACAATGGAGTTGATTGAGAGAGTTGATTGGCAAGGTAATCATAACCTTAACTCATTGCGCACTTTTTGCACACATGGTGTGCAAGATTCGTATTGCATGCGGCGTAAACAAGCGTGTGATGGGTTAAATATAAGAAAAGAAGTTTGCATTTCTTTCGCATGCTATTGATGTTGACAAATTATCTTGAACTGCTAAGCTAAAAGGATGCATGTCAAAATTAAAATGCAAGAGAAATCAAAACATGTCTGATTACAAATAAGGTCCATTTTCTTTGTGTTGATTTGGTTAGAGTGTCGCAAAATAAAAAAAGCCATAAAAAAAAATAATTTTAAAAAAAATAATTTTTAAAAATTTTCTAAGTGTTCTGGGCTGCCCCTTTTCCGACACGCCGACCGACATTATAACAAACATATTCTGTAGCCACCACAAGAAGTAGCTGTTTATTGGGATCCTATTGATTTTGATCAATAAATACATATCCTTTCCCTACTAATATTATAAACGTGAAAGTTTGTATGTACAGACGTATGGATGTTTGTTACTCTTTCATGCTCAATCGGATGGACCAATTTTGATAAAATTTGGTATTGAGGTAGCTAATACCCTGGATTAACACATAGGCTATATAATTTTCCCAAATTCCCAAGGGAACAAAGTCCCGGATGGAAGGTTAGTAAATACAATAGGTACAACTTTCGGGGTAGTCAATAAGAGCAATTTACAAAGCTCATCACACTAATTGTCAAGCTTAATGACTCTCCCCATAGTCTAGCTAGTCAACAAGTTCAAAATCGTTAATTAAGCTTATTGCACAGCTCTATTACAAATTGACAAGTATGTCATATTAATTATATGAAACTTTCATTTTGTAAATGTCAAACCGTGCAACTGATTACTAGAGTTGCGACTATTTCACTTTTAAAATTAAATTTTTGAATTTCTTTTTTTTAGGTTTTTTTGAAACACCTTTTATACTTAACAAGACCACATTAAAGCATCTTAAATTTGTTTATTTGGTTTATTATAGTTTTTTTAAGTTAACAAAAATCGTCGAAAATGTTAAAAAAAAAATATCAATTTTTTTAATATTTTTTTTAGCATTAAATTAAAATTAAAAAATCTTTGAAACAATGTTTTATACAATTCCTAGATAGCCTCGGAATTGAATACATTTCCTAGGAATTGTATACAATTCCTAAATGTACATTTCCGGTAACATATACATATACTTGACAAGAATATGTTATAAAAGCATCTTACATTTGTGTATTTTATTTATTATATTTTTTTTAAGTTAACAAAAAATGAAAATCGTCGAAAATATTGTTAAAAATATATTAAGTAAATATTGTTAAAATATTTTTTTTTATCAATTGTTGAGTTATGGCGATTTTTGCATTTCATAGAGGCATTGTCCAACGTTGACAAATTTTTTTTACGGCATTTGTTAATAAATTGTTTATAAACAAATGTTTAATATTAGAAAAAAAAAATTTTTTACAATTTTGTTGTCATGGGAAATTTAATGATTAAAAAAAATATTTTTTATTTATTTCTCTTTTGTGAAATGGAAATTATGATTTTTAAAGAAGAAATCATTTCTTCAGTAATTACTTAAACTAAACAATAAAAATATGTAAAAAACGATTTTAAACAATTAAATTTTTTATTAAGAATTTTTTTTTAAATTATTATTTTCCCAAGACAACAAAATATATATATTTTTTTTAATTTTAAACTAGTATATTTGTTTATAAACAATTTATTAACAAATGCCGTAAAAAAATTGTTTGTCAACGTTGGACAATGCCTCTATGAAATACAAAAATAGCCATAACTCAACAATTGATAAAAAAATATATTTTAAGAATATTAATATATTTTTAACAATATTTTCGACGATTTTCATTTTTTGTTAACTTAAAAAAAATATAATAAATAAAATACACAAATGTAAGATGCTTTTATAACATGTATAATGTATATGTATATCTTACCGGAAATGTATAACATTTAGGAAATGTATTCAATTCCGAGGCTATCTAAGGAAATGTATAAAACATTGTTTCAAAGATTTTTTAATACACACATATCCTAGGAAATGTATAAAATTCCGAAATTGCACTTGAAAATTTATAAAACTAATGTTTTCTGCGAATAAAATTAACAAAACAACCTAACCTAACCTGAATAAGTGACGTGAATTTGTTTTGGCCATATTGTAGATTTGCTCAGTTCGTGAAATGTTCGAGAATTACTTGGGGAAATGCTCACACATATCCCCCCGCCGCAGGGGCGGTGGGACGGTTATATCGGACTCGAACTGACTAAAACCCCAAGGTGTTCCTTCTCCCGCCTTGGGTGGGGCCACAACAGGTATCGCGTTAGCATTCGTCTGTGACCCCACCGGGCGAAGTACCGCTAAAAGGAAGCGGTCCAATATACAATACAATACACAATATACTTCCTGATTTACAATCGAGTTTTAGGAAGGGAAGAGGAACGGCTACTGCACTCTTAGATGTTTTGGACAATATTCTTGCAGCACAGGATATGGGTAGTGGCACGATAATGACATTGCTTGATTTCTCACGTGCGTTTGACTGTATAAGCATCCCACTCCTCATGTCAAAGTTATCATACTATGGATTGAATCATCAATCGTTGACATGGTTCAATAACTATCTCACGAATCGTCAGCAGTCAGTTAAGGTCGTGAAAGAGGATGGATCCTTTGTCATCTCGGACCCCAAGGCGGTTACAAGGGGCGTGCCCCAAGGTTCAATACTTGGCCCTTTACTTTTCATCATTTACAGTGCAGACCTGACTCATCACATTCAGCATTGTAAGTTTCATCTTTACGCAGATGACGTTCAATTATATGCACATATTCCACGCGATAAACTATCTGATGTAGTGCTGAATGTTAACGAGGATTTGGATAGGGTGGTAAAATGGTCTACTAAAAACGCACTTGTGCTCAATCCAGCAAAATCCAAGTTCATGGTTCTCGGCTCAAAAAAGCAAATATCCTCGATTGTTTCTCGCGATCCTGTAATCATGATATCTGGTCAAAGGATCTCCCAAGTCGAGGAAGCTAGGAACTTGGGTATTGTTGTTGACGGTGAATTGCGTTTCGAATCACACGTTCTGAGTTTAATACGTAGCTGTTTCTATAGATTAAAAATTTTATACAGGATTCGTAATTTGTTGACGGAAAACGTTCGAGTAGTTTTATGTGAAACCCTTATCTTGTCAAAGTTAAACTATGGAGATGTAGTATATGGCTCTCGACTGTTTAAGAAAACGGAGCGAATGATTCAAAGGGTGCAGAATGCTTGCTGTCGTTTTTGTTACAGTATACCACCTCGCACACATATTACACCGTACCTAAATAATACCTCAACACTTAATATGGCGGCGCGGCGACAGTTGCACTTGGCTTGTATGGTGTTTGATATTGTTAAGACCCGGAAGCCAAATTATCTTTTTGATAAATTAAAGTTTTCTGGTTTTCATGACCGTTATGTCACCAGACCTACACGCTATTTATTGGAGGTACATCCACACAAGACGCAAGCATTTGCTGGCAGCTTCCGTTACATGGCTACAAAGTGCTGGAACAATATACCCCCCCCTCTGCGGCTTCTTAGGTCTAAGGAGTATTTTAGAATTAAGTATAGGACGTTCCTTCTGGAGAAGCAAAAACTGGGTATTCCAGACACTTACTATGTAACGGTTTTTAAATCCTGACAAACTTTTGTGCTACACTCAACTATTAATACGCAATATCATACCTACACACATAACTCACATATTTATCCCCTGTTATACATATTATACATTATATTTTACATTCTCTTTTTTAGTGTTTATCTTCGCTGCTGAGCGCTCGTGACTGACCTTAATGAGGTTATAGCAGAATACCAGTGTTTTGTCCTTTGGACAAAGCTTATGCTGAGCTATGGCCTTTTTGTTGCATTCTGACACACACACAACACTAGAATAACTCTGTAACCTTTTATGTGTATTTGTACTTCTGACTGTTTTGAATGTTGTGTGTTTGTTTTAAAGCAATGAATAAATTCTTTGTCTGTCTGTCTGTCTGTCTGTCCCCTTCTCGCGGGAGGCCAATATCTGACCCCCGCATTTGCCGCCTCACTTGAAGGCGTGCACAGAACATATTGCACGCCTTCCAATCGCGAGGCCTGTTTTCTGATGACAGTCTCCCTTGTGACAGGCCTGGTGGCAGAGGCCTCTTTTTAGGATGCACGAAAGGAGCCCGCATTCATAGCCCCTCTCATGCATCCAGCACCTCTATGGAGGATGGGGAAGCCCACGGTAAGCTTCCCCCTTCTGCACCTCTCCCTGCGTATACCATTCCACAGGGGGAGACACTCTTCGGAGATGTTTCGCCGTCAACCATGGAGTAAGCTTCGGACAACAGCGAGAGATCTCCCCCCTCGCTCGTGCGCTTGGCACGCAGGCACCCTCACCGAGTAGCACTCTCGTGCCGCTCGCCTCCCCCTCGCTCGTCCACGACACTCTCTGCTCATCAGACAGATGCGTGGAGAGCCCTCTGCGCGGGACGATCTAACCAAAACGGGTCCATCTCCCGCCGGTGTCAGGTTATTCGCTATCAGATAATAACAATTCCGTAGAAAAGTTACTTGTCGCAGTTCCGTCTAATACAATCGAACAAAGAAGTCGAGTGACATAGAAACAGAAAAAAATCTAAAGTTTTATACATTTCCGATTGTTATTTAGGAAATGTATCAAATATAATTCATTTCACACATTTCCGGGCGATTTTAGGAATTTTATATGTCACCGGATAATAATAAGAATCGTAAGTTGATCAATTTTCGAGGTAGTTTATCAACTATTGGAAAATCTTAAATGGCAATTAAAATTGCAATTTCAATTGCAATGCCATTTAAGATTTTCCGATAGTTGATATTTAACGTATACATTTCCGGTAATTGATCAATTTACGGCGTCTTGCGGTAAAATGATCCGACGAACGCGAGGTGTACGCTGATTGGTTGAAAACGCGAGCTGTACCCTGATTGGTGTACCGCAAGCGCACTTGGAACTGCGATAAGTGGGTTTGTTAGTAGCCGAACCTTATCGGGTTGGTTGGGTTAGTTTAGGTCAGAACTGCAACCCGCTACGCAGGAGCCGAGCGAGCGTAGCGAGCGTGCCGCGGCAGCGGCCGGCGAAGTACCAGAAATGACTCCACTGTGGTTGCGTTAAGCGGTTGTCGCATCGACCAATCAGAGAATAGTGTATTATATTACTAACGTCAGTTTAACGTCAAAATGTCGAGGAATTTATACCCAACATGGAATGTGCACAGGCTGCCGAAGCTTCGCGAGAGCCCTCTGTTCCTTTAATTGGAGGACCAAACAATATGATTGGCTGACGGGTTGCTGACGGGCTGCCAGTCTAACTTAAATTGATCTTAAATATATTCTTAGAAAGGGACACAGGGCTCTCGAAGCACTTTCTCTCTCGGACCGGATTTCTCTCTGACCAAGTGATTACCTGTAACTTAGATTCATATACATGTCACAGTTAAAACCCATTTTTCGTTAGAACTCGTTTTCCCTAGTTAAAATTAGTTATTACTTAATGCCTTTGTTAAAACTAGAAATAATCAGTTAAAACTAGAATTTACCACTGACATATTTGATTTTCAGATAAAACTAATAAAACGACTCTTGTTACCTTGACGTCACTGAGGAGCTTTTGAATAAACTCGAGCGGCTTCAAAATCTCTGTATCCAATTTATTTTTGGTCTACGAAAGTATGACCATGTCTCTGAATTTCGGAAGCAGCTCAAGTGGCTCCCAATCCGCCTTCGACGGAACGCTCATATATTGTCTTCCCTTTTTAACGTTCTTTTTAACCCCCGTGCCCCTAGCTATCTTCGGGAACGTTTCAACTTTTCTCGTCCTCAGGACTTACCCTGTCGCTCCCACATTAAATCCCTTCTCTCTATACCCTCACATCACACTGACTTCTTCTCTTATTCCTTTTGTGTACATGCTGCAAGACTGTGGAATTCTCTGCCACATACTGTCCGAGACAGCCCTTCGCTGGCTGTATTTAAGCGGAGTTAAAGAGCACTACCTTTCCCTGCAATAGGCTATTTATTTATTTATGTATGTATGTATATATATATATATATATATAGTAATATTTATGTATGTTTGTTATTTGATATATTTATTTATTATTTTTGTTGTATAAGTTTAATTATAGTATAGTTTATGTAGGTATATTATGTATTTTGCACGCTCTATCTGCCTTTCCGATCAACTTTCCGTGGCTCGGGTTTGCTGGAAGAAATTTATTTTTAGAGATAAGCTAACCTTTTGTGTCGTATTGAGATTTTATATATATTTGTCATGTGTGCAAAGAACTGTAAATAAATAAATAAACTAGTTGTGACATCGAGCTATAGTTAAAACTAGCTATAGTTAAAAAGGGTTGGTTAGGTTAGGTTAGGTTAGAACTGCGACCCCCAACGCACGAGCCGAGCGAGCGAAGCGAGCGTGCCGCGGTAGCGGCCGGCGAAGTGCCAGAAAAGACATTGGTTGCGTTAAACGGTAAGCACAACAACAACATAACCCACAACATAACCTCAAGCCAATCAGAATAAGGTATGATGAATTCTAACCTCGGTCGGAACAGTTTTAACTGACTCGCTTCGGGACAACGCGTTTTGTCTTGCAGAAACTAGTTTTAACTGATATTTGATTCAGACATTAGTCAATTCCAGTATTAACAAAGGCATTAAGTAAAAACTAGTTCTAACTAGGAAAAACGCGTTCTATCTACTAACCAGTTTTAACTGTAACATACATAAGGTTTATTTTTATATTGGTGTCAAATTGACAATGCACATTCCATGTTGGGTAAGTATAAGTTCCTTGCAAAATTTACACTGAGCAGCGATTGGCCCATTCGTGTATGATTTGACGTGTGGCAAAATCGTTAGTTGATAAACTTACAGCCAGGCAGCATAAGTTAATCTATTAGCTAAAATTGCGTTAAATAATACATTTCAACTGCCGTGTATGATTTTCCGATAGTTGATAAACTACCTCGAAAATTGATCAACTTACGATTCTTATTATTTTCCGGCGACATATAAATTTCCTAGGAATTGTATACAAAGACGGATTTCTCACTATTCCGTTAATATTACCTTTAATACCAAACAGTATCACATTAGATACAGGATTTGTATCGCACGGCGCGTTAACAAGTGCGCGACGGGCTCCTCGCAACATGAATAAGACCTCATACGTTATAGTCACCTTTTTATTAAATTAATATGTTATACATTTTAAAACCTGGCTATTAGTTCTATTATGCGTTAAATAATAAATTACCATTAATCGTTTCGCCCTATGAGATAAAAAATAGCAGCTAAGGACATTTAACTAAATATACTACTACTGTATTGCGCAACTTGGATACGACCAGAGAATAAAACGCGAATATTTTTACAGGTATAAATACCATTTATTGGTTAATAATGAGCACATTTACCATCTCTTTGAATTAGTTCAAATATTCTTGAAGGCATTGAATCATATAGAGTTTTTAGGTATTTAACGGATATATTATTATTATTATTTTTAAATTTCGCCATGTTGCAGACAACGCAACATTTAGTACGTCAATTACAAAATACATCTTAAATATATAAAACCTTTATAGTAACCATTTAGATCGGCTCAAACCACGTCATAGATTAGCTACACAAGTTTACACGTTTGTCACTTTGGCTCTCTTTTAGGTAAATGAGCATTTTGTGGGATCGTACTAATTCAAAATATTCGTTAGTATTGTATAGTGGGTTTAATGTCAGTATGTTCTTTAAATGTTTAGAAAATTAAATGTCATGAAGATTTGTCAAAAATGTAGGGAGCTCATTGTAAAGTTTGATTTTCAAGCTAAATCCATGTTTTGATGCTTTTGTTAGTCTAGCTCGGGTCGGGACCCGTTCGACAGGTAAGGTTCGGCCGGTGGTGTCGTTTCGACAGGTACGCAATTTCATATCCAGTTCGACAGGTATAACTGTTTTAGTTCTTAGTACAGTCACATGCAAAAGTGTAACAGTGTATCAAATAAAAACTCAGTATACAAATTTAAGTTTTTTATAAAAAAAGAAACTATAAACTAAAGGTATATTTATAAAAAAAAAACATCAATGGAGCCGGTGCTAGAAAACACTTCGTCCATTATTTAGCTGTAATAAAATAAAACAAAAATAACTGTCCACTAAATAAAACAAAAATACTAAGGATTTCACTATCCACTGACCACTGCTCTCGAGTACTCTCGACTAAAATACAATTT
The DNA here is from genome assembly GCA_949987775.1 of Aproaerema taeniolella. Classification (NCBI taxonomy): domain Eukaryota; kingdom Metazoa; phylum Arthropoda; class Insecta; order Lepidoptera; family Gelechiidae; genus Aproaerema; species Aproaerema taeniolella. Next base: position 18,706,814 of record OX465244.1, on the reverse strand, counting down.
TACATTACAAATATAAAAAAGACTTAGATATTTCGAATTTTCTTATTTTAATTAATTTTAAATTCCTTAATATAACATCTATATTATCTGAAGTTGTTTACTTACATTTCTTCGGCTCTATCTCCTGTAGTGCACAAAATTATTAATACAGCTGCAATTAACTTGAAGTTAAACTAACCCTTTCCAATAGATACGCAATAAAAAAAACAATATGCAAGCAAAATCTCATCGCCAACAACCAATCACAACACTTTAATTTGTAACTTATTAGGTACTTACACCTATTGTCCTTCTTTATCTCTGCTCCTTCCTCAAACTTGATTTTACTACCTGGCCATTTGAAGGTCACCCGAGAACGCTATTTTAGCAAACAAGGGTAAATTTTAATTAATATAAAGCTTATAATTATAACGCATAGAACTGCCTAATATAAAATGTTGATCATAAGTAAATCTTTTTTAACTTTCGAGCTTAACTGTACCGACAGTACTTAAATTTTGCATATAAAAAAAACACCGGCCGAAACGCCCCTTCAAATAAATTAAAATAATACCAGTGCCCGTTCGCCACTTGAAAAAAAATGCACACCTGTCGAAACGACACCAAAATACAGGTCGAACCATATCATTTTTTGTGACCGGCCGAACTTTACCTGTCGAACGGGTCCCGACCCATGTTTTCTGCAGAATTAATACTCGCTTTATATCTGATCTATTGCCCCATACTGTAACAACATAATTCATTATTGAGTGTATATATGCGTAGTATACAGATAAAATAGCCTTTTTATCAACTATAGGTTTTAGCTTCGATAGGGCGTAGATGCCACTTGACACTTTATTGCATACATTATCTATGTGAATATTGTGACTAATTGTTTCATCGATAGTATATCCCAAGAACTTACATGTATTTTTATCACCAGATTTTTTTAACCGCTTAGCTCTGTAAGACAGAATTGTGGTCTTTTCTTTATTTAAGAGGATTCCATTTGCTCTAAACCAGCACTCCAAAATTTCCATGATCTTTAAGATGTTTTGTTTTAATATATTTTCTTGTTTATGTTTAACTCCTACATGCGTATCGTCTGCGAATAGACTTACAAAAGCCCATTCAGGTAAACAGCTGGGCAAATCATTGATATAAGTTAAAAACAATATCGGTCCCAATACGGATCCTTGAGGTACACCGATGTCACATACCGCCCGGCTGGACATAACACCATTTACGTTGACATGTTGAACTCTATTTGACAAATAACTCTTTAATAGTCTTAATGCATTTTTTTAAGACCGTAAAAACTTAATTTACGCAGTAAAATATCGTGACGCAAGCAGTCAAATGCTTTTGACAGGTCACAGAATATGCTTGTGCATTTCTGCGACTCGTCCAATGCATCCAGAACAAATGTGAACACCCTAGATATAGCCATAGACGTTGATCTACCCTTTCTGAATCCGAATTGAGTATCATCAAAAATATTCTCGCTTTCAAAATATTTGACTAATTTATCCTTTAAAACTGTCTCAAAAATTTTATATAGGCATTGGAGAACACAAACTGGCCTATAGTTATTCATAATATCTTTTTGTCCCTTTTTATGTAATGGCACGACTCTACCTATCTTCAAAACATTTGGAAATACACCATGCTCAATGCAGTTATTCACGATATTTAAAATTAGTTCTTGGAGACGGCTGTCTTCTATTATTAGCCGTTTGATGGTATAAGTTTCCAAACCATTAATATCCTTTGTAGATTTTTCTTTCATTTGTTTAACGACTTTAATTAGTTCCTTGGTGTCCACAGGGGTAAACTCTAACTCTGACATTGGTTTCTTGGAAAGGTTCAGATAATTTTCACATTCAACTATATCTACTTCTATGTTGGAGGACATATTCCGCGCTATTGTAGAGAAGAATTCATTAAATGCGTTCGCAATCTCATAGTCATTTGTTAAATTATTATTTCTACTTCCATTACCTTCTATTTTTACAGCTTCAATTTTTTGTTCTCTCTTTCTAGGTTTCTTAGTTTGTTCATTTATAATGCACCATGATTCTTTAATCTTGTTTTTTGAATTGTTTATTCTGCTTGAGTTTTGAATTCTCTTCGCGTGAGTTAATACTTTTTTTAGTACTGCTCTATACTTCTTAATCTCTATGTTTCTAGTATCATTTGGTGCTAGTTCTTGTAAACTTTCCATTTCTTCCAACTTTGCGCTAGATGTAATTATGCCTTGCGTGAACCATTTACGTCTGGTTTTTTCAAATTTTGTGATTTTCTCAGGAAAAGCTATATTAAAATAATGAAGAATACCCTCCAGCAAAATGCTCATTTGTTCATTAGGGTCAATAGTGTTTACAATTACATCTTTAAGTTTTATATCATTATTAAACAAGAAATGAAAATATTCAAAATTACTGTCAGATTTTATCCTAATTCTTTTACCTATAACATTTTCATTAGTTTAATCTACTTTTGTATAATAGTATTTCATCATTATTACATTATGTTCTGATAATTTACAGTCAAGTAGGTACATTGCGTCTAGGGAATCCAATCCCGCATCAAAATCGTGATCCCGCACGCCTGCGGGATTGAGGTCATCAATCCCGCGGATCCCGCGGTATTTGCGGGATTAAGTTTTTTTAATATTTTATTTGTTTTAAGCCCATTTATTGGTATTAAAAAATGTTTCTATACTTCACTTGAACTTTTAAACTCTTTATAAACTAAACTCACGCTCGTTTTTAATAATAACCAAAGGAATTTTTCACTCATTTAACTTAGTATGAAAACTTTCACAAGAAAAATAATTGTATCTTTGTATCGTACCTTTCTACATAACCATTAAGACACAAATGACACAATAACTTTCTCTAACAATAATTAATCGACGGAATATGCGTGTATTTTTTATTTTATTTTTATTAATATTTTATTATTACTTTTATTGGGTTGACTGCAAGAAATCCCCTTGTGGGATAAGCCCGCCTTTCTGCTGTTTTTCTTATACTGTGACTTGTATAACTTATGCTTATGTCCAATAAAGAATAAAAAAATAACTTAAATCGCTAAATAATCGTTAAAAAATATCTAAAATGAAAAGCAATTAAGTATAAGTTATAATTAAAGCAATTATAAATGAAAAGCAATCCAACATGGTTTTCGTGGAACAGTTCTTGTAATAATAGTATAAGTGATTTTCGATAAGTAAATAAAAAAAAAAAAAAAAAATTTTGTCGAAGGTCAAAAGTAGCTTACTGAAACGGCTACTTTAAACGACCACCATTTTGGTGTGATTAGCGTAATTTTGTCGATTTTAATATATTTTGACTAAAGTTTCAACTAATTCATCATGGAACAACATTCTCCAACCAATATACAACTATTAATAAATTTATCTGAGTAATTTTGTTGTCATGAACTTTGACGTCATTTTGACTCTTACCAGTAGCAGCGCGTTTCGAATATTTAAATTTTCCGCAGTTTTGAAAAATTAATTTCAGACTCAAAAATAAATTATAGTCAAAAATATTCAAATAGACATATTCAAAAATGACTCATATCTGAATTACATTTATATTGTTCGATTGTTCTGTTTCAATACCTACAGGATTCACATAACACAAAATCGAAATTCAAACTATATTTAGCTGTAAAATTAAGACTGAAAACAACATTATTTTCTTAAAAAACTCCATAGAAAAGTTACGTATTCCATAGGAAAAGTCTTAAAATACTTAGTAATGGGGCTTTACTGTCTAATAAATAATCAGAGCATCGTCTGAGTCCATTTTACCAACTTTTAGTTCTTAATAAAAAAAATAATCCAACGCGGGATCCCGCACGACTAATCCCGCAAAAAAAGGTGCGGGATCCCGCGTTTGCGGGATTGGATTCCCTAATTGCGTCACACTGATTATTTTAAAAATTTAATATAAAGTTATCAATACAAGTTGCACTATCCCCTACTATTCTGGTCGGGGTTTCAAGCAGATAAATACAATTATAATTCTTTAGCTGACTTTCAAATCTTTTAACTTTGCATTTATTATATTTATTGTCCTTTAATACATTTAAATTGAAATCACCTGCAATCACTACCTTTTTCCCTTCTCGTTGTATCTTACTTAATATTACAGAAAGATTTTCATGGAAGATATAGTAATCATAGTTAGGGCGATACAAACATACAATTACAACTTTGGGTGACCTCAGGTCAATTGCACACACCTCGCAGTTCATTTCTAATGTCTACCTATTTAGATCATTTCGTGGCTTAAAACTAAGATTGTTTCTAACATAAATTGCTACTCCTCCATGTGAAAACATAATTCTATTATAGTGTGTGGCTAGCTCGTAACCTTCTAGGTTCATAACATTGAGATGGGCATTTGAAGCCCACGTTTCACTCAAACAGAGTACGTCACAATCATACTTATCAACTAGAAGATCTTAATGTAAATATTTATTGTTAATACTTCGCACATTAGCATGGATTAAAGTTAAGTAAGGTTTAGGTTGCTGTCTATTTTCGGAAAATTCGTATGGAGGTTGAAATCTGTGGTGCCTGATACAGAGCAGTTACTGTCAAATTTTACAAAACGCAACACAGAAGAGCCATTGAAGCGAGTTGAGAGATAAGTTATCAGTGTTAGGGCAATGTTTCTTTTAGATATTTCTGGACCTTTTTTGTGTTTATTGTTTCTGCATATAAGTTGTTTAGTTTTAAGTATGTAACTCTCTCACAACACGCCGACAAACGTGCAATGCTTTGATTTAATGTATAAATTTCTTTTTCATTCCGTTTATTATACATAAAACTGCTTATAATTAAATTACACACACTTTTGTCACTTCTCAATAATTCGTCCTAATGTCTATAATAAGAAGAATGGCAATGATGCCTATAATTATACCTTGAAATCAATATCACTAGGTAATCTTGCTCATTTAGTTGTGTTATGTTTTTTTCTGCTTCTTTTATAATTTCAGAGAAAGGAGCACTTGGTTTACAGATGTTTAACACGGAGTACAATGACTGGTTGTCTATTATGTATTTAGATATATCTACTCCAGTTTCATCTGAGATTATGACTGTCCTCCCTTTGTTCTTCTTCTCTTTCATCGATTTGGTAGGCTGATTGGTTCTCAATGCTCTGGAGGTGTCATTAATATTGTTTATTGGAATTGTAAAGTTTTCTTCTTTCTTCTCGTTAATTGTGTGTTTATCTGTTAATTTTAGTTTTTCTTCTATCAGGTATTTTTCCTTTAAAAGTTTATCTCTATCCCTTTCTAATTTTCTGTTTTTTTGTTTTGTTTTTTTGATTTTCTTAGATTTATTTACCGACGTACTCTGAATTTTCTTAAGTGTCCTTCTAGTGTTCACTTTAAATCTCTCTTTATGTGACTCTTTAACAATAATTCTTTTTAGTTTCTGCACTTCTGCTTCCAGCTCTATTATTTTAAGGTCTTTCAAACAAATATCTGTGTCCTTTGATAATAACCTGTCGTCAAGACTATTTATAACGTCTTCCTTTGCCGTCACGATCTCTTTTAGTTTTTTCACGTTTGCTATTTCGCGATCTAAATTTAATCTCAATAGGCCTCTCGTGTCAATGGACTCTGTTGCTGAGTTCAGGTTTTTTTTGTTTATATTGTTGCGGCCGGGCCCGAGTATTCGAGAGAAAATAGGAGGAACAACATACAAGTCCAGTTCGATAAAGCTCACATACAAAAAAAATAGATAGGCGACGTAAACAACCAAAAAAAGGGTTGCGTAGCAACAAAACAAAGCTGCGTCATCACAGAGTACACGCAAGATTGACCCTTGCACGTAGGACGTAAAGGGCATAATCCCGTGCACACACCGTGAGAACACCGGCCTTAGCAACGAGTTGTTTACTTCGTGGACGTCTAACTGCGCGTGATTTTGCGAGAGCAACTATCGGGATTGTTCCAGAGCCCCTTCCGGCCGAATATAAATACGGGTGAGCCGCGCCTAGCGGACGCAGTTGATCTCAAGTGATAAAAGAGATACATCGGAGAGAACTAGAAGAAACCTCCGACCACAGCGCGACCTAGGACTACGTTTAGCTTACGATTCGGACTCTGATCTACGGAAGGAACTTACGACCACGGCGTGACTACGGACTACGATTTTGACTCTGCGACTGGGCTGACGGCTTCTGTGTGGACCTAGGATTTATTTAGCTGGCTGAATAAACACCTAAATCATAGTCACTGGTGTTTCACTCCGAATCGGAACCTAGCACGCAACAATATTTACTAGCATCTGTACATAGCTTTTTTCAGATTGTTGTTTAAGATAATCTTATCATGCAGATCTTTTTTCAGATCACCTATTTCTAACAGAAGCTTGCTTATATATTTGTCATTTTCCTGATTTCTTATCTTTAATTTTTCTATTTCGCTGTTTAATTCTTCGAGCTGGACAGAAGAACTTCTCAACAAACTGAGATCCGGTAGACTGGCTTCTCTACGCAATAATGATGAATCCTGTTGGCTTTGTTCGAATTCTGTCCAGGAGTCTTCTAGGGTTTGTGGTCTTACTTTCCTAAATTAAATGTTATAGTGTTAATAGGAGAACCCATATTTTATTTTTCCCTTGCCTTTTGTCTATTTTCTAATTTACAAGCTATCTCACTTAGACTAGACTATAATTTGTAGGTATCGTTTATTTGAAATTTTATGTTCGCCTATTTTCCTCCTTTTTCTATTATTTATTTATTTAATAAAAGTCTTGTTTACGTTAAAAACCCACATTAAAAATGAAAAGGAAAAAAAAAGCTTGATTTTTTACTTTCCGCTTCGTAGGCTCGAATCGAACTCATTGCCTCTAAAGATAAAGACATACGGATTCAATAATAAAAAATACGCAATAGACCAAAAAATGATGTTTTGGTCTGTTGCGTTATTGGCATCATGCGTCGAAACCTTCACATCTTGTCATTTTATCCACTCTGCCAACGCTCACTGCACTGCTAAGTCTTGGGTTAAATTTGTAATCGCTTCCGTCTTAGAATTCCTAGTAGAATGTAACAGTTGAGGTTATGTTCAATTAAATGATTATATCCATACAAAATAAGCAATTAGGTACTTATCAGATCTCCTTTTATGTGTTCTTTCTTCTTCGTATTACTCACATACTTTCACTTAAACTTGAACTTGAGTTACACTGTTTATTGTGGCAAATGAGTAGGTTCACTGAAAACGGTACTTATTCCTTCAAATATCTTTTTTGTCAGCAAATTAAAATGCAAGATAACACTCCCACTTATAATAAATTACATGTTTTTCTAAAGTTTAACATTTTCTCACATCAAAACAAGTGGTATTAATAATTATAATAATTTATTTTATTCCAAGCTTGCGCAATGCTTCCTGTAGTTCTTCTGCAGTTCTAAATTGCCGAGAATTTTTATAAACCTGTTGAGAAAGCCATCCCCAAACGTTTTCCATGATGTTAAGGTCTTGCTGAGTTCGAGGGCCACTCCAAAACATTAACGTTATAATTTTTAAACCATGACTGTACGGCGTGTACTGAATGAATACTCGCATTATCTTGCTGAAAAATGAAATCTGAGCTGATGAAATCTGTACTTTGATAAAGTTTTCTTTTTGTTTCTTCAATAGTTCTATATATTTTTCAGAGTTCTGTCTGCCTTTTAAAAACGACTAAATCAATAGCACCGTTGTATGACACTGCACATACCATGACTGAACCAAAATCTTTACGTCTTCGAGACAAAATCAATTCATTTTTTCTCAAATCATGAAAATAATACGAAAACCCATCGGGTCCATCAAGGTTAAACTTTTTTTCGTCACTGAAAATTACTTGAACCATTCAGATTTCCAGTGCATTTTTTCTCGAGCAAATTTAAGTCGTTCACTTACATGAGAATCCTTTAAAACCGGTTTACGTTTAATTTTCAGGCGTTTTATGTATGGACATTGTTGTATAATCTTCTGTACTGAGAACAGTACAGTTAATTAGAAAATTGAAGCACAAGTTCCAACATTACGTTTTATTTGCCTCGCTGTCAAAATTGAATTACCTAGATGCTTCACGTAATATTGCTCGACGTTCCCTGGTTGTAGTGGCAAATTTTGTACGGCCTTTAAATTTTTTTCCATAATTTTCAGGGTCTTCTAGAAATTTACTCACGACCTGATGCGAACGCCCAATCTTTTTTCCAATTGCTCGGTTAGAATATCCTTCTTCATGCAAAATTTTTATTGCCGTTTGTTCTTCTGGACTTAAACACTTTTTCTTACCCATAATAAAATTAAACAGATTTGTACGGTTAAATTATTTTTTGTTGTGAATTAGTGAATACAATACACGCACCTTAATGACACACGCTCTTGTTTCTTCAACTAAACAGCAGTAAGTTACTAGACATGTATAAACTTGTCGTTTGACGAAGTGGCTTATATTAAACCTATCGTGCAACAGTATTTCTAAACTACGCAGCGTAAAACAAAGAAAGAATTAATTTTATTATGATATAATTTTTTTAGGCCATATTTGCGAAAAATCATTAAAATAGACTGGCTTATTCATGTTGCGAGGAGTGTATATGTCACCGGAAAATAATAAGAATCGTAAGTTGATCAACTTTCGAGGTAGTTTATCAACTATTGGAAAATCATACACGGCAGTTGAAATGTATTTTTTAACGTATACATTTCCGGTAATTGATCAATTTACGGCGTCTCGCAGTAAAATGATCCGACGACCGCGATGTGTACGCTGATCGGTTGAAAACTCGAGGTGTTCGCTGATTGGTTGAATGTCTCAATTAAAACTGCGACAAGTAGGTTTGTTAGTAGCCGAACCCAACCAACCCGTTTAGGGTTGGTTGGGTTAGGTTAGGTTAGGTTAGAACTGCGACCCTCAACGCACGAGCCGAGCGAGCGTGCCGCGGCAGCGGCCGGCGAAGTGCCAGAAACGACTCGATTGTGGTTGCCTTAAGGCGACTACAGCACCCGATAAAGGCAGCACACATAGGAATAGTGCCATCTCCGTCTCTCAACAGGCAGTGCGAACAGTGTCGATACACGAAGTTCACGGACTATGAAAGCGTGCGTGCGTAAAAACATGATCGAAAGTTAGAAAAATGAGATTTATGGCGACTACAGCACCTAAATTACGATTTTATGATGCGTAGAGAATGCAGTGCATGACGCACTGCATTAAATCGAAGAAAAAAAATTATACGGTAATATTCAGGACATAAACTATATAAGTAGTTTGCTGAAAACATGATTCAGCACTTTTGGTTCGATAGAAAAAGCTCACAAAGTCACCTCTAAATACCAATATCGTGTATCTTTTAAGCTGTAAAAACTATAGTAAAATGCACACAGGAACTTGATTTTGCTATCAAAATGTTCGTGATTGAACACTCTCGATAAGTAGTTAACGCATTTTTCGATTTAAGCTGTTGCCTTTTCATAAATCTTATTTTTCTAACTTTCGAACATGTTTTTACGCACGCACGCTTTCATAGTCCGTAAACTTCGTGTATCGACACTGTTCGCACTGCCGGCCCAGGCCTGTTGAGAGACGGAGATGGCGCTATTCCTGTGTGTGCTGCCTTTATCGGGTGCTGTAGTCGCCTTAATCTATTGTACAGTAGGGGCCCTAAGAACACATGAAATCTAGAGGAGAACAATAAAATAATGATATGGAAATACGTTATGTTTACTTCAAGATATTTTATAGGAGAGTGACAGTAACAATTTTGTAGCCGTAGCAACGCGCTTTATGGTTAAAGGTGCGTCAACACTTCTTAACATGGGGACGTCTTCTGCACTGATAAATTTTAAAATTTGTTTAAGCCAAACCATTTCTCTAGCTGCTTCACTGGCAGCCACTATCTCGGCTTCTGTAGACGAGATAGCAACTCTTGTTTGGCGTTTGCTTTGCCAATCTATGGCGCCGTTGCAATATACAAATATGGTTCCTGATGTTGACCGCCCTGTCATATTATCCCCACCTAGGTCAACATCACTATAACTTATCAGGCCATTATTTCCAGATGACGCCGCTCTGTAGGTAATGCCATGATCAAGGGTACTGCAAGATGTCTATTGGGGGGCGATTATTACACAATCATTTACTTTTGTAACATCCACAGCTAAAAAGTAGACACCGCTTATTAAGTGCTATTGCACGCCTATGCTCGAAATTGCACTTATTCCGCGAGCTTATCACAATGAATCCGCAAAGATCAAAACAATGAATGGCGCAAGGCCAGATCTTCAATCATTTCGAATCATGACATCGAATACCATTTCAAACCTTTGAAATTGATATTCGAATTATCTTCTTCGAAATGATCGAATGAGAAAGAAGTTGCGTTATGCCCGATCCTCCGTGAAGGTCTGCATACCACAACTGCCCCCCCCCCCCATTGAAAAATTTTCGATCGGTCGAAAATTTTTTTCAACAGGCCTACCTAACTTCCTATACGATGGCCCTAAGTTTTTAATCCATCGAGGTTAGGGAATCCAATCCCGCATCAAAATCGTGATCCCGCACGCCTGCGGGATTGAGGTCATCAATCCCGCGGATCTCGCGGGATTTGCGGGATTAAGTTTTTTTGATATTTTGTTTGTTTTAAGCCCATTTATTAGTATTAAAAAGTGTTTCCTTACTTCACTTGAACTTTTAAACTCTTTATAAACTAAACTCACGCTCGTTTTTAATAATAACCAAAGGAATTTTTCACTCATTAGGTCATCAATCCCGCGGATCTCGCGGGATTTGCGGGATTAAGTTTTTTTGATATTTTGTTTGTTTTAAGCCCATTTATTAGTATTAAAAAGTGTTTCCTTACTTCACTTGAACTTTTAAACTCTTTATAAACTAAACTCACGCTCGTCTTTAATAATAACCAAAGGAATTTTTCACTCATTTAACTTAGTACGAAAACTTTCACAAGAAAAATGATTGTACCTTTGTATCGTACCTTTTCACATAACCATTAAGACACAAATGACACAATAACTTTCTCTAACAATAATTAATCGACGGAATATGCGTGTATTTTTTATTTTATTTTTATTAATATTTTATTATTTTTTTTATTGGGTTGACTGCAAGAAATCCCCTTGAGGGATAAGCTCGCCTTTCTGTTCTTTTTCTTATACTGTGACTTGTATAACTTATGCTCATGTACAATAAAGAATAAAAAAATAACTTACATCGCTAAATAATCGTTAAAAAATATCTAAAATGAAATATCTAAAACTAAAGTTTTTTTTTCGAAAGTTAAAAGTAGCTAACTGACACGGATACTTTAAACGGCCACCATTTTGTTGTGATTAGCGTGATTTTGTCGATTTTAATATATTTTGACTAAAATTTCAACTAATTCATCATGGAACAACATTCTCCAACCAATATACAAGTATTAATAAATTTATTTGAGTAATTTTGTTGTCATGAACTTTGACGCCATTTTGACTTTTTGATTTTTGACTCGAATATTTAAATTTTCCGCAGTTTTGAAAAATTAATTTCAGACTCAAAAATAAATTATAGTCAAAAATATTCAAATAGACATATTATATTCAAAAATGACTCATATCTGAATTAAATTTATATTGTTCGATTGTTCTGTTTCAATACCTACAGGATTCACATAACACAAAATCGAAATTCAAACTATATTTAGCTGTAAAATAAAGACTGAAAACAACATTATTTTCTTAAAAAACTCCATAGAAAAGTTACGTATTCCATAGGAAAAGTCTTAAAATACTTATTAATGGGGCTTTACTGTCTAATAAATAATCAGAGCATCGTCTGAGTCCATTTTACAAACTTTTAGTTCTTAATAAAACAAATCATCCTATGCGGGATCCCGCACGACTAATCCCGCATTTTCGATCCCGCAAAAAAGGTGCGGGATTGGATTCCCTAATCGAGGTGGCCTTGAAGTAGCATCTCTGGCCTTGAAGTAGCATCTCTCTGACCTTGAAGTAGCATCTCTCTGGGCTGCATGGGATCAGGTGGTCGGGTCGGTCTTCTTTCTTCCATCAGGATAAAGATCTTCTTTGTTCGGATGATGGGGAAATAAGACCAAATTAAGCTCCTATCAAACCCGCACCTGTCCCTAACTAAAAATTAAAAGGAGTAAACAAGTGTTAGCTCGACGCTGCACACCCGGGTACTGCCTTTATGAACATGAAGCCAAAGGTCACCAGGTGCTGATGGACCCTGACCCCAAGTCAAAGACGCGGACTTAAAAAATTTCAAAACCGCACTTTAACACACGCGCCTAACATCGAAGCTACGGGTGTCTTCAGCGTCGTTGCTCGAAGTCCATATGACATGAAAAAAAAAAGTAAACAGATCAGAACACAATAACAAAAATCTGAAAACAGAGCATTAGTGAAACTGGAATAACATTTATATGCATGTGCATATTCCTTACATTGCACCTATACTTGCATTCCCATAATGCCCCATATTACCATAATGTCCCTATATTACCATAACGTCCCTATATTACCAAAACGTCCTTGTACCATAATGCCCTTATCACTGTATGCCCAAAAGATATAACATGTGAGTGCACAAAATTGCATAGACCTCTCCCTCACATACATATTTTGTCGGAGTGCTCATGTTATGGCCTCAGAGGCGGAGGACCACTGAGTATGACTGCCAACATAAACCCTCCTCCCCTCCTTAATTGGAAAAAGGGAGTTTTTCCCATGTGGACCCCGCTGTAAAGAAAATTAATGAAAAGAGGCCAATAACAAAAGAGGGCCATTGAGAGGGGACGTAAACCATGTCACTCTCCCCTTTCCATGGTCCTTCCATTGAAACCTCTGCACCTGATATGTAGCACTCCGTACAAATAAGGGCTTGAAACTCGCGGCGTAGCATCAGCGTCTTGATATGGCTTATAAACTTGCTGCTGCACGGCGCGGGCCTCAGCTAACGATGGAAGAGGTTGGGATGCTCAGCTTCGGACGCCCATCATATTCGCCAACACAAGCGAAGGGCAGAACCGAGCCGGAGATTTCCCGCATTCTTCCATTCACAATCCAGCAAATGCCATGACGATATGTTCATCAAGAATAGCTATCTTCTTCTCTGTCCTCTCGGATATAATTAAAAAAATAGTATTTTCTTCGTTACACAATCATTTACTTTTGTAACATATCCACAGCTAAAAACTAGACACCGCTTATTAAGTGCTATTGAACGCCTATGCTTGAAATTACACTTATTCCGCGAGCTTATCACAATGAATCCGCAAAGATCAAAACAATGAATGGCGCAAGACCAGATCTTCAATCATTTCGAATCATGACATCGAATACCATTTCAAACCTTTGAAATTGATATTCGAATTATCTTCTTCGAAATGATCGAATGAGAAAGAAGTTGCGTTATGCCCGATCCTCCGTGAAGGTCTGCATACCACAGTACCTTTTAAATAACGCAGGATTCGTTTCACTTTTACATTATCATTTGCAGTCGGGTTCTCTAGTGTTCGAGACACAACACCGCCTGCATAGGCGATATCAGGTCTCGTACCCACCATTAAATATGAGAGTGCACCAACTACCTGACGATAGGGGAACGCTTTGGTGTCTCTCTCTTCTTTCACCTCTACCGGCTGATCTTTCACTATCGGTGTTGGGGCTGCTGCACATTCCAACATTCCAAACCTCTCAAGTAACCGCCTTGTGTAGCTTTTCTGGTGAACTTTAATTGAACTGCAGGACCCGTTTCTATTTCAATTCCTAGAAAGTAGTTCCCTGGCTTCGTCGTGATTTGAAATCTTTCTTTCATCTCATTTAGAAATTTATCTGTTTCCTTTTCAGACGCTGAGGCAATAAGCCCATCATCTACGTATAAGGCTAAGATAATCTTCCTTGAAGGGTCATTTTGATTTCTCACGAACAGGCATGGGTCACTCTTACACTGTTTAAAACCAATTTGCAGTATATATTCTGTGATGCAGTGGTTCCAGCATCTAGGTGCTTGCTTTAATCCGTAAAGACTCCGTTTCAGTCTACAATCTTTTTGGACTTATCAAAATAGCCCTCGGGAGCTTTCATAAAAATTTCTTCTTTGAGAGTTCCATATAGGAACGCAGTGGAAACATCAAATTGTTCAAGTGTCAGTTTCTCTTTTGCAGCAACGCTCAGGACAGACCGAATAGTATTGGTTTTGGCTACTGGGCTAAACGTCTCATAATAATCAACGCCTTTCTTTTGAGAGTATCCCTTTGCCACCAATCGTGCTTTATACTTGTCAATTGTACCGTCTGGATTGGTTTTTAATTTGAATATCCACTTACGGGCAATAGTCTTCCTGCCTTGTGGCAAATCAACCATATCCCACGTTTCGTTTTCTCTTAACGAACTGATTTCACTGTCCATTGCTTTAATCCACTTGTCGCGGTCAGGACTTGCCATAGCTTCTTTGTATGTAGTGGGTTCTGAAAGAGATTCATTCTTGGTTGCACAAGTATTACAGATACTGCAGACATAATCTTTGTAGCGACTGGGAGGCTTTAATGTGGCTCGATTTCTAAGAGTCATTCTGCTTTCTTCTTGTATCTCTCTATCTGTAAGAGAAGCGTTATTGGCCTCAGATTCTCAGATCTTCATCCTCATCCACGTTTACTTCATCAGCTTGTGGATTTTCTAGCTCACGTTCGTCTACATCTTGATACATAATATCTGTGTCTTGAAATTCAACTTGATTATTCTCTGTTTCAGCTTCGGCAGGCTCAATATGTACTCCTTGGCTAGTTGAATCACCACGTACTTCTATTTCGGCATAGTCATCACCTAAGCAGTGAAAGTGGTTTTCTACATTGCTTTTTACAGATTGAGTATCATCTTTATCATTTTGCTTATTTTCTGCTTCAGCTAGTAAGGGTGTTTCATCAAAGGTAACATCTCTGGACCGAATCAGTTTGTGATTTGCTCAGTCCCAGATACGATAGCCATCGTCGGCGTCATATCCGATAAGTATGCCTTTTTGTGCCTTCTTGTCTAGCTTTTTGCGTTTCTGTTTAGGGACATGTGGATAGCACTGGGTCCCAACTATCCTCAAATGATTGATTCTGGGCTTTTTGCCATGCCACGTTTCATATGGTGACATGCCATTCACGCTCGGACCGGTGCGATTGAGGATGTATACCTATACATTTACTACTTCAGCCCACAATCCTGCTGGAATTTGTGTATGAGCGTACATCAGGCTTCTTTCCATCTCCACAACAGTTCGGTTTTCGCGCTCTGTTGGGTTCTGTTGAGGCGTGTATGGCATTGTGAGACGTTGAGCGACACCTTCTTTATTCAATACATTTCGTACTTTGGGGTTGTCAAACTCGCCCCTATTGTCACTAAGAAGCTCCTTCACTGCATGTCCACCAGCTTTGACTTCTGACAACATTTGTGGTAGAACTTTATAAACCTCTGATTTTTCTCTTAAAAAATAAATATATCTAAATCTTGTATATTCATCTTTAAATAACGCAAAGTATCGAAATTTATTAATTGAATACGGGAATGGTCCACACAAATCAGTACTGACCAATTCTCCTGGTCTCGTTGCTTTTGGTCTCGTGCCAAATTTATTCCTGTGTGCTTTTCCATAAACACAGCCAACACATAAATCCTTTTCTGTTTTAACTTTTATGTTTAACTCTTTTTCAAGAAGACTTTTGACATGTTTCTTATTTTGATGTCCAAACCTTTCATGGTATAGCTGCAGTAGGTTGGGCGTACTTAGTTAGTTAATTTCTACAATTGGTTTTAGGCATTGCATTTTTAATTTGTATAGTCCTCCGTTCTTTTCTCGATTACTTTTAGCAAGCATTCACGTGTTGTGGAGTGGAACAAGCTGTCTTGTGAATCATCGTGTGAAGCCAGCACAGAGAACAAATTCCTTCGAATGCTCGGAACAAACCAGACATCTTTAAGTAGAAGTTGCTCTAGTCTTCCATTGATGTTGGCTTCAGCTCGGATTGTACCCATTCCAATGGCTTCAATGCATTGACCATTTGCTCCAGTGACAGTATGCGGTTGCTTGAAATACTCAAAGCTTTGGTAAAGATCACATGTGTTTGTGACATGGCTTGTGGCACCATTATCAACGTACCAGTTCATTTTATCTATAGCTTCTCCTGAATCTACAGCTAAAACCGTTGAGTTCATATTTATACTGGTGGATGGCTTTAGTGGTCTTCCGGCTGCGATCCATTTCGGGCACTTTTTGACTCTGTGTCCAAACTCATGACAGTAATTGCACTTAAATCTTGTTCTCTTTTCTTTCTTTACGGCTGTCTCTCCTTTGATTGCCTTAGAATATAAGGCTTCAGCCGCATTACTTGTCTCACTACTACCTTCTTTAATTTTCAAAGCCTTTTCATGGATGCATATTTGGCTCGTTAAATTATCAATTGTACGGTCATTTTTTGATATCAGCAGCCAGCTTGATTTGAATGGGTAATACTCCACTGGTAGAGTGTCCAGTATCTTACAAATAAGCAAGATCTCTGGTAGGTCCTGGTTACGATCCAGGGCCAAGTTCAGCTCATGCCAGATATTCTTCAGCTTTGATATATGTGTTGCCATATCATCATTATCTGCCTCTTTAAAACCAAAAAATTTGAGACATAAGTCATAACTCTTATCTTCTGTCCCTCCGTACAACCTTTCTAGCTCTTCCCATAATAGCTTGGCGTCTTCAAATCTTAACACCTTGTGCACAACTTCGTCCGACATATTAGTTGTGAGCAATAAAATAATGGTGCTATTAATTGTTATAAATTCTTGAAGTTCTTTATCATATGCAGTTTGATCACCTCCTGCAGCAAGGCTTGGCTTCGACTTTGTGCCTGTTAGCACGTCGAGCGCCCCTGGCATAGCTCTCAACACTGACATAACTTTGAATTCCCATATTTTATAATTATTTTCTTTTAAATTTCCCAATTGAATTTTAGAAGCCTCGATTAGTGATTTATACATTTTGTTTTTCACTATTTAGGTACCTACTGAGTTTTCACGCTCTGCTACCACAATAAAATAATGATATGGAAATACGTTATGTTTACTTCAAGATATTTTATAGGAGAGTGACAGTAACAATTTTGTAGCCGTAGCAACGCGCTTTATGGTTAAAGGCGCGTCAACACTTCTTAACAGAGAAGGCACATTTTGTAGTCGGGTTTTGTGGACAAGCAATATCTTTCCGTCTTTTGTTAGTAATTTGCAATTGTTAGTAATGATTTTGTTAGTAATTGTTAGTAACTGATTGCAATATAAACAATTACCTGACTGTTAGTACCAGGCATGATTTATAGAGAAGTTGAGTAGGGAAGAGAAAGGGCCGAAAAGTGGACACTTTTAGAATATCTCTTTGAGCTCGCTCGACGGTTAAAATTGAGGTCTTACCAGAGCCTCCCCATGAGGTAATGCAGTACGTCAATAGTGACTGGCACAAAGCAAAGTAAACTTGCCTGATAATCTGTGGGTCGGCAATAGAGCGCAGTTTTTTAAAAACAATTATCAACTTGCGTATTCTACCACTTAATGCTTCGATGTGGGGTTTAAATGACAGTGTATGGTCAATGAGAACACCTAGATATTTCATTATACTAGTAGGTCCAATTGTTGGACAGTCGCATAGTGTCTCTTTAGGGTCTTTACAGTGACCATAACCCCAGAAGCCTCATCATGGAATTTAACGTTTTTACATATGCCAATAAATAGTTCCGGAAATAGTGATAAATAGTGCTACAATGAAATAAATAGTACCTCAATACTTTTCCAGTTATAGATAGGTGTCGGTGAGGCTGCTGGGATGACGTCACTCCAGAATCCATAGTTCTGACTCTGTGCCAAATCTCAAAAATAATGCTTCAGGGAAACCAGAGATATTAGGGGATCTCGGTGAGTATGCTGGGCTGACGTCATCCCAGCATACTCATCACAAAATCTCGATATCCGCTAACTCTTTCCTGTCGAAATTATTGTCAAAAAAAATGGTTGTCTGTAAAGTCGGTTTACTGACGATAGTTGAACGTGACAACGTCTTAAGAAAATACTGATGGAATGGTAGCATTTTTCAAAAGAAAATTTTAATTTCATTTGTTTAATAGATTTGTATGTATATAGAGAAGGAGGTAATTGGAAATCACAATGAAATTGATCAAGTTAAATTTATTTGTAAATGTAAATGTACTACAGTATAGCAGCTGTCCACGTAGACGCATCGCTCACTCAAGTAGGAGAGAGACGGATGTCGAACGCTGCCGAACGCAAAGGCCGATTGTGCTTCTTTGTCGCTCGTTCCGCGCTCTCGCTTGCACTTCAAGCCTTACATGGAACGCCTCAGAGCGAGGTAACGCCGCATGAGTCATGTTTTTTCGTGCGTGCAGCCGGCTCTATCGAATTACAAGACGTTGTCACGTCAAAAATAGTTCTGAAATAGTTCTACAGTTTGCATATGGTCTCTGTGTCATAAAATACATATAATACAGTGGATTTCGGGTATAACGACAATGAAGGGACCACTGTTATTTCGTCGTTACATCCGGATGTCGTTACAGGCAAAGGCAAAAAAAATACAGATTTTTATTCATTTATTGTTAAAAATATTTGCACGCATAGTTATTTACTGATACATTTTTGCACCATTTTTCAATTTTGAAATGATTTCCGCCTTTTCTTTAACAGTGAACGTGCGTCTAGGAGCCATACTTATTCAAAAGTTTACAATACACAGTTGCTACTCTGAATATCAATTTGTAACTAAACCATTCTAACTCAGAAACGTACACGCTTACCTACCTAATTACCTGGCTAATATCTATAAACAAAAAGTAAAGGTTGCTGACCATCTGTGTGGATGTATATAAAAGATAATAAAGCTCTTTTGTGTCTTTGGCGGCCGACTCCGGTCGCAACATCTGCATGGGATTTCCAAGAATTTATTACAAACTATTCAATAAAAACAGTCGCTACACCCGAACTCGACGTTACATACAAAGTCGCTATAGCCATATGTTTGTACATACTAAAGTATGCTTTAATTCAAGGGACTTAGATTTTACGTCACTATAGACAAATGGTCGCTACAACCAAGGTCGTAATGAATGAAATCCACTGTATATCAAAAATGACAGTCAAAGTTCTACATACATTTTTGTTGTGGTACAGTCGCGTATAGAAATGAGCATCGGCGCACATATCTAGTATTTATAAGGTAAGTTTATCAGAACTCTTAAAGTAAAAAAAATACTATTCAGTCATGATTTGAGTTTATATTTGTATTTACTTTGAAAATGCAGGAAATTTAATAAAGATTGCAAAAACAAACTACTTATTTATATTAACAAAGTTGGTATTATATCAAACCCAAACATTTTACGTGAATGAGCGTTTTATACCTAAGTACTAACCAATTCTTCTGAAATACCGCAAGTAGATAAAAATATTTTTTGTAAGAATAACAAAAATGGGTAAGAAACAGTGACGAACGAACGCACACTGTATGTTAATTAATATCTGTCCTTGTCTCCCTTTACTTAAAATAAAAGAGGTGTTATTCAGAGTCATATCAGTGTTTATTTAAAATTACACTTTTGAGAGATTTATCGATATCTTTAAAAAAACAATGTCACGAATGTTTCCTGTGTACTTGCATTTTAATATCTTCTGCGCAGGTGGAGATAAATCGTGTCTAAAAAATAAATAGTACTTAGTGTCAAAGTCATAATAAGTGCAAAAATTGTAACAATATACAAATATTTAACTAGGTAAGTTTTATTATGTGATTTGAATCTGTGATTGTGTTAAGACACTAGAGTATGTAAACAAATAATAAAAATATTCTTACACGTTATTTTTTTAACCTACCATACAAAGTCGATCAGCCGATCTGAGGAACTGATATGTTTTTAAGATTTCGATATGGATTCCATATATATTTTGTTAAAGTAAATTCGTCCCCTTAAAGGATAATCATTAATAAATTATATGCCCTTATGTGGTCCTACAAACTCTTAAAAAAGTTGGTCTGTTTATTGCATTGATTCATATCCTTTATTTTCACTGTCTTAAAATATTGCCCGTAAATTGTTGATACCTGTTGTGATGTTCAATCGGTTATTTTATTATTTTAAAGAAAAATGTTTCTAACAGTGTAAATTGATATTTTTTTACATAATTATTTAAATTAACCTATTTTTTATAAAAAAATATCGGCATAATATTTTTTATGGATCAGAAATATTACCATCAAAGCTATATTTAAGAACGTAAAATCAGGTATTACTTAGAGTGTTAAAATAAATAACAATTAAAAAAAATTCCTTGCACTAAATACGTATAGATCTGGAGTGCTTGAGACTGAACTTAGTATAAAAATGTTCAAGACTCAGTTCAATTACAAGCATTCCTTAAACATATTTTGACGTTTGATGTCTCAAGTTACTAGTGGTGAAGACTGAGACCGTACCTTGAATAATTTACCTTAAAAGTATCTCCAATTACATGCAAAAGGTTTAAGTGACAAATGTCCAGAGTCCAGTGGTTGCAATATGTTCCAATGGAAGAGCGGGGCCTCCAAACACAGGCTATGTTCGCTTAAACGGAGACCCCAACCCACCAATTTTAAGGCTTTAGTGTTACGAAATAAAACATTTTTCAGTTTTTCATTTTCATTTTTCACTTTGCTAAAAAAAAAAATAACGCTGTCATAAGAATAGTCAAACTATATTTCGCTTATCTAGACTACTAATATTATAAAGAGGAAATACTTGATTGTTTGCATTGAATAGGCTTCGAAACTACTGTACCGATTTGAAAAATTCTTTCACTATTAGAAAGCTACAATATCCCCGATGGATATAGGATATATAATATTCCGGAATTCCCGCGGGAACGAAGTCCCGGGCGGATTGCTAGTTGTAGGATATTTATATTTTAGTTATCATCGAAAAAATCTCCGATACTTAAATATTCAAAACTAAGTTGTTTTAATCCACTGGAATTATTACACATAGGTAAAGGCTAATTCTATTCTTTGCATTAATAAAATAATATTAGTTAAATTCCAACTAAACGACTTAATAACTCATTTCTGTGCGCGACTGTACACCACAACAAAAATGTATGTAGAAATTCGACTGTCATTTTTGATACATTATGTGTATTATATGACACAGATACCATATGCAAACTGTAGAACTATTTCAGAACTATTTTTTGACAATAATTCCGACAGGAAAGAGTTAGCGGATATCGAGATTTTGTGATGAGGATGCTGGGATGACGTCAGCCCAGCATACTCACCGAGATACCCTCATATCTCTGGTTTCCCTGAATCATTATTTTTGTGATTTGGCACAGTCAGAACTATTTCAGAACTATTTTTTGAGATCAACAGCATGTCGCTAGCTTCAGCCGTTCTTGGTGAGGATTCTGGAGTGACGTCATCCCAGCAGCCTCACCGACACCTATCTATAACTGGAAAAGTATTGAGGAACTATTTATTTCATTGTAGCACTATTTATCACTATTTATGGAACTATTTATTGGCATATGTAAAAACGTTAAATTCCATGATGAGGCTTCTGGGGTTATGGTCACTCTTTACAGCGGTGAGCATGAAGTGTGAGGTGAGTTGAAGTGACATTAGAAGCACGCATTGAAAACTGTATGAATTTGGTTTTATCTGCATTAAGGGTTAGTAAATGCTCCTGAAGCCAGTTATTTACAACATTGAAGCCCCTCTGTGCACATTCATACGCCTGTTTTTCCGAGTTTGCTGAGAACAACAGAGCTGTATCGTTTGCGTAAGAAATTAGTTTACCGCCATCTAGTTTTATATTGCATAGATCATTGATGTAAACCAAAAATAGAGTGGGGCCTAATATACTACCTTGGGGAACCCCAAAGTTAGTATTTTCAAGGTCGTCACTTAGGACATTGTCAATTTTTACACAATGCATACGACCTTCCAGGTAATTAGTAAATAAATTAAGCTGCGTGCCACGAATGCCTAAGATTTCAAGCTTTTGTAATAGAATAGGGATAGAAACTGTGTCGAATGCTTTGGCGAGGTCAAGGAACTATTGAATTTTATCTTTTCGTTTCACTTTTTGTTTACCATGGCATGTTTGGATAATGTTGTCACAGCTGTCTTGTCATCGTTCTGTCCTCGAATTCTATGTCTTTGGTTTATGCCATCATTCTATGCTATGACATCATTCTATGTCGTTGGCCTTACCTTAACCATTTTAACCATTGACATAGAATGATGCTTAGACTGGCCACTTACTTTTGTCAGTCTTTACTTTTTTTTTTGACATTGGGACTTCAGATTTGGAGTTGAAAAAACTTGGAGCTGAAGAAAATCACCTTTTTCCGTCCTGGTGCTCTGAGTAGAGACTAACACCAGGACCTTCTAATTTAAAGACCTCCCTGGGTCAGTGCTTGGCCCAGAGACTGGAAAGTTTAATGTTTACTGTAAAATCAGTGTAAATCTCCTTATTAGCTATATTCTAAATCTTCTAACTAAAGACTACCTACCCTAATCTATTTAATATATACCGCACCGCTACGCAGTGGACTTATCTACATCGTGACGGAGATTCCTTTCAGCCTATATATTTTCCATCTACCACGCCTCGCTAGTGGCAAATAGTTGACCGGATTTGGGGTCCCGTCAGGATTTTATTTGGATTTTAACCCGTGGAGATCACCCGTCCTGGACCTATGGCTTAAACAATATCGTCGACAAACTTTTTTAATAATTTACTTATATCTAATACTACGAGCCATAGTGTGGATAGGTTAACCCATTGGTCCCAATAAATTCCTCAGTGTTTTACCCTAGTTCATTTTTTTTCTTTTCGCCTTCCTCTTCCACCTAGGTCGTTGCGTTTGCCTAGGATTCTAACCCTAAGGACCTAGAATCCTCGACGCAACGCCTAGGTACCCTAAACTTGCACCTAGGATTTAGTGACCTAAACTCCTAAAGCCTAGGTGTAATCCGACACTACCCTTACACTATTCCTTACTCTTAACTCGTGGTATCCACTTAGGACACTAAATCCTAGGTGTAATACTACAGAAGATTTCCACGGTCCGATTTCTCTTGTCGAGTTCCTGCACCAAATAATCGGTTAATTCATGCACTGCATCGGAGGTAGATAACTTTGCTCTAAAACCAAACTGATTTTTTGAAAGAAAGGATTTTTTTTATAAGTAGTGGACCAGTCTATTATTTATAATCTTTTCGAGTATCTTAGATATAGATGGCAGCAAAGAAATTGGTCTATAATTAGAAATTTGGAATTTGCTGCCAGATTTGTTTACAGGAACAACAACAGCTTTTTTTAGACATGTAGGAAAAATTCCCTGCATTATGCATTTTTGAAAAATGTTAGTCAGTGGAGGAATCAGTATATGTCTGTACTGTTTAAGTATTTTGTTAGTTATGCCAGCCCAACCTGCTGCTGAGGCGTCCTTCAAACCAATGATGATTCTTTCTACCTCAGCTTCATCCACATCTAACATCACAAATGATTTCAACGAGTGGCCATTCTTCGTTGGTTAAAGTGGCGAATTTTCAGGAACTTTTTCAGCCAGATTTTTTCCTATGTTAACGAAAAAATCATTAACGCTGTTGATGGCTGTCTGCTGTGATGTGTGAATTTGCAGTAGCTCTGTAGGTGATTTATGTTGCTTTGACATATATGTTACATTTTTTATGTACTTCCAAACCATTTTACTAATTCATTTCTGTCATAGCTATTTTTGACTTTTTTTAAAAGATCATTACAAAAATTACGATGTCTCTTGTACGATGTTTGTAAAATTAAATTCTTTGGGTTACGTTTAACCTACATGTGTAATTTATCCCTATGTCTCATACATCTAAGAAGCCGTGAATGGGGGGGGGGGGGGGGTATGATTTGCCGAAAGTTGATAAGCTACCTCGAAAATTGATCAACTTACGACTCTTATTAATTTCCGGCGACATATATACAGGGTGTCCCAAAAATCGACGTCAAGCCGGAACTGGGTGAAAAGGTAAGTCATACCGGTTATCAGAAAAAAAATCTAAGTGGCATTAAAAAAAACGAAGAATTTAACACCCTGTGAAAGTCTTTTCACTCCTGTTCCCATAAATATTTACTTTTTCCAAATTTTTTTTGTTTTGAAATCCTGAAGAATGCTTGTCTAAACTGTGATCAAAATTTTAGAACCAGCTGCTCCAGCTTTGATGAAAATGAGACTTTTTTCCCCACAAACAATTTACAATAAAAAATCGTCCGGATTTAACTGATTGTACTGAAAAAACGGGACTTTGTTCCCGTGGGAATTCGGTAAAATCATGTAACCTATGTTCATCACGGATAATGTAGGACATACATACGCCATAATCCCCATTGGGGTAGGCAGAGCATCAGTGGTTTCAAAGCCACTTGATGCCACATTTGACGTACACTTACAGGGTTATAATATAAAATATGATCTATGTGGTGAGAGGTTGTCAGCCTTTCGCGCACAATACAGCAAAACCTTTGCGTCCCTCTTACTGACTTTTACAATAGGCAGCTGGCACATTATACGTCTTTCTTTTACTCCCATTCCTGCTTGACTGTATGAGTGTATGTAATTGTTTATGCCTTCGTTACAGCGTGAACACGTCTTCAGACGAAGATGGGAAGCGACAGGAATGGATCGAAGGGGCCATGCAAGAAGACAGCGAGTGTCTATGGAGACACGTCAGCCTTCAGTTGTGTGGGTATGTATTACATCAGCATCATGTCATCATTAGCTCCCATGCGGAAATCAATAAATCAATTTTTATGTATATGCCTCTGTCTTCAGAGGTTAAGGGGAGCGCTTATCAACCTTAGACCATAGACTATAGACGGAGTACTTATGACGACACAGCACTTTTGAAAGAGATGCAAATATGTGAGTTCCTAAAATATAGTAAGAGATAGGTTACTTTAACGCCATCTCTTTCTGCGTAACCCATGTTTTGATGTCACTATTTTCAATTCTTGACAAACAAAGCGTTTGATCTGCAGCTTCTGTCAGTCATTACTCGGGTCATGAGTGTTTGTGTTTACAGTCGAACATAGAACCTCCTCCTTTTTTGAAGTTGGTTAGTAAGACCTAGAATGTCTCTTTGACAAAGATTTAAAGAAATAGATATTCTGACTTTTTCATTCCAATATATACCTATATGTTTAACAATCTTTTATACATATATGAAGAAAAATGAACATATGTTTAAGAAAAATAGTGATAGGCACAATGTAAATACTAGGACCAAGCATAAACTGGATGTACTAGACAGTCGTCTCCACAAGGTCACGAACTCTTTTATGGATCGATGTATACGTTTCTATAATAATAAGATTCCCATGTGTATGGGTATCCGCCAAAAATGCCCCAGGCCCGTCCCAAAAGAATTGTATCTCAGATTTTAGACAAAAAATAGTAGAAACAATGCGAAGTGTCGCTATTTCAAAACTCGGTGACTAACATGTTTTTTTTTTCCCAGAGAAAAAAAAAATGTTTATTTTATTTTTTTGCAGAGTGACATAATGTTCTTAAAGAGTTAATTAATAGAGTAGGATGTTTTTTTCCTAAAAAGTGTCATTTTTACATCTAACGTTTTTTTTCTCCGGAAAAAAAAACATGTTAGCCACCCAATTTGGAAATAGCGACACTTCACATTGTTTCTACTATTATTTGTCTAAAATCTGAGATACAAATCGATAGTGCCGGGCATAATTTTTTTTTATTTTTTCTCCGAAAAAAAACCATGTTAACCACCGAATTTGGAAATAGCGACACTTCACATTGTTTCTACTATTATTTGTCTAATATCTGAGATACAAATCGATAGCGCCGGGCCTAATTTTTTTTTTATTTTTTCTCCGAAAAAAAACCATGTTAACCACCGAATTTTGAAATAGCGACACTTCACATTGTTTCTACTATTATTTGTCTAAAATCTGAGATACAATTCGATAGCGCCGGGCCTAATCTTTTTTTAGTTTTTGAACCACCGAATTTTGAAATAGCGACACTTCACATTGTTTCTACTATTAATTGTCTAAAATCTGAGATACAATTTTTTTGCGCCAGGCCTGCGGTTTTTTTCTATGGGATATGGCGGATACCCTTTACCTTTCCCCAAATTTACGACAGTAATCTAACAAAAACTTTTCAAAAAGGGCTATTACAGAATTTCTAATTATCTGTCAGACAAGCAGCTATGGGAATGAATTGCTCAGCTCTAGAGTTATTTTAGATAACTCTAGAGCTGAGAAAATAAGAAAATTTGTAATGCGATTAAAAAGAGCACCTTCGGAGTTTCTGACTTATTTTAACTGGCGTCCTGAATGTCCTATAATATGAAGATTTTTTCTATTTCTACTTATGTAGCAGTCGCCTCTGTAATACGGGCCTTAAATTAACATACATACGCTCACGCCTATAATCCCTATAATTTTTGTCATACAGTTACCACTTCGAATTAGACGCTCAGGGGCTATGGATCGACTCTCCTATGCTACCCGAACTGCTGACGCGACAGGACAGGCCTGCACCGCCGGAGCTTACTCCGCAGGAGAAGAAAGGTCAGTGACCCGGTATTTATGTAGTTCTGGGGCAAAAGAATAAAAAAAATAAACGCTGCAGACTCAAAGGCCCACTTTTTTCCCATGTGTCGTGGGTACATACATAAACACAGGCACAGATGTCAGTTAAATATTTGTGTAAAAAGCAGATGTTTGTTCTCGGGTCATGGGTGTTCGTGTCTGTCTTTGTGTATGTTCTAAGGGACCCACAACACAAGGGAAAACCTTAGTGTGGGCCTTTGGTAGCGTTTTATACCGCATAGTAGCTTATGTGATGTACAAGATGTACTTTCTTATATTGCTTCTTAGCAATGGGGCCACCTTTTGTACCCTAACTTTATTACTGTCCATAATGTAACTTTTACTCTGTATCATGTTCTGTAATTTTGGTGTGCCATGAAGTACACTCCTTAAAGTGTATTTAAGGAAGAGGGGTAGTCGGGAGTATAAAATGAGGGCAAAGAGGAATTGACTTTTTATTATTGAAGGAAAGAACTATTCTGAAGTGAAGCTACGATAAGACTGTGTCAAAATACCAGCATAGACCAATGAAAGGATAAATATTGCTAATTGCTAATTAGTCTTAATTACAAAATATCTCTCAAAAGGCTTTTCACGTAGACGGATAACGCGAGAGGTTATACGACCTCTCTACAGTACTCGTGTGTGGCAACACATATATGATTTTGCACTTATAGCTTCTAGCAGAGCTCCGTTGCGTCTCTTCAGTGCTATAACGAGAGAGGTAGTCGGGAGGATAGTAATAGGGCAGAAGAGGGATTCGCACTTAAGTATTTTATTTAAAGACTAGCTTTTCGTTCCCGTTGGAATTCGGGAAAATTATGTAGCCAATGTCCATCGGGGATAATGTAGCTTTCTAATGGTGAAAGAATTTTTCAAATCGGTCCAGTAGTTTCGGAGCCTATTCAATGCAATCAAACAATCAAATCTTTCGTCTTTATAACATTATAGCTCAGTCTGTGGGGAAATGCAAAGGCCTTTGCATTGCAAAAGTTGGCATAGAAAATGTTTTGACACAATATTGTTTAGGTTTGGCAGGTTAATAAAAATCCAAGTTCTCGACCTTGAAGGACCCAGGCGTTAGCCGCCATCTTGAATTAAAGGTGCCAAAATTAGGTATATTTTAAATAACTTCTCAATTGTTTACTAAATCACAAAAGTGTCTATTAAGGGTTCAAAGAAGACAAAATTGCCTACTTTTTTTGAATACATGATTATTTTGTAAGTCTTATAGGTAAAAAGTTACAAGCGACGGAAAAATAAATATTATTATTTCCGTCGTACTAATAAAGTGTACTAAAAGCTAAAAAATAATGATATTTATTTTTCCGTCGCTTGTAACTTTTTACCTATAAGACTTACAAAATAATCATGTATTCAAAAAAAGTAGGCAATGTTGTCTTCTTTGAACCCTTAAGTGTCTATTAGTAAACAATTGAGAAGTTTTTTAAAATATACCTAATTTTGGCACGTTTAATTCAAGATGGCGGCTAACGCCTGGGTCCTTCAAGGTCGAGAACTTGGATTTTTGTTAACCTGCCATACCTAAACAATATTGTGTCAAAACATTTTCTACGCCACCTTTTGCAATGCAAAACTACCTACAGACTGAGCTATTAGTATAGAAAACAACTACACTGAACTGAAGCAATAAGAGATCTGATTGAAAACATAAAATAGCGCGGCAAAGCAAGCGAATTGATTTCGATTATAGAACTTTCCTCTAAAGGCGTTCTAGGTAGAACTTCCACAGTACACTTGATTTAAAATAAAATTATTTATTTAAGGCGTCCTAACCGGATTAAAGTTCAAGTCCGAATGCGTCACCTTTACGTTGGCAAAGAGCGGGTAGTTTTTACAAAAGTAGAGATCCGTACTAGATAAGTAAAAACGCTCTTGACGAATGCTAGGAAGTTACAATTTATTACAATCTCGTTCCGCCAATTTGACACACGTCTCGCAACGGTGCAGTAGCTTGGGCAACGAATAATTTGTGGATGGAAAAGTCGAAAGCAGAAAGTTTGACTTAGAAACTTTGTTTGGACCAGTTAGGAGATAAACATACTAAAAGTCCTGATACCTACGAGTGGAGCCCGAGGGGGGAGGGGGGCACAAAGGTCCCGTTTTTTGTTTTTTTGCTAACAACTCGAAAACGGCGCATTGTACGAAATTTTGTTGTACTACATAATAATAACTGATAAAATTCTCTATAACTTTGGCTTTCATATTTTTTATCTATCTCCAATATTTGCCTAGCTATGAGCTTCGAAAAATGGTCGATTTTCTTGGGGAGGGGGCACAAAGGTCCCGTTTTTTGGTTTTTTGCTTACATCTCGAAAACGGTGCGTTGTACGAAATTTTGTTGGACTACATAATAAAAGCTGATAAAATTTTCTATAACTTTGGCTTTCACACTTTTTATCTATCTCCAATATTTGCCTAGCTATGAGTTTAAAAAAATGGTAGATTTTCATAAATGTGTTAAATTCTCTATAGCACATTGTTACAATACGAGTTTGCCAAAATCATTTCTTATTGCTCACCCACTCTATAAAAAACACTCACGCGCTATTAAAAATAGTCAAGTGCGAGTCGAGTCTTATGTTAAACCTGGTAAGGAACACATAAAATTACATAAGCTGGGAGTACCTCCACGCGGTGAAGGCGGAAACAGTTTACTTTTAAACTGGCTAAAACTCCCAATAATATCTATCAATATGCCTTCGGGCTTATGTTTTTATTACGTTCGTGACCTATAGAGAATTGTGACTGTGCACCCGGTAACGCAGGGAAGCAGTCACAAAATATTTTGCACATACGCACGTTTTCAAGATGACAGACAAGTGTTTTGTTTGTGATGAAGTGCTGGAAGAAGGTGGAGAAAATGTTTCGAAGGTCGGCGAAAAAGGCGTAAATTCTCTGATTTCTGCCAGTAACCTCAGAAATCATCAAAAGAGCTCACAACTTAAGGATTTGAAGTCGCTGTGGGTTCACACATCTTGTCGAAAAGAATACTCGAGACCGGATAGCATTAAAGCTGATCTGAGGAAACGTGTTCCGTCTGCTGGGCCCTCCGCAACTCATACTTTGAGGTCATCAAAACCGAAATTTGACTTCAAAACTCGATGCCTTTTTTGTTCATGCGCATTTGAAGATGAAAATAAACAACCTGTTGAAAAGCGACAGACAGTATACTCTGTCAGAAACGTAGCCTTCAAAGACTCATGCATTGAGGCTGGGCATGCAAGACGAGATGATTGGGGCGAAGAAGTAGTGGGTCGTTTAGCGTCAATAGTTGATCTGGTTGCAGTGGAAGCCTTATACCACGATGAATGCCGCAAATCATTCCCTGCGTTACCGGGTGCACAGTCACAATACTCTATAGGTCACGAACGTAATAAAAACATAAGCCCGAAGGCATATTGATAGATATTATTGGGAGTTTTAGCCAGTTTAAAAGTAAACTGTTTCCGCCTTCACCGCGTGGAGGTACTCCCAGCTTATGTAATTTTATGTGTTCCTTACCAGGTTTAACATAAGGCTCGACTCGCACTTGACTATTTTTAATAGCGCGTGAGTGTTTTTTATAGAGTGGGTGAGCAATAAGAAATGATTTTGGCAAACTCGTATTGTAACAATGTGCTATAGAGAATTTAACACATTTATGAAAATCGACCATTTTTCGAAGCTCGGAGCTAGGCAAATATTGGAGATAGATAAAAAGTGTGAAAGCCAAAGTTATAGAGAATTTTATCAGCTTTTATTATGTAGTACAACAAAATTTCGTACAACGCACCGTTTTCGAGATGTAAGCAAAAAACCAAACATCGGGACCTTTGTGCCCCCCTCCCCATGAAAATCGACCATTTTTCGAAGCTCGGAGCTAGGCAAATATTGGAGATAGATAAAAAGTGTAAAAGCCAAAGTTATTGAGAATGTTATCAGCTTTTATTGTGTCGTACAACAAAATTTCGTACGACGCACAGTTTTCGAGATGTAAGCAAAAAACCAAACATCGGGACCTTTGTGCCCCCCTCCCCATGAAAATCGACCATTTTTCGAAGCTCGGAGCTAGGCAAATATTGGAGATAGATAAAAAGTGTAAAAGCCAAAGTTATTGAGAATTTTATCAGCTTTTATTATGTAGTACAACAAAATTTCGTACAACGCACCGTTTTCGAGATGTAAGCAAAAAACCAAAAAACGGGACCTTTGTGCCCCCCTCCCCCCTCGGGCTCCACTCGGAGGGGTCAGGACTTTTAGTATGTTTATCTCCTAACTAGTCCAAACAAAGTTCCTTAGTTAAACTTTCTGCTTTCCACTTTTCCATCCACATCCCCCTTGTGAGCACTCATTGACCAAATTACAGCTGCATTGCAGTTTTTACCTGACTGCGCGACGCAAAGGAGGGTAATGTGTTTTAGGCTGATAAACCTATGTTTGTATGTGGGTTTGTACCTTTGTGGCACTGCACTATTTAAACCAAACGCGTAGGCCGATTTTGATAAATGACACGTCGCTTGATTCGTAATGACGGCGCCAATGTCATAGAAAGCATAAAAAATTTTAAAAAACAAAATTGCGTTTGTCGCATTCGTGTGTAGCGAGTTCGTGGGTTGTCACGTGAACACCCACGAAAATGCTGCGACAGTTGGATCTACTCAGTGAGTAAGACATTAAGGCTCAAATTAGATTTTGGTCTGCGCCTTTACGTTTAAAGAAGCTTTAATTTTAATGAACGTTACTGCAACTGAACGTAAGTTAGATTCTAAAAACGCATATTTTTTTCAAAGTACGCCTTTCTATTCACCTATACGTGACAGAAGTACGCGCACTGTGAATTTCGTACCATTAGCACTCGTATGACACTGGTTCATTGTTCGGAATTTATCAGTCAGGTTAAGCGACGTGACAGGTAACCTTTTTTTTATTGTTGTGTTATTATTAGCATCCACAGACTTTATGTCCGTGCCTTTGTCTAGATTAAGTTTTCTTGTTAATACTTGATTTTAAACTATAATACAATACTTTCCATAGAGGTTTACAATTTATAAATAAGTATAATAAACATATGAATACACTAGCTGGTGCCCGCAACTTCGTCTGCGTGTTGTATGTATTTTTATAGACCGAGTTTGTACTTTGACACAACTACAGATACATGAATTGCCGTTTTTTATTGAAGCAACTATTTGCTATTCGTTCATATAACGAAAATATGAACAGCAATTTCTAAAAATATTTTTTATTTGAAAACTTGGCTAACTATGTCATATAAGGTTGATACTTAATACATTACTTTGGATCTGAAAACAAAGGTCAAACATAATTGTTTCCTCTATCGCTTATATTTTCTATACCATTGTTACTGCTTTTGATAGATTAAGGACCGTATTATAGAACGCGACTCAACTCTGATCTATACTTAAGTAGCAGTCGTTTTTGATTTTTTGATACTGAGAGAGATAGACAATCAACACTTAACATGAGTCAGTGGTGCCTCTAAAACATCTTGTTGTCTTAACAATCCCTCAAAAAGTGGTTAATTAATATTATATTTCGCGTTTCTGTGAAAAACGTAAGGATTTTGTACTTATAAAAAATCAATTTTGATAAAATAAAAATATGTGGAGTAAAAAATTTACGAAAATTGTATGTTGAAAGACCTATTACTTAGGTAAGTACAATAAATGACACACGAATTCCTTAGTGCTAATTACGGACTTATTTTTGATTTTCAGTGGAATAGAAGTTTCTGAAACAGGTCACCTATGTCAGTATCTAAGACAACCCCCGTGCATTTGAGATTTCAGCTAGCACGCTGCTTTTATTGTGCTTTGCGATAATCATGTAAAAATGATTCAATAAAAAATTAAATTAAAGATAGAAATGACTAAGCTTTTCCCTTCAATGGACATTTGTAGAAATAAGCAAAGGTGTCAGTGCTTGATCCAAACTAAGAAACTTATTAGAATAGTAATATTATAATATTTATCCATGGCTTACATACGCAATGCTACGCTTGATGTAAACTAAAATCAAAAAAATCAATAAATAGCCCTTATTTCATGTCAGAACATCAAAGCCATAGATCAAACCTATATAGACCATATTCATAGTGGTTTTAATAAAACAAATGTCAATTGTCAGTTTCTATTGAGTTTCCCGCCTTTAAAAATAAGAAATGCATTGAAAACACCGGCTGTACGGCCATAGATTCCTTTGCTTAAAAATAAAAATAAGCCGTTTTATTGTTTTCGAAAAGTGATATCCTGAAGATTGAATAATGTCATTTAGTTAGGGCCGAATTAAGATTTGAAGACTAAATACTTCGTTCTTATTAACACTGTATTAAGTATTTAGTTTTGGTTCGTTAAAAAAGTGCAGAATAGCCGAACTATTAAATGGGGAAGCTGACAAAAGTTTCGATATTTTAGATATTATACGCCTATAATCCTCGTTGGGGTAACATAAGTCACATAACTTTACATGTCATGAAAATTAAAAAAATGGCATATTGTTTATGAGTATATAATACGTTGTCTAAATTTTGCAATGCACGGACGGCCCCAACTCAGGTTACCACACGCGTGCACTCTGAGCTGTTGTGATAAGAGCGGTTTTGCAATGAAAATGAAGTAACCTGATGCGCTGGCCTCTGTACCAACAATGCAATGTATTTGTTTGGCAGCTGGCACATTCCAAATTTTTTGTTCAGTGCCAGTTCAGCACAGAAGTTTTTGTTTTATTTTTGGATATTTGTGGGTCAGTTACAATAATTTTAATTTCTTCCGACTCACTTATATTCGACGATAGCTCTTAAAAATAACATCTGTCTAATTATAGAGCAGCACCCTCAGATTTTCTTTATAAAGTACTTTTTTAAAGGTGAATTTATGAAGTTAGAAAAAGGTTATTATTACCTACAAAGAAAACTCAATAAGTAGCATCATGGCAGAATACCAGCGCTGCAGTCTGGTACTGCAGCAATATGCTGAGTCAGCGCCAATTTGATTGGCATGATACAGATAACACGGTGTAAAATAGTTTTATAAAATTATTTGTTTCTGTTTCTTACTCTGTTTACTTCATTGTTTGCTTGCTGATTCATGTTAACTTGTATGTTTGTTATTTGTCTATTACTGTGTTGTGCTGTGTTATGTCAATTGAATAAAGTGTCAATCTATCTATCTATCTATCATAAAATCAATTAATTAGCACTTCACACTGTAACTTTCTGCACTAAAGTTTCCCTCGTATGGTTTGTTTGCCCAAACCGGAAATCGAACCCAGAAACCGTCGATTCACAGGCTACTACTCAACCAAACTTCCGACAAAAAAATTAAGAAAGGATCTTTTATACAAAATATCTCATAAATCTCAATCCGGTCCTTTTATCAAATGCTACGTACTCATAGACATAGAAAAAATAAGTTAAATATCAACACTGTCTAGGGATATTGCTAAATTTTTCATACAAAAAGGTGTGTTTGAGAAGCTATAAAAGCATACTCGAGACACATGGAGGGATATAATTTTAAGATGAGCAAGTGTTAAACCTGAATTTTCAATTCTCGTCAATGAATTTTGTTTAAATTGTTTTTTTTTAAACGTGACGTAAACGAAAACAAAAATGCACTTTTTTCTGCTTTTTGTATGAAAATGGTGGAATTAGCGTAATTTTTTTTTCATTTTAGTCACGTTTTCACAAATTTCAAGAAAAATTTAATTCATTGATAAAAATTGAAAATTCATGTTTAGCACTTGCTCATCTGAAAATTATATCACTCCGTGTATCTCGAGTATAGTATTATAGCTTCTCAAACAGACCTCTTTTGTATGAAAAATCATGCAATATCCCTAGACAGTGTTGATGTGTATATTTTTCTATGTTTGGCGTAAATAATAGAAAGAACTTGAGAAACATTGTAAGTGCCTATTCCATTCAAGGGTTGCCCTTGATTTTGATGGGATTCCATCAGATCCTGACTTGGTGACAATAAGACCACTTCTGGAGTATACTCTTTCGAACAAAAAAAAGAATTTTGAAAATCGGTCCAAATGGCGGAGAAATCGGTGAACATACATAAAATAAAGATATTTAATGGTTTAAGATTTCGTAGTCTTCCTTTCATTTAATTTACCAAGTTTGTTAGAAAGATTTCATCCTTATAATTGACCCTAACGATCGACGCAATAAAATAGAGGGTATTCTTACAGATTTTAGTCGGTTCGATTCCCGGTTGGGGCAAGCGAATTTCCGAAAATTCTTGAATGCAGTTTTCTTTCTTTTCAAAAATAAAGGAATGTTTTCTTTGAGTACAATTTTCTATCTACAGTATTAAGAGTACTTTCCCTTCAGGTGGCATTACAAAATCCCACCCTGTATACAGTCGAACATAAAACCTCCTCCTTTTTGGAAGTCGGTTAAAAAGTAATTCAAGTGATACAGTGTATCTGCTCCGATCCAGCGGCAGTGCTTCTCGCCGCCATAGTTCTTCGTAAACAAAACACTATCGGCTTACGGAGAATGAGAGAAATAAATAAATATAAATTGAAGACATAGCTAAGAAATACATATATTGAAGACCTGGCTGTATGGATGCAGATTCCTTTGCCTTTCTCGAAAGAGATAAATTTAAAAAACAACATGTCCTTGCTTTTAGCCCATGTATATGTCAAAAATACGTTGATCTCTATGGTATGAGTAAAATGTTCTGAAAAACACTTAGCTTTGAATTTTTTCAGGGGTTTTTGTTGTTGGTTTTATATTTACTGGCTAAATTTCGAGATTTTATGTAGCCAAAATGTTGACCGGGGATATAAGTTACCCCTATGCAAAATTTCATATAAATCGGTCCACCAGTTACGGAGATTAGCCCGTGCAAACAGACAAACAGAGAAACAAAAAAATCTAAAAAAATCGGGATTTGTTTTATTTCTCTTCTTACATCCCCCTGACTCGGTTTTTAGCATTTTTTTTTCTATGTACAGAAATTCGACCTCTACAGTTTTATTATATGTATAGATAATGTATATAATATATATATATATATATATATATATATATATATATATATATATATATATATATATGTAAAGAGATTACTAGTTGGCTGTATAGAAACGTACTCTCTTTAGTCTGTCGTAATTTAAAGGAGAAATAAAACTGGACATGGAAAATGATAATGTGTTAAGAAAATTAATAAATTAGAAGAAATACAGAAAGTGTTTAAGAATAAGCTTAAATTATCGTTTCTCTTATTTTCAGGTAATATTTTAAGTTACATGAAGTTATTTGTTTAGTTATGTTTGTAAACTTATTTGTAAAAAACCCTTACCTTAAAAATAAAATTCTCTTATTTTCAGAGCAACAAATAAGTTTTATTCTAAACAAAATCCATCTTATAAAACGATAATTTTTTTTATTCACTATAAAATGGAGAAATTACGCTTTGAATTTATGATAATACCAGGAAGTGATGAAAAAACGAACATAATTGGGGTAACCACAATAACTACATGTGATAACAAAGTATATGCAATACCAAACGAATTCCAATCAGTAAGTTTTCATAAAGAAATATTAAAAACCAATGCCTTTAGTAGAGTAAAGAGCAGTATAACAAAAAGATGGCAGGTAAGAAGAGTGTGGATAACATTAAATAATGAACTAAAAAAAACATAGTAATTTGATATTCGGGGATATATTTTTAGAAGAGGTAAACGTAGAACAACCGATTGTTACATAGGGAAAAGAACCCGAAACTTTAGGAAAGTTATTTGAAAAATTAATGGAAAGTACCCAGGAAAATCGACCTCAGAATAAAAAAGAAATAGAAGAACAAACAGCAAAATTGTTGGATAATAATCTTATTGAAGAATCCTACAGTCCATTTGCAGCACCGGTTACATTAGCTTTTAAAAAAGAAGATAACAAAAAATCAAGATTCTGTATAGACTTCAGGGATTTAAATAAAATAGTAGTTCCCCAAGCACAACCATTTCCCCTGATTGAAGATTTAGTGATGAAAACTAGAAATTGCAAATATTTTACAACATTGGATATAAATTCAGCATTATGGTCAATACCATTACGAATAGATGATAGGAAAAAGACTGGTTTCGTGACGCAGGAAGGACATTACCAATGGACTTGCCTTCCTTTTGGATTAAAAACTTAACCGGCAATATTTCAGAGAATTTTAAGCAATATATTGAGGAAATATAAACTAGCAGACTTTGCTGTAAATTACATAGATGATATTTTAATATTTTCAAAGACATTTGCGGAACATTTACAACACTTGACACTATTGCTGGATGCAATTAAAACAGAATGATTCAGGTTAAAATTTACAAAATGTACATTTGCATCAGATAGAGTAAAATATTTGGGTCACATAATCCAGAACAACACTGTCCAACCTTTAAAGGACAATTTAATATCTATTAAGAATTTTCCAACTCCGAAAACACAGAAGAATGTAAGACAATTTCTAGGGAAAATCAACTTCTACCATGAATACATACCAAGGAGTGCAGTAATACTCGATCCATTACATAACTTATTAAGGAAAAATCAAAGGTTCAACTGGACGGAGGAATGCCAAGAATCTTTTGAGACGATAAAAAACCTATTGTGTTCCCAGCCAGTCTTGGAAATATTTGATCATCAATTACCAATTAATATCTATACCGATGCTTCAATAGAAGGCGTTGGAGCAATTTTAAAACAGACACAACTAGACGGAAAAGAAAAACCGGTTGCCTATTTTTCAAAAAAACTAAATGAAGCACAAAAAAAGAAGAAAGCAATATATTTGGAATGTTTAGCTATCAGAGAAGCAGTGAGATATTGGCAGTACTGGTTGATGGGTAAATCATTTACAGTGTATTCGGATCACAAACCGTTAGAAAACACGAATTTGAAATCAAGAACAGATGAAGAACTGGGAGATTTAACATATTACTTATCACAATATGATTTTGAGATAAAGTATGCACCAGGAAAACAAAATTTGGAAGCAGATTGCCTAAGCAGGAATCCTGTATTGGAAGCAGATGCAAATACAGAAGAACAACTAAAAGTAGTAAACTTGATAAGACTGGAAGATATTTTAACAGACCAAAATAAAAATAAAGAAGTACAAGACAATTAAAATAAATTAATAGAAAAACAGAGAATATTTTTGAAAAGAATTGGAACAAAAGATAAAATAATTTTAACAGAAGAATTTAGTATTGGACTTATTAAAAAAGTACATGAAGACCTATGTCATATCGGAATTGGACAAATGCAGAAGACTATTGGACCACTTTATACGGCAAAAAATTTGATAAATAATATTTAAAAAGTTTGCACAAGTTGTGAAGTTTGTATAAAAAATAAAACAAGAGGATTCGATAAATATGGATTTACCTATGTCACATTTAGGTCCAGCTTCAAAACCTTTTGAAATAGTCTCCATGGACACAATTGGAGGTTTCGGAGGTTCAAGGTCTACAAAAAAATATCTGCATTTATTAGTAGATCATTTTACTCGATATGCATATATTCTAACTTCAAAAACTCAGAGTGCGTATGACTTCATAAAATTAATAGAGAAGATAATTGAAACAGAAGATATTGGTGTGCTTCTAACTGATCAATATCCAGGAATAAATTCAAAAGAATTCAAGAAATTTATGTATGATAGACAGATACCTATGATTTTTACAGCAGTTAATGCACCATGGCTTAAACGAAAGGTTAAATCAAACATTAGTAAATAAAATCAGATGTAAAATTAATGAAAGAGAAAAAAAGAAAGCTTGGACATCCATCGCTCAAGAATGTGTAAAGAAATACAACGAGACGAAACACACAGTTACTGGTTATTCACCAAGCTATCTTTTATATGGTTTAGATGATAGGATTTTACCAAAAGAATTAAAGCATGACAAAACAACTATTGACTGGAATAGAGACAGAAAAATTGCCTACGGGAATACAATAAAGTCTCATGACTACAATAAGATAATTATTGATAAGAAACTAAGAAATTGGGAATTTAAAGTAGGAGACAAAGTGTATGTAGAGAATGGAAACAAGTTAAACAGAAAGAAATTAGACGAGGTAAGAATAGGACCATATGAGATAATCGAAAAAATATCGAACACTATATACAGAATAGATACTGGTCACAAAAAGACAGAGTCAAATCTTTTCCATATAACGAAACTAATTCCTGTCCCTATATCAGAAGAAAGATGCTGCATGTGTAGCGAAAATTTTCCAGAAAATTTTCTTGATTGGGGGGGGGGGGGAGATGTAAAGAGATTACTAGTTGGCTGTATAGAAACGTACTCTCTTTAGTCTGTCGTAATTTAAAGGAGAAATAAAACTGGACATGGAAAATGATAATGTGTTAAGAAAATTAATAAATTAGAAGAAATACAGAAAGTGTTTAAGAATAAGCTTAAATTATCGTTTCTCTTATTTTCAGGTAATATTTTAAGTTACATGAAGTTATTTGTTTAGTTATGTTTGTAAACTTATTTGTAAAAAACCCTTACCTTAAAAATAAAATTCTCTTATTTTCAGAGCAACAAATAAGTTTTATTCTAAACAAAATCCATCTTATATATATTTAAGCGAGTGACGGTTCTTCGCTGTTGCATTCAGACCTCGAGGCATCCATGACGGCTGTGTCTCGACTTTTGATCGCCATTTTGAGGTTGTATAACTGACCACTTTTCCCCTGCCTGCCGCCTCTGCTTCTTTGATGAATCTGCCTATCGCATCGTTACCATCATCCGCATAATATTTGCAACTGGCGGTATGACGCGATATGGCAACTACGGCATGTGGGATACTGTCGTGTAGCTCCTGCCTGGTCGTTGTAGTACGCACGATCACCACCACCTTTTCGTACGTCAACCCTTGAGCCTCGTGTATGGTGAGAATGCGTGACCCGGTACCCGATCCTTATCCCTGGTTTTGTAGAGTAGTCTTTTCTACCTGTGTATGAACAAGGTACAGGGTTTCGGACTGGGTTCGATCGATCTGTGCATCTGTATACCTTTCGAGTTTTAAGGAAGCCGTACGAAGTTTCGACGAGTAAATGCCACTGTAGACTTCTCTAAGGGCAAATGCTACGTCAAGAGGGTTCCCTATAGGTACACAGAAGCTCCTGCGTTATGGTACTCATTAGTTCAGGGCGGGTGTATTTTAAAGGAAAAAGATTGTGTCGGTCAATATAGGGTAGTTGGTTTCTATCACCGATAAGCAGCAACTCGCTTGCCTTGACAATTTGGGCAGCCATAATAATAGCTCCAAAGTGGTTCATGAGTGCTTCGTCCACCATGAGTCTCTTGCATCTGTCCTTATTCGGTTCTCTAATGCCATTAACTAGAACAGATGCAAGAGTACGCACCTTGGATCTGGCGAAACCTCCAATACGGCTTGCAAGTTTGTCTCTAAGGTCTTTTGCCGCTTCGGTTGTAGTTGTGACTACCAGGTCTTGTTCAACCTCAAAACGGTTTACAACCCAGGTTGTTTTGCCACATCCAGGAACTATATTTATCCATGATATGTTTGGCGCCTCCCAGGACTCGAAAGCTATGTCATCGGAAGAACCTCTCGAAACCTTATTTTAAGGATCCTGTCGTCTAGCATTACCTTCGTGCATCGGGCTGAAACGACTATAGGATCTTCTGAAGGGGTTTCAAACGTTATTACTCCCGATATTCTAATTTTTTCTTCGTCCAGAGTCACAAAGCCACCAGTCTTGCTATATGCAACTATATGCCGACTTATTTCTTTGTCTTTAAGGACTTGGCAGGTGTCGTTGTTATGTATGGTTGCATCTGCTTCCTCGAGTCTTACCTTAAGCAGTCCTTCATTTCCTAAATGGAACGAATGCAAGATGTTCTCGCAGGTCTTGAGATTGACCTGTCTGGTCGCTTCAATGACTGCTATGAACTCAAGGAATGCATTCGCCATGTGGTCGCGGGGAGACTCTGCCTGTCTGAGGGTAGGCGGATCTATCTGCCCCATATCGGCTTTTGTTCAGATGGAAGGGGGGTTTACTGGATGTCTTTTAGGAGGGCTTCTCGTGAACAGCTCAACTGCTGCTTCTTGTCTTTCTGACGTGGTCATTGTATCTTTTTTTTTTCCTGAGGACGCCGGGGATATTGGTCTGCAGCATTTATTGCATTAAGTATTGTGCCTATCATGCTTTTTCCCTTGGTGCTTACATCTTTTCGCTTCTGCTGCGTCGTTTGATTGGCTTGGGCTATCTTTGGTTGTAACCTCTCGGATCCGCTAAGTGTTCCCGCAATGGGGTGCCCGGTGGATGTCTCATTGTTCGGTGCATGTGGTAAGAGGAAGTTCAGGTTTTCACCCCTATCTTCGTACACCACTATCTCATGTATTTCTGAGGTTTTTCTACAGCTATTGTAATCCGAGACTGCTCAGGTAACCGTAACAGGTAACCTTTATGAGTGACCATAGAGGCAATAGCGTAGATGACTATTTTTACCGACTTCAAAAAAGAAGGAGGTTCTATGTTCGACTGTATGTATTTTTTTATGTATATTCACCAATTTCTCCGCCAATTATAGACCGATTTTTAACATTCTTTTTTTGTTCGAAAGAGTATACTCCAGAGGTGGTCCCATATAAATTTTATCGAAAATGAGGCTTGTAGCGCTTTTAAAAAAATCAACAAAATAAAAACATCATCTACAAACCAGACAGAACATCATCTAAATAAATGAGTGACATTTTCGTTTGTGGTTATCTGCTAATAGGCATTGAAGTCTGCAAAAAACTACTAGTTATCTACTTTGTGCGAACTGTTGTTGGGATTGAGGTCGGTGACTCATACGTTTTTAATGTGGAAAATTATTTATTATTACACCTAAGTTGAAGCTTCTTTCCCTCATAAATAACCTGGCATAAATAGTTTTTTAAATATCTTTAAAAAAATTAAGTTAATTTTTTCTTAAGTTCTACGTTTTTATTGAAAATAACATGTACTAAAAGTTACTAAAAGAGTGGTGTGATGACTAGTGCCTAAGACCTACCGAAATATTTTTTAGCTTTTAGTACACTTTATTAACTATAAAACCGTTTAACTTAAAAAAAAATACTTAATTTTTTATTTTCAGGTTTTTAATTTTGAAAACTAAAAACTAATTTGTTGAAGCATATTACAGTATTCTATTACTCAAGCCTTTTCATTTGATACCTACCTATCAAATGAAAGGGCTTGAGTAAGGTGTTGTGAAAAAAAAATTCACTTACCATTTTGTTGGCGGCCATATTGGATTTTAATTTTTATTTGATACCTATATTGAAGGGATTGTGAAAAGTAAAATGAAGCGGCCATTTGTTGG
Organism: Aproaerema taeniolella; assembly: GCA_949987775.1. Taxonomy (NCBI): domain Eukaryota; kingdom Metazoa; phylum Arthropoda; class Insecta; order Lepidoptera; family Gelechiidae; genus Aproaerema; species Aproaerema taeniolella. The sequence continues at coordinate 18,664,716 of OX465244.1, read as the reverse complement.
CGGCCGTATTAGATTTTTAGTTTTATTTCATAGATAACTTTATTTTAATAATCAAGCCCTTTCATTTGATTGATACCCATATTGAGGGAGTAGTGATAAAATATGTAATATATACAAATTTTGATCCCTCGGAAAAATCTGTTATCCACAAGTTACCATCGGATCACTCGGGCCAACTAGTTTCCTTTGATGCGCTTCGTGGAAAGGCTGTAGAAAGAGGTATCAAATATGTGCCTATTAGTGACATAAGGCTTGAGAATTACAGAAGTAATATGATCACCAAACTACCAGATCTAAGATTTGAGAGTGATGATCCTAACAAACTTTATAACTCTGTACTCAGTTTATCTAAGCAAGAATATGACATTGTGTTTAAATCCAAGACGCTAAAAATTAATGACTCCTTGAAGTTTAGTGATTGGGCGACAGTGGGAATTCACAAAAGCAGGGAAAGGCTATATGATCTCTATGGTGAGAAAGCATATAACCATTCTGAAACTTTTGTTGAGTATGTTAGAGCTTATTCCAAAACATTTAAACGTGTATGTAAAGCGGCGAAGGCTATGTTTGTTAGAAACAAAATTAAAAATAGTAGTAATATCGTTAAGACTTCTTGGAAAATTATTAATAGTGAGACGGGAAGGGTTAAGGCTCGCAAGTTTGATTTTAAGCTCAATATTAATGACAAAATCCTAACTTCCGATGTAGCTATTGCTACAGAGTTTGAAAGGTTTTTCACTGACATTCCAGTCTCCACTACTCAATCACTTGGCTCATCTCCCGCTCTCGCTGAATCGCTACTCAAGCAAAATGTAGACGAAAGTAAGGTTCATTTCAGTTTTTCACACATAAGAATTGTTGACATTCTTAAAACTTTTAAAATGTTAAACATGAAAAAGACTGCGGACCTTGATGGTCTTTCAGTAAAAGTAATAAATTGTATAATAGATTGTATTGCTCCACATTTAGTGTTTATTTTCAATAGTTGTGTCGATGGTGGTGTGTTTCCTGATTTGATGAAACATAGTAAAGTAATTCCTCTGTTTAAAGCTGGTAGTACATCTGACCCCACCAACTTTAGACCTATTTCAATACTACCAGTACTTAGCAAAATTTTTGAAAAAATTATCCTTAGTCAAATAACTACTCACTTCTATGCTAATAAACTTATGAGTATTAATCAATTTGGATTCACACGGGGTCGTTCAACAACCGATGCCGGTGTTGAACTTATTCGTCACATTTTTGAGGCCTGGGAGGATTCACATGATGCTCTTGGAGTCTTCTGTGATTTGTCCAAGGCTTTTGACTGTGTTCACTATGAGACTCTAATCAGAAAATTACATCACTATGGCATAGGGTTTATGCTCGAGCTTTCTCGAACTCGAGAAAACTCGAGAAATTTGGATTCATTCGAGACGAGAAAAAAATTACCGGAACTCGAGAATTCTCGAGTTTCGAACTTGAATCAAGCTACACGCGGCGCGATTTTTTTTCGCCACTTATTAGTGCCCGTGCTCCGTGCTCGTTCATTCATTTGTTCACTCAGTGCCACACTTCGTTCGGCACGGCTCTACCAGTAAACTGAGATGCCAGGGCCGCGAGACCTTATTTTCTCAGTAACCAAAAGTGTGGGAAAGAGTAGTGCTAATATGTGCTATTAACATATGAAAACCTGCTAGCTTGGGCCGACGGCCAATTTTCAGCTACCAGGTTCTGAAGGTACTTCCAAAAATTACTCACTTGTCTTGAAGTCTGGGTGCTGAAGCCTTATAGAATATAATTAATTAAATATAAAAATTTAATAGTCTACACCGCCAGATACTCTCAGTCGGCTGTAATTTCTGCCAGACACTTTACAGCTCGCAAATAAATCATGCGATTGTACCTACAATCTGAGCCGTGATTTTTTTATTTGATGTTTAGGGAACTGTAACAATACTTTTTATAGCACCCAGACTTCAGGACAAGTGAGTAATTTTTGGAAGTACCTTCAGAACCTGGTAGCTGAAAACCAGGTTCTGAAGGTATTATGTTAGTAGTATATATTAGCACTACTCTTTCCCACACTTTTAATGAGAAAATAAATAAGGTCTGGCGGCCCTGGAATCTCAGTGCTGAACGAAGTGTGGTAGTGAGCGAACAAATGAATGAATGTCTCTTCTTCAGCCTAATGTCTTCTCGATACATAAAGATACATAGGTAAAGGTTGTCTAGATACCGTTTACTTTATGATAGATAGATAGATAGAAGATTCAATTCTACCGTGCAAAAGGAAGACAACAGTTTTACCTGTCTTGTTGTGGGTGTTATTAACACAAAAACTTATTTTTATCCCATCTGTTGAATATTAATAAAATGCGATTAAGTACAGGAAATTAGCGAATTACAGTAGAGCCTAATCCTAAAGTTACGTATGACAGCTCAACCACAGGTCGTCAACCACACCTTGTTACGTCGTCATCTTTTCAAATCAAAATTCAATAATACCATATCTCCCTAATTAATTACAAACTAAAGATATACATTGTCATAACTCTAAACTAAAAAAATGTTTCCTAATATTAATATCATTTGAAATGCTCGTCATACGTAACTTTAGGATTCGGCTCTACTGTAGTGATGTTACTAAAAACTTTTCATAGCTTATTGCATACCATTAGAGAGCGGACAGTCCAAAGATGTTTTGAAAAAAATTGAAAGAACATGATCACTTTTAGTTTTTTTTTAAATTCAAGCTAAAGTTGAGGTTTCAGATTAATTTTTTAACTTCAAAAAACTTTGCAGGACTATAAGAAAAAAACTAGATGTTGGTGGCGAGTAATTTTGATTTCGGTAGAACAGCATAACCATAGAAATTACAGATTTTAAAAAAAATTTGCAGTCCCAAACACTTTTTTTTCAGTGAATGTTAAATGCGGACTTTTACAATTTTTCACACCAAAATGAAAAAAATGGCATAAAAAGTTCCGTGGGCCAAGAATTTTTATGGGGGCTGAGGAGGTAGCGAAAGACCCCTCTTACGGCACATTCAATTTGGCAAATGATGTATCAAACACCCTGTAGGTATTTCAGCAGATTTCAAAGGTTTTAATAAAAAGCTCTAGACCCGAGAAAACTCGAGAATTTGACCTCGAGAATTCTCGAAACTCGAGAAACAAAAAAGGTCGAGAAATCAGAAACCCTACTATGGCATAAGAGGAAATGCACTTAGGCTTCTGGAATCTTATTTGTGTAATAGGATCCAGAAGGTTGAGGTTAACGGGACTAGATCACCTGGGTCCACAGTCTGTATGGGCGTCCCGCAGGGTTCAATTTTAGGACCATTCTTGTTTCTCCTGTACATTAATGATTTGCCTTTTCTTGTTAAAGAGGCCCATGAGATCGTATTATTTGCAGATGACACATCACTTTTATTTAAAGTTAAAAGATATGACACTAATTATGACGACGTGAATATTGCGATCTCAAAGGTAGTTGAATGGTTCACTGCAAATAACCTACTCTTGAACGAGAAAAAAACCAAATGTGTTAAATTTACCTTGCCTAACGTTAAACAGTTTAATACCAATGTACAGGTTAAAAATGAAAAACTGGAAGTTGTAGAATCTACTGTATTCTTAGGTATCACTATTGACGCAAAGCTTCAATGGGGTCCTCATATTGATAAGTTAGCGAACAGACTCAGTTCAGCAGCTTACGCGGTTAAAAAAATCCGTCAATTATCGGACGTAGAAACCGCGAGAACCGTATATTTCAGTTACTTCCACAGCCTTATGTCATATGGCATTTTGCTGTGGGGTAATGCTGCCGACATTAATAAGATATTTGTCCTGCAGAAAAGGGCTGTTCGCGCGATTTATCAAATGAGACCTAGAATGTCTCTTAGAAATAGATTTAAGGAAATAGATATTTTGACATTTGCGTCCCAGTATATATTTAATAATCTTTTGTATGTAAAGAAATATGAACAATTGTTTAAGAAAAATTGTGATAGGCACAATGTAAACACTAGAAGCAAACATAACTTGGATATACTAGACAGCCGTCTCTACAAAGTAACAAACTCTTTTATGGGTCAATGTATACGCTTCTACAATAAGATTCCCATGTGTATTCAAAACCTACCTTTAGAAAAATTTAAGACGATAATTAAACAAAAACTTTGTAAAAAGGGCTATTATAGAATTTCGGATTATCTGTTAGACAAGCAACCATGGGAATAAATTGCTCAGCTCCAGAGTTATTCAGATATTAAGTCAATTAAAATTAAAAGTAAGAAAATTTATATGATTGACTTAAAAAGAGCGACCCTCGGAGTTTCTTGCCTATTCTTCTCCTGAGGAAGACTGCACCTTTGCGAATAGGCGCAAAGCCAAAAGTGCTAATGTAATTCATAATATTGACGTGTTCAAGTATCATTTTATATGTTCAATGAAATAAACACTTTTGACTTTGACTTTGACTTTGCCATTTTGTAGCGGCGGTCATCTTGAATTTACAATGATACCGAACTAAAGGTGTGGTGTACCAAATTTTAGATCAATTTGTCAACAGGAAGGGGGTAAAATTTCAATTACTAGATTTGACCCAAATAAATAAACAAACAGGGCAAGCTAGAAAAAACCGTTTAAAAATAAGAAAGATATGAAAGTTCAAAACTCTCAAAACACGGACATCAAGTCTGGACGCTAATGATATCTTTAAAAAAAACTCTCGATTAGACAGAGTGGGGAATACTAAACGAAAATTTCGTTTCGTAAGAAAGAGATAGACAAAATAGTTTGATTGGCTGTAAGTTTTTTATATTTCGACCAATTTCAAAAATTTCGAATTTTGTTATCATATTACATACTAGCATTCCACTCGGGACTTCGTTCCCCTGGAAATTCGGGAAAATTATGTAGCCTTTGTTACTCAGGGATAATGTAGCGTCATAATGGTGAAAGAATTTTTGAAATCGGTCCAGTAGTTTTTAAGTTTATTCGTTACATACAAAAATACAAATCTTTCCTCTTTATAATACGAGGAGTGATCAAAAAGTAGTGATAATGAAACAGAAAATAATATATTTTCTAAATAACAAAAAATAATTTTTCAACATAGTCTCCTTCTCTATTTACATACCGAGTCCAGCGTTTCTCCAACATTTTTAACCCTTTAAAAAAAATGATTTCTCTTGGCCTTCCGAAAACCCCTTCACGGCCTCTATCACTTCATTATCATCGGCATATCTATTACCACGCAAGTATTCTATTAGTTTTGGAAAGAGATAAAAATCACTGGGGGCCAGGTCCGGCGAATAAGGTGGGTGATCCACTAATTCGAACCCAGCTTGTTGAATGGCATCCAGTGCAACAGCAGAAGTGTGAGCCGGCGCGTTGTCCTGATGAAACAAAATGCCTTTTCTGAGTTTGACTCGTCTTTTCTCTTTTATAGCCTCTCTCAATTCAGCTATTAAAGATTCGTAGTAAACGCCTGTTATTGTGTGTCTCTTTTCAAGATAATTAATTAATAATATTCTTTCAGAATCCCAAAAAAATGAGGCCATGACTCCTGCCGATGGTGTGGTTCGAAATTTCTTTGAAGTTGGTGACGACGGTCTTTTCCACTGTAAAGATTGTTGTTTTATTTCTGGATCAAAATGGTGAACCCATGTTTCATCCATAGTGAAAAATCGAGACAAAAAATTGTTAGGATCCACATGAAATCTGTCCAACCAGCGCCTTGAAAGATTGAGTCTGGTTCCCTTCTGATCTTCTATTAACATTCTGGGTACCCAACGCGCCGAAACTTTTCTCATATTCAGATAATCTTTTAATTTTGATCGGACACTGCCATATAAAATGTCAGTTTCCTGGACTAAATAACGCACTGTAATATGGCGGAGGAGACTCACCTAAAGTCTCCACCAAATCACGATAGATCTCTTGCGTCGTTAACTTTTATAAACTGAGGTATTTAATAACGGCTCGCACTTCGTTTGTCTCCATAATGATATTTTACGTCGGAATTCGTGTCTAACAACTAGACACGGTTCTATGTTTCTTAAATGATTCTTAAATCTTCTATGTTTCTCAACATATTCCACCAAAATTCACGAATCTGTAAAAAAGTTGTAAACCAGCACCTACTTACTCTTAACATATACTCAAACTAAAAACCTGCTTCATCCAGTCAGCTAAATCTGAAATTAATATTTAACATATATATATATATATATAAACACCTACACCTACACACACTCAATGACACGCACACACACATACATACACTCATACACATACACAGAGACACACACACATACACACAGCAAGTACTTAATAAAATATATTTTTTTTGGATTTGGTCAAAATAACATCACAGACCAGTAACTTGTAATTCATCATTACGTAACTAAAAATCATGTCTGTACTGCACCATGTGTCCCAATATATTGTACTAGCTGACTCTTATAGCACAGGTTTGACCTATTTTAAGTGTCAGCTGTCCTCTCTTGGTTTCCCAACAGCCGTATTGTAAAATGTAACTATTTCTAAAGATACTTGTATGGTCTGGCTTTTTTGAAATAAATATTTGTATTTGTATTTATTTGTAAAATTAAGACTTAATTTTTTGTATTTAACCTCGTAATTAAATGATCTTTAATTATTGGTATGAATGAGTAAATTATGAATTGTACAAGTGGGTCATTATCACTACTTTTTGATCACTCCTCGTATTTGTGTAGATATATATTATCTGACTATGTTCCGTTCTTTGTAGGGCATCTTATGCTGTCGGTCGGTCTCACCAGCATAGCTAACATAGACCCGTGACATAGTTTTATCATGTCGATTTCGTTCTGCCTGTTTCGTACTGACGCTATGTATCTGATCACCAGTTCGTCAAGCAACTAAGTAGTCTACCTGGAATTACCGGTCACGTGCAGGTAGGCGAGCAGATCTTTTAAATAATAATTATAAAGAAGCGAGCAATAGAAAAATTGGTCTCTGCAGTTAGAGAGAGACAAGGTTATAATCAAATGGTCACAGTCACAGATCTGCGCTAGCGTTCTTTACGTTCGGTTGTGTTCTGTGCGATTTATGGTGCTTCGGAATATTATACGCGACTTAGCTTGTTTTATTGGACTTCTCTGATATTTACTTTCTGTTACAATGGATATAATATACATAGTACTTATTTTAGTATTTTCAACACCATTGCATTGTAAAAATGTTAAACGAGTCAAGCATATTTTTGAATAATAAAACTAGCAATTTTTATATGTTTGCAAGTAGGGATCACGATATTATTAATAATTTGAGATTTAATCTTTTCCGCCGGAGCCGGGTTTTTTTTTCTATGGAGCCTGAGCATTCTCCTTTCGGTTTCTTTCTTTCTTTCTATGTGGTAGAACGAAGGGGCTGAAGGAGATACATATAACAGAATCATCTCACGCGTGTATGTTAGATATGCTGTTGTCGTTACAGCAAATCAAAGGCCATTTGGCAGTGTAAATCTGGCGCCTAAGTTAGTCGTGAAAATCAAATCGTGTCAGACAAGGATACAAAGACATTTTTTTTTATCAGCCCATATGAGTCCCCACCCACAAAAAGGATTTAGACCATAGTCCAACATGCTGGCACAATGCGGGTTGGTGGACCGCGCGCCAAGCGAAAACGAATTTACTCAGACGTGCGGGTTTCATCACGATGTTTTCCTTCACCGCTGAGCAAGTGATAATTAATGAAAAATCCGTACATAAATCCGAAAAGACGAATTTAGTGACACAGGCTCGCACCAAGACTTGAACCCGCAACCTTCCGATTAGAATATAATATATAAATAAAAATTTATTTATAAATTTATTTTATTTAAAAATTTTTATTCATAATAAAATAAAAAATAAATAAAATAGAAGTCTGGCTACCAACTGGGCTATCACGCTTAGGTTATAATACAAAGACATACTTTATTATAATTATAACAAGTCGATAAGAACCATTTACTTGTAGCCTATGCCCAACCGTGGGTCTCGTTAAAGCTAATAGGCTTGGCGTATCTAGGGTTATTTTTGAGGGGGTGCCTGGCGAAAATTAAATGTACTCTTGCTGTATTAAAAAGTATAATAATAATACATTTATTTCTTCAAAACAGCACATACATTTAAAAAAGTTCAAATTTATATTCTTATCTTAATGGAATACCGTATCTAATAATTAGTAAGTAGGTACAGTCAGCAAAAGAGATACCTGCGCACCCTAATTATTTAAGATTTATGGTTTTTCAAGTAATCTTCAATATAATTGCTTGGAATTTGGTAAAAATGTAGATTGTTGTTACTTTTAATAATAAACAAAACTTCATAAAATTATATTGAAGATTACTTGAAAAAACTTAAATCTTAAATCATTAGGGTGCGCAGGTATCTCTTTTGCTGAGCTGACTGTACGTAGACTTCTCGGCTGTAGATAATTGAACTTTGTAGATAAATGAGTCGGCTGTAGATAAATGAATTAGTATTTTGGCGTCTATCATAGAATTTCGAATCGGTTGCCCAACATCCTGGGGTGGGTCCTAGACCAGCGATGGCGAACCAATAGCACGCGACAAAATATTTGTGTCCGCCATCCACAGTACGGTCTGGGGGGGGTCGGTTGGGATGTGTCCAACCGACCCCCCCCCCCCTAGACCGTACTGTGGGTGACGGACACAGCCGAACCGACCCCCATCCCCCCGAGACCGAACTGGGGTAAACACGGCCCAACCGACGCCCCCTAGACCGTACTGGGGAGGACACAGCCGAACAGACCCCTCCCTAGACCTTAATGGTGTGGATACGGCCCAACCGACGCCCCCTAGACCGTACTGGGGAGGACACAGCCGAACGGACCCCTCTCTAGACCTTAATGGTGTGGACACGGCCCAACCGACGCCCCCTAGACCGTACTGGGGAGGACACAGCCGAACAGACCCCTCTCTAGACCTTAATGGTGTGGACACGGCCCAACTGACGCCCCCTAGACCGTACGGGGGAGGACACAGCCGAACAGACCCCTCTCTAGACCTTAATGGTGTGGATACGGCCCAACCGACGCCCCCTAGACCGTACGGGGGAGGACACAGCCGAACAGACCCCTCCCTAGACCTTAATGGTGTGGGCACGGCCCAACCGACGCCCCCTAGACCGTACTGGGGAGGACACAGCCGAACAGACCCCTCTCTAGACCTTATTGGTGTGGAAACGGCCCAACAGACCCCTCAAGACCGTACTGGGGTGGACACAGCCGAACTGACCCCAGCCCCTAGACCGTACTGGGATGGACACGGCCCAACCGACCTCCCCAAGACCGTACTGGGGAGGACACAGCCGTACCGACCCACACTGTAAGAAAAACTCAATCTAGCGGCATTTAATTATTTCTCATACGGAATTCGTAAATTTGTTTAAAACGAGTTATAATTGGTGTTTATATAGTGAAATAAAAGTATTAAATCTATTATTAAAAAAAAAAATCTATAAAAGTATTCAGGTGCACAGAAAAACAAAAATTCACTTCTAGGCAGGGAAAGCAATTCCAGGACTTCCGGCTCAACAGGACTTTTATTTCTTTTCGGATTACACCTTAAACTGGCTAGGTAGGGATCCGATGAAATCAAAAGTCTATTGAGAAGATCGTTATTCGCTTTCTTAGCAGACCAAATTTCAATAACTTCCAATTTCATTATCTCGATAGCCATTCTGAAAATTGAAAAAAAAATTATGGGGGTCGCAAAAATGCGCAGTAAAACTTAAATGGATGTAATAGCTATAACTATAAGCTTGATCGTGATGATAAACATTTCCTAAAATAATGCTTAACACAGTTAGCGCCAGTGTATACTTAAATATACACCAAGGGGTGGGTGAGTTGTCAAAGGCTAGTGTATACTTGAGTATACACGATATACTACGGCAATTTCGCGGGCCGGTGTGTAGTTGAGAATAGACCGTTCCTTAAAAGTTAGTATGGCGTTAGAAAGCGCTGGCCCTGGAGAATGTACCAGTGGTTTTGGGGTTTGATTATGAATAAAACTGAAAATATTATGTTTTTTTTTTTAATATAACTTTTTTAACTATAGAAACATAAACCAATCTTAAATTCATCTTCTAAAAGATAATTATTTCAGTCTAAAATCAACTTATTTCTCAATGCTTTGCAACAAACAACTTTTTAACCGACTTCAAAAAAAGGAGGAGGTTCTCAATTCGGGTGATTTTTTAATTTATTTTTTAATTTTATTTTTTATGTTTGTTACCTCAAAACTCCGTCATTTGTAGAGTTTCAAAATTTTTTTATTCGTTCGGTAGCATCTACTTCCAGATTGGTCCCATAATTTTTTTATCGAAATTGCTTCAGTAGTTTAGGTCGAAAAAAAAAATGAAATTTACGGTCATAATAGGTCATCAATGTAAACGAAGCAAAAGCGAAGTTATTCCCTGAGACTTTTAGGTTATTTTTTAGGGCTCCTTTGTGTCCTGGGGCTACCTACTCTACCGGTCACCGTTTAGTGACCGGTAGAGTATATTACCACCACACATCTTTCCTGCCATCTGATGATCGGTTGATAATATCACCCCATATCTTTCATGCCATCTGGCGATCGGTTTGAGAATTGTACTACCCCGTATCTTTCTTGCCACGTTGCGACTGGTTATGAATATTACCACCTCATATCTTTCCGTGGGGTGAAAGTAATTGATCACTATATCGCTCTTTAATCTCGAGTGATTTATAATAAATCTACGAGGGAGTAATATTAATGACTAGCATCCCGCTCGAAGGCGGGTCAATTTTTTGTTAAAAATATTTTATTGAAAATTTATGTGCATTGTTGAAACATTGTCGGCAATTAAACCATTTACATATATTGCACATAGTTATTACCTGGGCAGCGTATTTTCGTTTTCCATCAATTATTTTGCACTTCTAAAAGGAAACTAAAGAAAACATGAAAAAACTAGGTGTATACTTTAATATACACCTTTCCTGCGGAATACAAATCCATCAATTTTACGTTCCCAGGCCGGTGTATAGTAAAATATACACCTTTTAAAAGGGGGTTAAAAAAAAAATATATATATATATATTTTTGTCATGCCTGACACAATAAAGTAGAATCCAAAACTGTTATTATATAAAAAAAATCCACGCATTTTTACAGAAATGGCCACGGCGCTGACTGTGTTAATAACATGATTTTTGTTCCATTGACTTTCAAACATTCAAAACTCATAAGTTTATTTCATGTCGTCATTGATTACGTTTAATTACACATAACATTGGTTACGACTTTGATTAAATGTATTTGTACTTACTGAGACCCAAAAACTATCACAAATGAAAGAAAATACACAATTATATCAATAATTATTTCGTAATCGAATTAATTCTTCGCATAAATTGACGGTGCAAAATGAGTACTTAACATTACTCGGTTGACATCGCGATTTCAACATTTTTTGTTTTATTTGTGACCTACGCACAACAAACAATACAATTTATCGTGTTAAGTAGTAATCGAGGACAAATAAAACATCAATGTTTAGTGCCTGAGATAAACTTCAAATTTTGAATTAAATTCCGCTAGATTGGGATAACAGTGTGCGACCCTCCCCAAGACCGTACTGGGGTGGACACAGCCGAACCGACCCCCCCCCCAGACCGTACTGGAGTAGACACGGCCCAACCGACCCCTATACAGGGTGTAAAGGACAGCTTAGCAAAAACTGAAACCCTAAATTCAAACCATCATTCTGAATGATAAATTTTTTCATGTTTTTTTAATATTTTCTGCTTTAACCCGTGCACACACATCGCGGGAAAGTTCAATATTAAATTAGTTATTCGTGTACACTCCATTTTTCAATAAAAATATTTATAACAATGTAAAACACGAAAACCAGTAATGCACATCGCGAGGCGCGGCATCGCGTTACACTGCGTAGCGTGTAAGTAGGTAAATAACGAAAACTCTTTTTGACGTTTCCGGGAAAAAAATGTTATTTGTTGCTGATCATAGTTATGGGTAGATATCACAATTTAAGTATTTGCTAAGCTGTCCCTTATATCAGTATACGCCAATGCTAATAGGGCCGGTGGTTGCAGGCGCGGCGGCGGAGCGCTGCGGCTTTCAAGGACTTTTTGAACAGTTCGTCGACGCCAAACCTAGAGGTATGACCTTTTACTCAGACCACCCAAGCTAGGGATGCTAGGTTTCACACTGAAATAGAAAAAAAAATCACGAGCACATTGGAAATAATTTACGGAATTCGAAAAAATGTCGTTCTGACTTTTTTAACCGACTTCAAAAAAGGAGGAGGTTGAGAAACGACCGTATTTTTTTTAATGTATGTCCGCGGATTACTTCGTCGTTTATGAACCATTTTGATTATTCTTTTTTTGTTGAAAAGGGAGTATCCTAAGGGTGGTCCCATGGTAAGGAAACCAGGATCTGATGGTGGAATCCTGAAGAAATTGAGGAAAACTCTCGAAAAAATTGTCTTTTTGGGATTGAAGTCGGCTTTTTTCAAAATGGTCAGGCTACAGGGCAAACCCTTAACCCGATCGTCTTTGTTTTACTCACTCAAATTGTAGCCGACTAAATTGTCCAGAGGAGTATGTCACAAATTTTGATACCATTCTTCGTTTCCGAAATATACGAGATATGGTGATCGCACTTTTTCGTGAAATCGGAGCCTATACACTGGAGCGAACGAAAAGACATTTCTACGGATTTTCATGAAACTTAACAGTAATGTGATTAAAGATAATGCAACGGCGAAGAACCGTCACTGGTTTAGATATAAATATGTACCTACATCTATTTATCATGGCTATTTATAAACTGTAAAACAACTATTGCTGAAAATAAGCAAGTATTAACAAGAAAACTTAATCTAGACTAGGGCACGGACATTCAGTGTGTGGATCCTAATATTAACACAATAAAACAAAAACAGTAATTTAATATAGTGAAAGGTCAATCAATCAAAATCAAATCAATTTATTTGCGGAATGCAATTTAATACATAGGTTTTTAAAGTACCTAAAATAGAGTTCAGTCACATTTTACCACTTGACATAAGTATACATATTTTATCCTACCACAAACATTAAAACATTTCATCAATAATTAAAATACTTATGTTGAATATGTCAAATCTATACATATAATAAAACTGTAGAGGTCGAATTTCTGTATATAGAAAAAAAATGCTAAAAACCGAGTCAAGGGGATGTAAGAAGAGAAATAAAATAAATCCCGATTTTTTTAAAAATTTTTGGTTCTCTGTTTGTCTGTTTGAACGGGCTAATCTCCGAAACTGTTGGACCGATTTAAATAAATTTTTGCATATATACCCGGTCAACATTTAGGCTACATAAAATCTCGAAATTTACCCAGTAAATATAAAACCAACAACAAAAACCCCCGAAAAAATTCAAAGCTAGGTATTTTTCAGTACATTTTACTCATACCATAAAGATCAACGTATTTTTGACATACATGAAGCATACATGGGCTAAAAGCTTTGGGTATGTAGTATTTTTGGGTAAAAGCATAAAACACTGACATAATAACTTATTTTTTCTATGTCTGTGGCATAAAAGCATGGACATGTTGTTTTTTAAATTTATCTCAAGGATCAAGATTTATCTTATCTCAAGGTGTCCATACAGCCAGGTCTTCAATATATGTATTTCTTAGCTATGTCTTCAATTTATTTCTTCACTCCTCTCAATCTCCTTAAGCCGATAGTGTTTTGTTTACGAAGAACTATGGCGGCGAGAAGCACTGCCGCTGGATCTTTGTTGAAACCAAACGGAGCGGATACACTGTATCACTTGAATTACTTTTTAACCGACTTCCAAAAAGGAGGAGGTTTTATGTTCGACTGTATATACCTTTATTTTATGTATGTTCACCGATTTCTCCGATTTCTCACCGATTTTCAAAATTCTTTTTTTGCTCGAAAGAGTAGTCTATCAAAATTATACTCCAGAGCTGATTGTCACCAAGTCAGGATCTGATGGAATCCCATCGAAATCGAGGGCAACCCTTGAATGAAATAGGCACTTACAATGTTTCTCAAGTTCTTTCTATTATTTAGACCAAACATAGAAACATATTTATTTTTAGATTAAACTAATTACAAAAAAATTAAACTGACTTCAAAAAAGTGAAAAAAAGACAAAAGTCGGTACCAAGCCAAATAAGCTTGATTGATTTGGCCGCCTTCGCACCGACTAAGCAGTAAGCGTGACGTAAGCATTTGATAAAAGGACCGGATTAAGATTTATGAGATGTTTTGTATTATAGATTCTTTTTTAATTTTTTTATCGAGAAGTTTGGTTGAATGGTAGAGTTACACAGCCTGTGAATCGATGGTTTCTGGGTTCGATTTCCGGTTTGGGCAAACAAACCATACGAGGGAAACTTTAGTGCGGGAAGTTACAGTGTGAAGTGCTAATTAATTGAACGCGTACTGTGGAGGCAGGTATAGCTTCGCAGACACAGGCAAATCAGATTCTGAAGTCTCAGACGGAGTCACCTCAAACTATAGAAGTAGATAGTGTAACCTTAACTAATTCTCCTACTCAAAATCAAACCTCAGAAGAAGTTTCCGGCACAACAGTGAACACTTTCTTAAATCAGGAAATAACTAGTGACGAGGATGATTTAGAATTTTCCAGCCCCCAATATGTTACTCAAAGAAGGCGAACACAAGTGAAGGTGCCCACACACAACTCTTTTGAATCTCTGCCAGCAGATGAAGAAGTGTTCACTGAAAAGTCGTTTAAGGCAACAGTATCACAGAGAAGAAGTTGCCCTGAGCTGGGCAAATATCTAGATTTGCACGACGAATTAAGAATGGAAAATAATAAACTTAAGACACAGATAGAGTTACTAACTCATTTATCCACCCATAAAAAGATAAATAAAGGCAATTTAGTCGATACAAGCAATATCAAAAATATCACACGAAGACTGAATATGTAGTCTTCTTCTTTACCATAATATGGTAAACACAACATAATATGGTATACGAACTGGCAATGGAGCGGCACAAATAAGATGCTATGATGGGAAACTCACTTTGATCACAAAAAAAATTATCGAACTACAAAAAAAATTAAGCGAGACTCTTAAAGA
This sequence comes from Aproaerema taeniolella, assembly GCA_949987775.1. Lineage (NCBI taxonomy): Eukaryota > Metazoa > Arthropoda > Insecta > Lepidoptera > Gelechiidae > Aproaerema > Aproaerema taeniolella. Next base: position 18,649,539 of record OX465244.1, on the reverse strand, counting down.
GTTAAAGAACATTACAAGTGAAACACTTTGTCAGAAAATTATAAGTAGTAATAAGGAGTTGGAGATGAGAAATGAGAAAGAGTCAAAACACAGCATAACATCACTCCTGAAGAATGCTTTGAGAGATCAAAAACTGGTCGAGTTCTGAACGAAGATCAGGAAAGAAGATGTAATCCTAAAATTTGTATCATTAGCAATACCGACCGGGACGACGTATCAATGGCAGAGCAACACTTCGAGAACGCAAGGGTTATTCATTACAAGTTTACAAATGGAGGTATATCACATATGTTGAACAGCCTTAACAACAAACTTAAAGGTTACACTTTACAAGATTTTTGTGTTATATTTATAGGGGAAAGTGACTTTAAACAAGCACAAAATTATAAAAACTTAGTAAATGTTATTGAATGTGAACTCAAGAAAATTCGTAATACTAACGTAATTCTCTGTCTACCAATTTTTAAATGCAATAGCCGATCTTATTTGTTTAATCGTCGTATTGAGAACTTTAATTATCAGCTCTATCTTTCTTACAAAGAACATTTATACCCACATATTTTAGACTCAAATCTCAATCTAGAATATTTAAATTCTATGTTCTCAAAGAACGATACCATAAATAATAGGGTCTCAGTGTCGTTTTCCAAACATTAAAAAAGCAAATAACCGACATTATGAAGTATTACGACTCTAATAACGATAAAATTAATTTTTTTCGAGTCTAACGATGGGGATATATCCCTTAACTTAGATGAATATCTACCTAAAAGAGCTGAAGTTAATATATTTCATCAGAATGTCTGTGGTTTGACAAAGAAGAAGGATCAAATTGAAATGTGAGAATGTTTAATAAATATACAGCATTATGTTCGCATAAGTGAGCATTTTTTAAATTCTCTTTCGGCGCCTTTAATTAATTTTATGAATTATGATTTAATGGCCTTATATAGTAGAGTCAATATGATTAGAGGCGGCACATTAATTTTTTGTGACAAAAGAAGAAAGAGTGAGGAAGTTACGATTTGTAAAACTCTAAGTAAAGAAGAAATTTTTTAAATATGCGGCGTAAAGGATGAACTTACAAATATTTACGTTTTTTGTTGTTACCAAAATGTGTTTTGTAATCATCAGCCCATATACGTCCCCACTGCTGGGGCACGGGCCTCCCTCAATAACATGAGGGGTAAATGCCATACTCGCCACGCTTGGCAGACGGGTTGGCGAGGGTTTTGATATTTTCCTTCTCTGTGTGCAGATGAACTTGCTTGCATATTTACCTTAGTCGCCTTGTACGACACCTCGGTAAGAAAGAGGGTGGTCCTACTCTACTCTGCCGGGGACTCACACGGCTTGAAAATTAACACTAAAAAAACCAATATCTTATTATTTAGGACGACCGCGCGTAATAATGACAATCTCCATGTAAATTTAGAAGTTAAAAACATAGAAACGGTTGTGTCAGTAAAGTCGCTAAGTGTAAATATAGACGAACACTTAAATTGGAAGAATGAATTAATTGCCATAGAAAAATCATTTGCTTCAGCATGTTATCCCCTACGGAAATTGTGTCTATTATGCTGTTATCGAATCAAGATTTAGGTATAGCATTAAACTCTGGGGCGCGAGTTACAGCTATAATATTTACAAGGCATTTACTTTGCAAAAAAGAGCGATACGGGCAATAGTAAGGATTCCACCTCAAGAGTCATGTAGAGAATATTTTATCCAGCTGGGAATACTTACCATACCTTATATTGTATTACTTCTTACAGATTTTGTGGAAAATCGTCACCAGTACGAAACGTCATCAGAAAAAGAGTTTAGGGAAAACACTAGACGGAAAGACTTATTTTTCTTTACGATTTTTTTAGGCTAACTCGATGTTCATAAAACGTAGCATGAATGGGGGGGGGGGGGGTTGTGCATTCGTGCCTCAATGTGCAAACCGGAATAGATCACAGACCTATATCGAGATAGACGGTAAAACTTTGCCTACCTTGCGTGTAAAAAGTGTGAGGTTTTGTCACAGTTTTGTCCGACTTAAGTCAGTCCGCTTGAGACCTATGCCGTAAATGATAATCGATTTTAACCGGATTTACATTATTATTTTACTTAATTAAGCGCATTTGAATCGTTTCCGCGCGGTTTTGTTTTGAGACCTATGCCGTAAATGATAATCGATTTTAACCGGATTTACATTATTATTTTACTTAATTAAGCGCATTTGAATCGTTTCCGCGCGGTTTTGATTTCTCATCACTAAATCTCGCTCGTGACGTCATTTTAGTTACGAAAAATTCGACACGCTTGGTTCCCATACAGTTTGAAGCGCTCTTTTCGTCTATCTCGATATAGATCTGTGGAATAGATGCTATTGTTGAGCCTCTGCGACAGAACTGCTGGGCGAGCCTGGCCATTTTGCTGGTGACGGTGAAGGAGAAATTTTTTGGCAACCCACTCGCGTATTGTTTTTTAACATAAAATACATTTCATCCATTAAACAGATCGGTCAAGATCGTTTCTGGTTCGAATCTTAGACTATTTGTCAAATAAATTATTCAATTCTATTATGTGTGTGGTTTGTTACAGCGGCGGAAATGATAAAATTGGAGCATAACTACAGTGCAGAGCCGCAGCCGAGCCCCGCAGCCGACATCTCGCGGCTAAACGTGCGGCAGCTCGTCGACACTCTCGGATACTTGTGAGTCATACGTACAGATGCCGGCAAACATCTTCAGCATTAGGTGACGTAGTGGGGGAAAGTTCGCGCACTCATGTACAAAACAAAGGGATCGCGTACAAAACACTTTTTTTTTCTTATGAAAAATTATTTAAGTTTAATCTAATAGTTATAAATTTAAAAATATATTTTCATCTATGTACCTGTATACTTTAATGTGTATAATGGAGTGCTAAAAATAAAATATATTAAATTAAAAGCTAATTTATGTAAACAAGGTTTTTTCATCGTGGTATAGTTGTTTTCCAACAGTTAACAATTACTCAAAAAACAATTATTACAAGAAAAATTAACAACCATTTTCACTGTCCGCAAGTGTGTCAGGAAGGCAACAGAACCCGGACTGTGTGCGGGAGGCAGGGGGACTGATCTGACCAATAGCGCGGTCGATACGACACCCCCCGTCTCACACCGCACCTCCAAGAGACTTAAAATTCTGGTCTGCGCCATTGTTCAAGTTGTTTGCCCGTATCTGTACAGGCCGTTACAATGGACTGATACCTCATCTATCTACAGAGGCCACTTATTAACTTCCAAAAAAAACAGCCAAGTGCGAGTCGGACTCACGCACGAAGTGTTCCGTACCATTATCTATAAAAACGAGCAAAAGAAATCACGTTTTTTTGTATGGGCGGTCCCTTAAATATTTATTTAAATTTATTTTTTAGAATTTTTTGTTAAAGCGGCAACAGAAATACATCATCTGTGAAAAGAGCATCGAACCTCTGTGGCATGCCTAAAGTTGCAAGTACATAAAAGTACATAAAAAGTCGCGTTTTTAATGTACACGTATGAAACATATGCCAATCGACAGAGAAAATAATTACAAACAACAAATACGTGATATACTTTCTGAGTAATTTCAGTTTGAAAATGAAAAATATAATTAAAATAAAATCATCGTTTAAACTGATTTAAAGTCCATTATCATCATTTTGTAGCATCCCGCGTCACGACTAGCATTAAATTGGATTCCTGTAATACTAAAATAATAGGATTAAATGCAAAATATTCGATTACCCAACAAGTGAAAAAAAGGTGAATTCTTTTCGAGGCATTGAGTTGTATCCCGAGAGGAGCGAAGGATTCTAAAGTTGAATCCCGAGCGTAGCGAGGGATTCTAGATTAGAATCCTGAGCGGATCAAGGGATACAAGAGCCGAGGTGAATTTTTTTTTCACGTGTTAGGTACTCTACTTTTTACCATTGACTACGAGAAAAAGAAAATAATTACTCTGTAACAGTAAATTATCAACAATAGCAGCTGCTTTAACGCGAAATGACTCTGGAACGAGAGGTTCACTTTCATCACTGGATGTCGAACTCATTTTATGATTTTGAGACAAAAACTTTTAACAGAAACTTTTAACTGCATGAAAATTGCACAGAAAATTGGCTGAATTCCTTATTCTAAATTTTCAATTTTTAACCGAGCCATATTCCATACAGCCAAGGTTTAGTACGTTTTTATAGCGAGAGTATGCAACCTCCTTGCACATTTTCTTTTGTTTTCTTACTAAAATCCGTATATTCGCGCATGTTCCAAATTCAAAATGTTTTATTCACTCAGTGAAATAAACAGCATTTTATTCACTGTTTTTGAAGAATAACGGACCCTTTTTCGAGGGGCAATGGTAAAAAATATGTAAAATATGGTTATGGTTAACCCTCGGCATACCAGGTAAAAATTTGTAACATGCCATACAAGGTGGGGTCTGACATACCCTAACAAAATGGTCGCTGTAATCAGATAGGAATAGGGGTACTGAATTATTATTGCATATTTTTGAAATTGAACATAACCTGAGTGGCACTATATTAAAAAAAATGAAATAGATTAAATGGTTTGTTGAAAAAGGGTAGCGAAAATGCCATCTTCTGACTACTAATTTAGACTTGAAATCACCCTAAGAATTGATAATTACCAATTTTTGTAATTAAACTGACTAAATTTAAAAAAATTGAACAACGATGATACATCTTTAAATTTTTACTTCAATCTCGAGGTAGGAGTTCTTTAGTTCGCCATAATTGCATTTTGTATATGCTCAAATAACAACAATTCTAAACAAAAACGCATCTAGAGCCCTAAAAAACGCACGCACCACTAAACTAATGGCACTTGCCAGTGTAAGAACGTCGCAACTCCAGCTATTGAGAGCTTCAGATTCCGCGCACTAAATTTTTTGAAAATATATCGATTTTTCACCGCCTGGGGTTTATTAGACCCCACCTGGTATGCGGAGGGTTAAATCCACATCAATCAAAATCTAAAATCTACTCATTCATTACAAGCCTGGATCATCCATCAAGAAAAATACCAGGTTAATGCAGCGTGAAGAGTGCAGGGTGAAAGGAAAGGAATCAACCACAGGTTTTTTTATTTACCAGCCAGTTTGTCATTCACTGTCACCCAGGGTTGGCATGATTAAATCAGTTTTGATTAAATCATGATTTAAATCACGATTTAAATCAAGTGATTTTTTCAATAAAAATCATTGATTAAATCAAGGCGTTTATAATTTTCTTATTGTATTAGTAGATTGTATGACAAGGGAGCGAAATGGCGAGGTATTCAAAATACATCGCCCGAGCTAAAAAATAAGTCGCTCTCAAGTCATATACTCTACTTATCATACCCATTCTATGAGAAAAATAAATTAAGTAATTAAAAATATTTATTTAATAATGAAATGTAAAATTAAAAAAATTACAAAATACATACTTGAGCAATTTTTAGTTATTGTTAGTTGTTTTACTGAATTACAATTCTTGCTTTTTTTTTAATAAGCACGGGGGTGCCACCGCCATACAGCCAGCACGTGCCAGCCAGTATCCATACAAATTGCGTTCCATTTCATAGGAATGACACATGTTCTAAATTAAATTCTCGTTGGCGGGGGTAAATTAACTTTCCAACCCGCCAATGATCTTCTGGCGGGCTGGAAAGTCCATTCCAACCCGCCAATGAGTTCTTATCAGAAATGAACTATTTAGGTCCAACTTAAAGAGGAACAAAACGACACTTTTCGAATAGAAGGTATGAAAAATATTAAGTGTTTTTTAAAGGCACAAGGAAAAAATCGAAAAAATCATGATCTTTTCTATTTTTTGAAAAAAATCGATGATTTGATTTTTGCAAAAAATCGTGATTTATTCCAACCCTGCTGTCATCGTGATCTTTATCAATAAAAAAAGCAACTCATACTCATTGATGTGCTCTTGACTACAATCTTGCCCTAGACCTTCTACGATGGGACGAGCTTACAGTAGTGTTAAAAATGAGGTTGAAAGTCACTACGTAACTTAAATAACGTAACTTAAAGCGAGAGACATCGCTCGACTGGAACCGCCCCTCGTAGACCGCTTCCCGCGCCGCTGGTACGCCGCTTCTCGCGCCTCTGGTACGCCGCTTCTCGCGCCGCTCATACGCTATTTCCCACGCCGCCGCGGACATCGAGAAGGTTCTGGGATCGATTCCCGGTGGGTCCCCACCGGGAATCGAACAAACATAACTTTATGATTTTGAGACTTTCCTCAGTTTGGTTAGGACACTGACTTTTGATTTTGACCTCGTATCAATGACAGCATAAGAACTAAGAAGTGGCTAGTACTTCAACATAATGAGTGGAGAAATAAGTACTGATAAGTCCTCTTGTTCCCCCTGATCCACTACACGATATCAAGACTAAATAATCCTGGTGAGGTAACCGGTGGGGACAACAGACCCGAAGGGAATCACCTGATTGTACGAAAGAAAGATGATTCCATGCTACGGAAGGCACTTAAAGCCGGCTACTATCTGCGATAGTAGTCGGTACGTGAGCCACTGCGAAGGTCTTTAGCGGGTCAATAACTTCGACGCCAGGGTTTATGAGGTTTGCCGCGGAATATATGGTTGGCATACTCTTGGACATAAGGGTGATGGTTTAGATATCCCTCACAAAGCTCATAACATCATATTTGTGATCGCGGACGGCGTACTCTAGGGCGAGCAGTACTAATTCCACAGTAGAATCACACTGCGACCCTGGCGGGACTAAGTTACTTGACATCGCTTAGATGTCAATAATAATAGATAAAACAGCTAACTTTAACAGTTAAAAAATAACAAAAATATCAACAACAAAAACTTCAAATAAGATTACAACTTAAACTTCTTCTACAGCAACCCATACTCTTCGCACCGCATTAATTCTATGGTATTGTTTAAGTACTGATGGATGACTCGGTTTGATTTTGATTTCACCAAAAACATATTTTACATATTTTTTTTGCATTTTATCCTATTATTTTAGTATGACGAGAACCCAATTTAATGCTTGTCGTGACTAGGGTTTATGCTCGAGCTTTCTCGAACTCGAGAAAACTCGAGAAATTTGGATTCATTCGAGACGAGAAAAAAATTACCGGAACTCGAGAATTCTCGAGTTTCGAACTTGAATCAAGCTACACGCGGCGCGATTTTTTTTCGCCACTTATTAGTGCCCGTGCTCCGTGCTCGTTCATTCATTTGTTCACTCAGTGCCACACTTCGTTCGGCACGGCTCTACCAGTAAACTGAGATGCCAGGGCCGCGAGACCTTATTTTCTCAGTAACCAAAAGTGTGGGAAAGAGTAGTGCTAATATGTGCTATTAACATATGAAAACCTGCTAGCTTGGGCCGACGGCCAATTTTCAGCTACCAGGTTCTGAAGGTACTTCCAAAAATTACTCACTTGTCTTGAAGTCTGGGTGCTGAAGCCTTATAGAATATAATTAATTAAATATAAAAATTTAATAGTCTACACCGCCAGATACTCTCAGTCGGCTGTAATTTCTGCCAGACACTTTACAGCTCGCAAATAAATCATGCGATTGTACCTACAATCTGAGCCGTGATTTTTTTATTTGATGTTTAGGGAACTGTAACAATACTTTTTATAGCACCCAGACTTCAGGACAAGTGAGTAATTTTTGGAAGTACCTTCAGAACCTGGTAGCTGAAAACCAGGTTCTGAAGGTATTATGTTAGTAGTATATATTAGCACTACTCTTTCCCACACTTTTAATGAGAAAATAAATAAGGTCTGGCGGCCCTGGAATCTCAGTGCTGAACGAAGTGTGGTAGTGAGCGAACAAATGAATGAATGTCTCTTCTTCAGCCTAATGTCTTCTCGATACATAAAGATACATAGGTAAAGGTTGTCTAGATACCGTTTACTTTATGATAGATAGATAGATAGAAGATTCAATTCTACCGTGCAAAAGGAAGACAACAGTTTTACCTGTCTTGTTGTGGGTGTTATTAACACAAAAACTTATTTTTATCCCATCTGTTGAATATTAATAAAATGCGATTAAGTACAGGAAATTAGCGAATTACAGTAGAGCCTAATCCTAAAGTTACGTATGACAGCTCAACCACAGGTCGTCAACCACACCTTGTTACGTCGTCATCTTTTCAAATCAAAATTCAATAATACCATATCTCCCTAATTAATTACAAACTAAAGATATACATTGTCATAACTCTAAACTAAAAAAATGTTTCCTAATATTAATATCATTTGAAATGCTCGTCATACGTAACTTTAGGATTCGGCTCTACTGTAGTGATGTTACTAAAAACTTTTCATAGCTTATTGCATACCATTAGAGAGCGGACAGTCCAAAGATGTTTTGAAAAAAATTGGAAGAACATGATCACTTTTAGTTTTTTTTTAAATTCAAGCTAAAGTTGAGGTTTCAGATTAATTTTTTAACTTCAAAAAACTTTGCAGGACTATAAGAAAAAAACTAGATGTTGGTGGCGAGTAATTTTGATTTCGGTAGAACAGCATAACCATAGAAATTACAGATTTTAAAAAAAATTTGCAGTCCCAAACACTTTTTTTTCAGTGAATGTTAAATGCGGACTTTTACAATTTTTCACACCAAAATGAAAAAAATGGCATAAAAAGTTCCGTGGGCCAAGAATTTTTATGGGGGCTGAGGAGGTAGCGAAAGACCCCTCTTACGGCACATTCAATTTGGCAAATGATGTATCAAACACCCTGTATTTCAGCAGATTTCAAAGGTTTTAATAAAAAGCTCGAGACCCGAGAAAACTCGAGAATTTGACCTCGAGAATTCTCGAAACTCGAGAAACAAAAAAGGTCGAGAAATCAGAAACCCTAGTCGTGACGCGGGATGCTTTAAAATGATGATAATGGACCTTTAAATCAGTTTGAACGATGATTTTCTTTCAATTATATTTTATATTTTCAAACTGAAATTACTCAGAAAGTGTTTCACTTACGACATTTTGTCAATCAGTATTTGTTGTTTGTAATCATTTTCTCTGTCGATTGGTATATGTTTGTATGTACTTGTAACTTTAGGCAAGCCAGGCTTCATACAAAAATGTTCGAACCTCTTCAACTGTCTAACAATCACGGTTCATGAGATACTGCCTGGTGACAGACGGACAGCGGAGACTGAGTAATAGGGTCCCGTTTTTACCCTTAAGGTACGAAACCCTGAAAAGGAGGAGGTTCTATATTCAACTGTATTTTTTTAAGTGTATTGTCACCAATTTTGTGGATCGATTTTAAAAATAATTTTTTTGATCGCAAGCGTATACTCCTGAGGTGGTCCTATTGTCACCCAGTCTGGATCTGATGAAGGAATCCCAGGGGAATCGAGGGCAACCATCGAATTTAATAAGCACTTTAATGTTTTTCGTGTACTGTCTATTATTTACACTAAAAATGGGAAAATAAATAAACTTGTTAGAAGAATTAAACCGACTCTCATGAAGTTGACGAAACCTCTTCATGTAACCTGTGACTGCAGCGCACTGCACTGCAGCAGGAATCGGTACCTTGGAGGCCACAACTTTTCCTGCCAAGATATTAAGGATGTGCCCGCTAAGGACTTGCCAGATTCGCGGTCGGCATAAGACTCCATGATGTACTGTGATAACACAGAAGGGAACTGTTACAATAGATCAAGGTCGCAGTGACACGGGGGCATGCGTACACGCTTGACCCCAACCCTTCCAACTCCTTAAATAATTAGTTAGGGATTACAGGCGTGATCCGTTAGGGGGTAATCCCTAACGGGGTAGGCAAAGCATCAGTGGTTCTAGAAAACCACTTAATGCAACGTTTGACACAAATGGTGAGGGTTATTAGATGGAACATGTTGTGTAATGGTGAGAGGTGGTAAGCTTTTCGCCCATGATACAGCAAGACCCTCACGTCCCACTTACTGACTTTTACAGTATGCCTGGGAAGAGTAGGCAGCTGGCACATTCTAAGTTTTTCTTTCACTCCCAGTCCAGCGTGTAAGGACAGCAAACCATTATGAAATTTATTTATTTATTTAGTTTGATAAAGCAACCCGAAATAACATCATCCCTGAAGTGTTGCCAGTATTGTAAACTAGTTTAATATGAAAAAAGGGTTTTATAGATATAACAATTTTAAAACATATTATTTATACATAAATTAACCATGCAATTGTTAAAAGTTATTTAAACTCTTAGGCCAAATATAAAATAGTAATCTAGGAGTCCTTTTTCATGTAAATTATAAACCTGCCAATCACAAAATATTTTTCATGCTTGGTATCACCATTGTTTACATTTAGTTCGTTCATGGGAATAAAAAGAGCATCGAACCTCTGTGGCTTGCCTAAAGTTGCAAGTACATACAAGTACATAAAAAGTCGCGTTTCTAATGTATACGTATGAAACATATGCCAATCGAAAGAGAAAATAATTACAAACAACAAATACTCATTGACAAAATGTCGTAAGTGATATACTTTCTGAGTTATCTCAGTTTGAAAATGTAAAATATAATTAAAAGAAAATCAACATTTTAACTGATTTAAAAGTCCATTATTATCATTTTAAAGCATCCCGCGTCACGACTAGCATTAAATTGGATTCCTGTAATACTAAAATAATAGGATTGATTGCAAAAAAAATGTGTAAAATATGTTTTTGGTGAAATCCACATCAATCAAATGCAAAATCTACTCATTCATTACAAGTCTGGGGCATCCATCAAGAAAAATATACCACAGGTTGTTCTTTACCAGTCAGTTTGTCACTCACTATCACCGTGATCTCTATCAATAAAAACAGCAACTCATACCCATTGGTGTGCACTTGACTACAATATTGCCCTAGCCCTAGACGTTCTACGGTGGGACGAGCTTACAGTCTAGTGTTCAAAATAGTTGAAAGTCACCACGTTAACTTAAATACAGAGACATCGCTCGACTGGAACCGCCCCTCGTAGACCGCTTCCCACGCCGCTGGTACGCCATTTCCCACGCCGCCGCGCCCATCGAGAAGGTTCCGAGATCGATTCCCAATGGGTTCCCACCGAGAATCGACCAAGCAACACTTTATGATTTTGAGACTTTCCTCAGTTTCGTTAGGACACTGACTTTTGATTTTGACTTCGTATCAATGACAGCATAAGAACTAAGAAGTGGCTAGTAATTCAACATAATGAGTGGAGAAATAAGTACTGATAAGTCCTCTTGTCCCCCCCCTGATCCACTACAGGATATCAAAACTAAATAATCCTTGTGGCCCCACTGGTGGAGGTAACTGGTGGGGACACGAAACCGAAAAGGAATCACCTGATTGTACGAAAGAAAGATGATTCCATGCTACGGAAGGCACTTAAAGCCGGCTACTATCTGCGATAGTAGTTGGTACATGAGCCACTGCGAAGGTCTTTAGTGGGTCAATAACTTCGACACCAGGTTTTATGAGGTTTACCGCGGAATATATGGTTGGCATACTCTTGGACATAAGGGTCATGGTTTAGATGTCCCTCACAAAGCTCATAACATCATATTTATGATCGCGGACGGCATACTCTAGAGCAGTCTTTCCCAACGTGGGCGATAACGCCCCCTTGTGGGCGCTGCAGGCCTAAAGGGGGGCGGTAAGAGACCCAGAAAAAAAAAGGGGGCGTTGTGTAGGGCTTTGGGGTCGATTTATAATTTCATCTACCTAGCTAGGAAGACTCTTAGATACCGACTGAGCTCTCGACTCTCGACTACATCTTGTGAACATCAACTAATATTAATTAAGATATAGCTCAAACTCGGTTCGATATAATAGACCGTGGGCAATCATGTTTTAACAAGTTTTTGTTAAATAATCCGATTTGTACATTCCTGTATCAATCGGCTGGTTCTATAATACTTGTTCTTGCTTGTCGAGTACGATTGGGCGTCGAATGAGATAAACGAGTTTATGCACGTTTGTCTTATTCCTGTTGGTGCGTGCTGCTTATGCAATCCTATATAAACGACGTAAATTTATTTTATTTTCATTTGCGGTTTCGCGCATAATAGATAAGCAGTACTTCATTATACCACTTACGTATTTCTCAAAACAAAACAATGTCGGAAGTAAAAAAGAAGAGACGGCAATACTCTGCGGAATATATTAAATTCGGATTTATTGAAAATCCCACAAACCCGTCGTCGCCTTTGTGTCTTCTATGTCTAAAAACATTTTCGAACGAAGCAACGAAGCCTTCAAGACTGCAAGGTCATTTGAATAAAATGCATCCAGATAAGAAAGACAAGAATGTAGCATATTTTCAAGACCTAGAGAAGAAGCATAATACTCAGCCAAGTGTATCAAAACTATTTTCGGCGGCTGCTAAGCAAGATGACGACGGACTTCGAGCTTCGTACAATATCCCTTTGTTAATTGCTCAAAAAGGCAAACCACACAACATCGGAGAAGAGTTAATTTTGCCAGCAATAAAGGAAGTAATAACTACTGTGCTTCATAAACCGGCCGCAGATATTATCCAAAAAATTCCTTTGAGTAATAATTCTGTGCAAAGACGAATTGATGAAATGGCTGAAAACATTGAAGAATCATTGTGCAATCATCTGAGGACTAGTCAATTCTCAATTCAGCTCGATGAGTCCACTTTACCAACTAATGAAGCGTTGTTGCTATCTTACGTGAGGTTTATTAAAGATGAGAAAATACGTGAAGAACTATTGTTTGCCAGAAATTTGGAGACAGATACAAAAGGCGAAACCATATTCAATACATTGGAAAAGTTTTGTGAAGAGAAAGAGATTCCTTTGAAAAATATTATACAAGTTGCTACGGATGGCGCTCCGGCTATGACAGGGCGCCATAAAGGCTTCATAGCGTACCTAAAAAATAAAATTCCAGATGTCCTTGCTATACATTGCGTTATTCATAGACAACATTTGGTTGCTGGAAACTTAAGTGAACGACTATTTCAATCACTGCAATATGTCATCAAAGCATTCAATAAAATCCGTAGCAGCTCTTTGAATGATAGATTATTTCATCAGCTTTGTGTTACTAATGACGAAGATTTCAACCGTTTGTTGCTTCATACTGAAGTTCGTTGGCTGTCAAGAGGCAATTGTCTGATTCGATTTTATAACCTGTTTGACTCTGTGATAGAGTTCTTGGAAACTAAAGATACAGAACTGCGCAACAAGCTCATAACATCAAAGAATGATATAGCTTACATGACAGACCTGTATAAATTGTTCAACGACGTGAACCTCCAACTGCAAGGCGATGAACTAAATTTAATTAAAACAAAAAATGTCGTTGCTGCTTTCGCAGCCAAACTGCTTCTGCACAAAAAAAATATGGGCAGACGTGAGTTTCACAATTTTCCGAATTTATCAGTATCCTGCAGTAACGACGACTTGTTTGCCTACTGCCAACATTTGGAAAACCTCCACATTGACTTCACCGAACGATACCAGGACATTTTAAACTTGGAAATACCAGACTGGGTGTTGGATCCATTTTCAAATGTCAACATAGCAATGTCACCTCAGCTGGAAGAAGAACTTATAGAATTGACAACAAACGAAGAAATAAAAATCAAGTTCAAAAATGGATATCAAGAATTTTGGCTACAAAAACCGATCCTGCAATTGTACCCTGGATTGTGGTCAATTGTTCAACGATTCTTGATAGCATTCCCATCGTCATATTTGTGTGAACGTGGATTTAGTGCTGTGGCAACGCTGCTTACTAAAAAGAGAAATCGTTTGCGTGTTACCGAACGTGGCGACTTGCGGCTGTTTTTGAGTAAATTGGAACCTGATATCAACAAACTTATTGAACAGCATCAGATTCAACCTTCACATTAGTTTTTATATAAGAATTGATTATGTTTGTTTTATTTTCAATAAAAGATACTCTGTCCGAATACTATAAAGTTGCGTGTCAATAATCAGTTATAAGTACTTAGCGGTTTTTAAGTATGTTTAAAAAGGGGGGCGTTAAAAAATAATTTATTCTTAAAGTGGGCAGTAGACAAAAAAAGGTTGGGAACCCCTGCTCTAGAGTGAACACTGAACAGTACTAATTCCGCAGAAGAAACACTGTGACCCTGGTGGGCCTAAGTTACTTGACATCGCGTAAATGTCAATAATAATATATAAAACAGCTAACGTTAAACAGTCAAGAAATAACAAAAATATCAATAACAAAAACTTCAGAAAAGATAACAACTTAAACTTCTTCTACAGCAACGAGAACGCTTGTGCACGGTGCAAGTCACGGTGACAAACCGATTGACTTGACCTACCAGTCTAACATAAGCGAGGTGACAAAGCTTCTCTACGCATGCTGTCTTATTAATTCTTTATTAAAACGAACGTGACAGCATGCGTACATAATCTTAGTCAAGCCCTCCTGACGCGGTAAAGAACAGCCCTGTGGTTCATTAACAGCGGTGAAGAGGGGGACGGGAAGAGATGCAGCTCGTGACACTTATCCCCTCAACCCATACACTTCGCGGTGCAATAATTCTATGGTATTTTTAAGTACTGACGGATGACTCAGGCTTGTAAGGATTTTGTTTGATATTGATTTCATCCTAGTATTTTAGTATTATGAGAATCCAATTTAATGCTGATCATGACACGGGATGCTTTAAAATGATGATAATAGACTTTTAAGTCAGTTTAGACGATGATTTTCTTTTAATTATGTTTCACATTTTCAAACTGAAATTACTCAGAAAGTATATCACTTATGACATTTTGTCAATCAGTATTTGTTGTTTGTAATTTTTTTCTCTTCCGATTGGCATATGTTTCATATGTGTACATTAAAAACGCGACTTTTTATGTACTTGTATGTACTTACAACTTTAGGCAAGCCAGGCTTCATACAAAAATGTTCGAACCTCTTTAGTCTAGTCTAGCTAGTTGGTAATGAGCCAGACTTTTAACCGGAAGGTTGCGGGTTCAAATGCTGGTGCGGGCCTGTAGTACTAAAGTTTATGTACAGATTTTTCATTATTTACACTTGCTTTGCGGTGAAGGAAAACATCGTGACATCCGTCTGAGAAATTAGTTTTCGAAAGACGCGCGGTCCACCAACCCGCATTGTGCCAGCGTGCGACTATGCGACTATGGCCCGCGGAGGGGCGTTTCGAAGGGAGGCCCGTGCCCCTCGGTGGGGCGTGCGGCGTGTTATCGTATATGGTCTGTTAAAAAAAAAGAGTTTTTAGCTTAACTATTTTTTTTCTATTTTGACCTAGATCGCTGAAGAACCTACAACGCAAGCAGCTATGGGTGGTTAAAGTGGAGACCGACAAGGCAGAGGCATCGATCACGCAGGCGGAGCAAGTTATCGCCAAGATGCAGGACCCGAGGCAACTTATAGAGGCAAGTACACGCGGCAGCATATCAAGCTAACACTTCTTATCGAGTTGTTTAATACTGTCTTGATTTTTTCTAAAGGTAAGTTTTGAATAAACATGGCAGTGGCGTGCATTCCATACAAGCAGAAAAGCATTGCTTACCCTAGGGTATTCATGGAAAATAAAACATAAATTAAATATATAATGTACACTAACGATCACAGAATCAAAATTTGTGAAACGAATAAACGTTTTGCTAAATCACGTTATCTACATTATATGTATTTTTACCGAATTTAAACTTTTTCAAAACAGCGCCATCTGAACTAGTTACTAGTTCAACATTAGAACTAGTAAGAAGAGAGAGCCGTGCCGCTCGCCGCCGCCGCTAGATGGCGAAGCTTATAAGCACTCGTTTGAAATGCCTTTTTTGTTGAAAATGCTGGTTTCTGATTGGCTGTTTCGCCTCCCCCGCCAAAAATTAAAGAACTGATTGTATGGCGAAAAAAGCTCTGCCTATAAAGCGATGCTACCAAATTGAGAAGTGTCAATATTTGGTAAGTTTAGAAGGGCTGTTATAGATTTTTAGTTTTGCGGCATTTTTTTCTTTTTGGATTGTTTTTCTTTTGCAACTACGAACGAAAACTTTTGCAAATTATTTTTTTATCAGTTTAAAGTGATTATTAGACATTTGTTTAGAACAAAATGAGTACAATAAGTTGTGAAAAGTGTGGTGATGATGTTTGTTTGCCGAAACTGCGTAATTTTTCAAGTTTACCTTTTCAAGAAAAAGTAAACATTATCGCAAAAGGCCGATGCGTGCGTTGACGCAAAAAAAGGTACCGCAGTAAGACATTTTAATACTAAAATATACGACATGCATAATTGGCTCACGAGCTGTGTGCATACTAACCGCTTATTTTGTGTTCCGTGCATTTTGTTTTCAAACTGTTATATAAAAGTTTGGAAGCACAGGTTATTTTGATTTGAATAACCTTAAGTTGTTTTAACTAACATCTTTGCCCTAAGCTAGATTGTGGGCAAGAGCGAACCCATTTTTAATATTTAAAAAAAAACATTCTAAAATCTTAATAATTTTCATCACTAAAAGTTCACTGCCTACCCTGCCTAAAATGTCTATGCACGCCACTAAAACATGGGAATCTTATTATAGAAGCGTATACAATGAAATTACCCATAAAAGACATTGACTCGAAGTTTCTTGCTTATTCTTCTCCTGAGGAAGACTGCACCTTTGCAAATAGGCGCAAATTCAAATAAATTTATTGCAAAGTTAAACCCTTCGCGCGACTCTTGCAGGATTTGTATCGCACGCGCCGTAAACAAGCACGCGACGGGTAATTGTTCTAATGTAACTGTCTATTTTGACCTATTTGAAGCAAAATTCTGTATCTATACATATTATAAAGAGGAAAGATTTGATTGTTTGTTTGTTTGTATTGAATAGGCTCCGAAACTACTGGACCGATTTGAAAAATTCTTTCACCATTAGAATCCTACATTTTTTAAATATTTTTTTAGATTATACCAAGCAGCACCGAGACGGCAGCAAGCGGTGCGGGGGAGGGGGAGGGGGCGGAACACTCACAGCTGTTACTAGAGGAGGGGGCGACAGACAACTTCATATACGAAATCGCAGAGGAACAAGAAATTACCATGGACGAGGTAAAAAAAAAAAGAAACTGCCACAATTAGGTTACTTAAACTGTTACGTGGCTTATAGCTTCATTAGACGCAGTTGTAAATGAGCATCCAACCTAACTGGTATACCTAAACTTAAAGGTGATCACCCGAAGGAGCCCCACTATGGAGAAATGAAATGTGTATGATGACTGATGAAGCCACTGATGAAACTTGCGGCAATCGATAGAGAAAAATATTATAAAACGAAAGTGTAGATTGAGAAATTGTCGAAAGTGATATAATTTCGGAGATATAGAACTTTGAAAATGGAAAAAAAAATTACTAACAAAAATATTTTAAGGTCTTTATCTTCCTTACAGCATTATGGAAAAGCATTTTTTAAAACTTTTATTATCATGATTAGGTAGGTACAGTCAAGAGCACGCTATCGTATTTAAGATATTTGAGAATGAAAAACTATTTTTAAAGTAATAATTTTATTAGATAAGTAGGTACCTATTAAATATACGCCCGGTCTTTTCAGTTTTAGTAGGTAGGAATATCGCATAATGTAGGAAAAATATAAGTTGTGTAGTATTCTTCTCTTCCTGTATTTTAGTTAGTTTCTATTTCTTGTTTTATTTGTTTACATTGTATTTTGCATTGTCACAGCGGTCGTGTCATTGGTCTGTCATATAGCCGTTGACATTGAATTCTATGTCTTTGGTTACTCTCTGCCTTTGGTTGATGGCATCATTCCTTGTCGTTGGCGTCTAAACCATTGACATAGAATGATGGTTCAACCGTGATTCATATTGTCTTTGGTATCTGCCACCTATTCTTGTCAATCTTGACTTCTATTTGAATTTGAAATCAAAATTGGAAATCGTGAGTTTCGCGAACGATTTTCTGTTTACCTTTTGACGGCTGAATTTTAAAAGGGCAGTCTTCCTTCATCTCTCACGTGGGATAGAAGGACAGGACAGCTACCTTACTGTCTCAAGGCCTCCCTGGGCCGCAGCACGGCCCAGGGACTTTGCCCAGGCGCGAACCCTACGCTACAACAGTACTCGTCATCTAGTATTTTTCCCTAAAGTGGTAGGCGCGTGTGAACTCACTCCACAGTTCCCCCTTCTGCCACAGCACCTCGCGTGGGGGCTTTTGATTACTCCAGCCTCCTCGTACCTCCGGTTGGAAGCCGTGAGGGTAACTCCAGCCTCCTCGTACCTCCGGCTGGAAGCCGTGAGGGCAGTCTTAACCTGCCTCCGGCGAGGAGCCGTGAGGGCAGCCTTCTCTTGCCTCCGGCGTGGGCCGTGAAAATCTGCTGCAGTCACCACCTCGAGCGCCGAGTAACCGGCGTAGCACCGTCAAGACCTCGTTCTCCTGGCTTCAGCTACGTCGTGCCTACTTAAGTCGAACTCTTGTTTCCCTCAGTTATCTATAACTTGCCAGTGACGTTAGGGAGGCAGGACCCAAACTTGTACCGTTAGGCCTTATACAAAATACATCTGTTCTCTTGTATCTACTCTCTTTCTCTTACTACCATTAACCTTTCACTCGACCTTACCCTACCTACGTCTAGGGTCTTATATCTATAGGACCCTCGACGTAGCCTACCTCGACTACTGTTCACTAGGTCCTTACGGCTCCGCTGTAAGGCTAAGTGCAACACCACAGTTGGCAGGTATGTATTGCAATCGGACTACGTTAAGAGATATATAAAACTAGCTTTTCGCCCGGGACTTCGTTCCCGTGGGAATTTTCCCGTCAATTTTCTAATGTTTTTTTTTTATTTTTTATTATAAGATGGGTTAACTCTTGACCTCAATCTTGTTTTTAATAATTATTCTGCTATTCGGGACGGAGAGAAATACAACATATCAAAAACCATGGAAATCGGTCCAGCCGATCTTGAGTTATAAGTGGTGTAACTAACACGACTTTGTTTTATATTTTTAGATGTGTATTTAAAGTAAATAAGTAAAATAGGCAATCAAATATAGGAGCAAATACAGGATCACAATCAGGTGTTCTAGACTTAAATAATAGACCATACTGCTGCTTTTTTAATTCATCTTAATTATTATGATAAAATAAAAATAACACTCATGGAGATAGTTTTGAATTAGGTTTTAACCCTTTTAGCGCCAAGAGTTTTCGTCGCGTCCGGTGCATAAAGAACAAAAACCAAAAGGCCTTATTACTGAATTGACTGATTTTCAAAAAGACCAAATCCCAAAATGCCTGAAATGTGAAATGACTGATTTTTGAAACGTCTGAAAAGAAACATTGCCGGTGATGTACAGTCACGACCAATATCATAGAAATACCCTTAACATTTAAGTTTTTGTAGACTAAAACAAAATCTGTAAAATAAAATTAACGCGATTTAACTTTGTGTACATAACCATAAGAATAATTAGGGTGTTTCTATGGCATTACTCGTAAAATTACTGTTTTAATAAGGAGTATTAAAAAAAAATCTAATGCAAGCAGAATATATAAGAATTTATAAAATTGACGAAATATTTACCCATTTTACATAAAATAATCAACCAAAAATTTACTCTTTAAATCAATAAAGTAATTAACATAAATTAATGACCTACCTAACCAAAGCTTTCATGTTATTACTCAATGCTTCAGTCAACTAATAAATCGTTTTTTTATTATTATATACAGATTTTTTTAAAACTGGATCCGTGTAATCGTGCCGTTGTTAAGTTGATTAAGTTACAGAGGATATCGATGATCGAAAGAAATTAAATGTTTTCTTCTTTTCGCGGCACTGAGCATTGGGTTCTTCAATGGAATTGTTGCTACGATGCCTGTCATCAGCACAACTTAGCATCGAGCCATCCAGTTTGAGCCATTGTTTTTTCATGTACTTTAAAAATTTATCTTCTGGAGAAATATTTAAGATAGTCCTTCCAACAGTAATTATATAAAATAACGCTTCTATGTATGACTAAATAGAATTATTCTCTGACGGATGTCAAAATGTTTTTTTTATATCCAAATGTCTCTTCCATCAAGGAGATATAGTACTACGAACCAAGAAGATTCTCCATTAAAAACGATTAAACGATTTTACTTCTGTAGTAAAATGTTGTGGTCTGAGGGTCGTATGTTAACCGTTTTGACTTGTTTTCAAATAAAATTAACTCAAGGACTAGGATCAAAGAAGTCTTAAAATATTATATCAATACCGATATTACCGATACTTATATGCTAATAAATAACTTATAAGAAATGGGTGAAGTTTCGGCGTAGTAGGGGTGAATATTTATTTTGACTGCGACTGTACCAATTGTCAATTCATTTTGTTTGTCAGACGTTACGAAAACCAGTCATTTCACATTTCAGGCATTTTGGGACTTGGGCTTTTTGAAAATCAGTCAATTTCGCTAATAAGCCCTATTGGTTTTTGTTCCTTATGCACCGGACGGTTTTCGTCAAAAACGCCCACCACACGCCACGACATCAAAAAATAAAAAAAATAATGTCGTGGCGTATGGCGAACGCTTGGTGAACGATATTAAAGTAAAAAAAATAAAAAAAATTGTCTGATATATCAGACTTTGTCGCCGCCAAAACTTCAACGTCTGACATATCAGACTTTGGCGGTGAAAAGGTTTAAAATTACATCATGTAAATGACCACCATTTTCAGCCTCACACATAAACTCAGGACAATCGAGCAGCTGAAAGCCAATTTTCCTCATGTTCTGAGGATGTAATGATAAATGCTCTCAAAAGAGGAACGGGAACAATACGTTCTATGTAAACTACTAGGAAACCGCCTACGATCCCTGCTTAACGTTAAACGCGAATTAATCGTAAAAAAGCCCTATATGTTTCGTAAAACTGAATATAGGCCAAAGTTTTTAAAAGCTGTTTGAAACCTGCAGGTCCATCTCAATTATATTTCGGTGAAATACCAATTTTAACTTCTAAGGCATATAATACCAATCATAATTGCTTACATAGACGGACATCCAATTTCTTAAAATGGTAGCTGATATTTCTCTCATTATCTACCACAAAGAATTTCTTTAAATAATTTTGAACATACTAAAAGTGATAGCCCAGTTGGTAATGAGCCAGACTTGTAATCCGAAGGTCGCAGGTTCGAATCCTGGTGCGGGCCTGTACCACTAAATTCGTCTTTTCGGATTTATGTACGGATTTCTAATTATCACTTGCTCAACGGTGAAGGAAAACATCGTGATGGAACCCGCCCGTCCAAGAAAATCCATTTTCGAAAGACGAGCGGTCCACAAACCCGCATTGAGCCCGCGTGGTGGACTATGGCCTGAATCCCCTTCGTGTTTCGAAGGGAGGCCCGTGCCCCTCGGTGGGGACGTATTATGGGCTGGTAAAAAAATGTATGTTTTTAAGTAATAATAAAAACATCTACACATTTATTTTATTTACTGACTTTTTTGTAAAATTCTGTAAGATTGTAAACGTATTTCTCAATTATAAATCGTTTTAGATTTTTATAAAAAAAAGTTGAATATTTATCCAAATTCCTTATACTTGTGGGAATTTAGTTGAAAATTTTAATGCTAAAGCTGACTAATTCTTATCTTGTAAACGGAGCAACTAGTTTTTATGACGTAAATTAAATTGTATTCTATGGAAATCTAATGGTAAAGGAATTTTTCGAAACGGTCCAGTAGTTACGGAGCCTATTCAATGCAAACAAACAAACAATCAAATCTTTCCTCTATACAGGGCTTTAGGTAAATCTCTTTCAACCTCTCGGGTGCTAAATCAGTCCGTGCAACTGAATAAATTCCCCATAGGTCAAAATACGAAAAAAAAATGTTGAGTTCCCATACAAACTTCATCAGTATATAGCGCATTTTGTATGGGAGATCAAATTTTTTTTTTCGTGGGGAAGTTGTACAGTTTCATGGATTGATTAACCACCCGAGAGGTTTTCCATATTTTATCAAATAAATGTTATATTTTGCTCGTGCATTTTAGGTTAAAGAGATACCAGCCGTGGACACCAACAAGGAATGGACAGTGAACATAGTGCCGGAGCCAAAAACAAAGTACGCGTACATTAAGCACTGCAACACTGGCAAGAAGAAACGACACTTCACAGCAGACATGAGCGAGATCACATTGCAAGGTATTCTGGTATATACTCTACTAAACTACATACACCACGTTATTTTTTAATCAGTATGCAATTTTTTTTGTACACACGTAAACTTTATGAAAATTTAACAGATCCGTATTTTTTTGTTTTATATCATTTCATATAAAAATTTCAAGTTAGATCGTCTGAAGCATGAAAATAAATAAAAAAAATTGTAGAGAAAAAAATTACATCGTCCAATAGGGAATATGCATGATTTTTTTAATTAAAAAAATTGATCCTCATTCATGTAATAAACAGTTTAGTTTAACTATTTTTCTAATAACTATGAAATTAAAAAAGATATAAGCCATCGAAGATTTATTTCTATCTCTTTCTAGCAAAACGAAATTGTGACGTCACAGTCCATGTCGGATCTCTCTGTCTAATCGGTGCTTAGTTAATAGTTTTAAATGCGTATATCGGCCGTATTTCTTGGGCGATTTTAATTTTTATTTCACTTTTTGTCATCTCGACTGAAATAGTGGTGAGGCGGGCGAGAGCGCTACTAATAATGTTGCTAGTAGGTAATTTGTTTGTGATATTAAGTTATAAAATAGGTAGGGTATAGATAGATGCAATATGTAGATATACTGTTGTCGTACGTTTAGCGACATTCTCGCAGCCGCGTCAGGGCCAAAATTGTAATTTATATATGTTATTAGTGTTAAGTGAAATACCTAAAGAACCCCGCACAAAATTTTCGGGAAAAGCAGTTCGGTCGATTTGGCTAAAATTTTAAAAAAATATAGCCTTTATACAGGGTTATATTTTAATCAGTACACGATTTTTTTGTACGTAAACTTAACAGACCCGTAAACTTAACAGAAAATTTAACAGACCCGTATTTTTTTATTTTATATCGTTTCATATAAAAATTTCAAGCTAGATCGTCTGAAGCATGAAAATAAATCAATTTTTTTGTATGGAAAAAAAAATAACTTCGTCCAATTGACTTGAAACTTGGTAAAAGTACTCTTCAACACAATTTGTGACACCCGTGTTTCTGCGTTTTACAAAATTAATCCTCTAAGACGTTAAAAAGGGGTATCAAAATCTGAAAATTTTGGAAAAAATAAAATTTCCGTCTTATTTACGTTCTATCAACGTTACTGACACCGTAAGAAAAATTTGTGTACTGATTAAAAAGTAACCCTGTATTGGTGATCAATTATACAAAGTTTCAACGTCAAATCATGAAAAGTTTTTTAAATATATCTTTTTTTTTATATTAAGTATGGGTTCGCTCTTGACCACAATCTAGCTCAGGGCAAAGATGCGGTCCAGGGTGTAGCGAGCTCACCCAGAAGAAGCCTATTCACTCGTACTTTAAAGATATTCGGGTTGTATGAGCTCGGAAATACAGACGTCGGCAGAGAATTCCACTCCTTGGCAGTGCGCAATACAAAAGATGAAGAAAAGCGCTCAGTACGTATCCGAGGTATCTCGACAAGATAAGGGTGATACCCCGCAGTGCGTCTCGTCCGATGGAAGAAAGGGGCAGGCGGAATGAGTGAGTGCAGCTCCTGAGCACACTCCCCGAAGTACATCTTATAAAAAACACATAGGCAAGCTACTTTGCGTTTGAGCTAGGCTTTGGAGCTTATCCTTAACCAGCTTTTTATCACCAATGAGCCTCCTGGCTCATGCGATCCTCCGAGTCTAGTGCAGCTAGTTGGTATTTGGCCGAACCATCCCAAAGGTGGCTACAATACTCCATGCACGATCGGACCTGCGCCTTATAAAGGGTAAGAAGTTGATCTGGCGTGAAGTATCGCTTAACTTTGTTAAGGGTGCCCAGCTTTTTGGCCGCAGTTTGAGCCTTAGACTCGATGGAGGTGCCGAAGTTAAGGTTGGCAGATAACTTCATGCCGAGGAGTTCCAGCTCATCGGTTACAGATACAGATGCACTCCGGAAAGTAGGAGTCAAGTTGAATAGACTCCTTTTTGCGGAGAACAGGCACGCCTGCTTTTTGGAGGCGTTGAAACTCACCAAGTTCATGTCACCCCATTGGGAGACAAGACTTAAGGTTGAGTTCACCCGCTCAACCATTGCTTCCCTCTCATTTCGAATTTCATCCCCACCAGCTCTTGCACTAGACAGATATCTCTCCATGACTGTGCTGTCATCTGCGTACGCAACCACTCCAGGCATAAGCATGTCGTTGATGTGCAGCAGGAATAGAGTCGCAGAGAGAACAGACCCCTGAGGAACTCCGGCATTAATAGCCATTAAGTCAGAGGAGCAGCCGTCGACGACTACTCGGATTGACCGTTCACTCAGGAAGTCAGCTATCCAGCTACAAAAACTGGCAGGGACGCCGTATGCAGGAAGCTTGCTTAGCAGACTTGCGTGCCAAACCCTGTCAAAGGCCTTCGAGATATCAAGTGACACGGCGAGAGCTTCGCCGTGTTTTACCCCAGTAAAACTACGGTTTGGCAAAACATTAATTCGCAATAGGCTGTATTTTTGTATTTAAGCCTTTCATCCTATTTAAAATGACTATATTTACGAATCCAACTAAAAAATTATATCGAAATACCTCAAAAAAGAAAAATGCAAATAAAGACCAAGAATTTTCAGCAAAAATAGTAATAACTAAGTGAACAGTTTTCATGATAGAGGTATCCGTAAGAAATATAAAAGTAACAGAATCCAACCTAAAAACATCACCCTTATTTTTGTTTGTCAAAAAATTTAAATTTTATTGATTAGGATTAATGGTTCATGCGAAAAAATAATAATTAGCTGAACTGGTTAATAACCGATTTGGATACAGTTTATGATTGCATACGTATGAAAATCCAAATAAATTTGTTTAACTTTTGTACATTTTTAGGGTTCCGTAGTAATCTACGAACCCTTATAGTTTCGCCATGTCCATCTGTCCGTCTGTCCGCAAGTTTTCTAAGAAACCCTTGGTACTACAGAGCTGAAACTAAGCATGATTATACATATGAATCACGCCGACAGAACTGTAGAGTAAAATCTTGGAAAAAAAAAATTTTTTCGGGTGTCTCCCATAGACGTGAAAGGGCGATGAATTTTTTTTTCTCGCCAATATTATTGAGTGGGGTGTCATAGGATAGAATTTTAAAAGATAGAAAGGGTTTACTAAGAACGTTTTTCGATTCAGCACTCCGTTTGCGAAATATAAATTTTTAAAGTGAAAATTTTTCTCAAACACAAGTGTCCCCCCCCTATACCTGCTAAACGGTTGTTTCTAAAAATGTGAAAAAATTCACGTTGGGAGAATATACAACGAAATTTAAAAGAAAACTATCACACATAAGTTGGTCCTTCAAGTTTGCGAGTAATAGTCGACCAAGTGCCAAACACTGTTGGGATTAATAAAAATATATTTGAACCATGCTGCTACGGAACCCTACAATGCGCGTGGCTCGACACGCTCTTGGCCGGTTTTTCTACACTAATATTATAAAGAGGAAAGATTTGTACCTATTTTTGTATGTTTGTAACGAATAGGCTCCGAAACTACTGGACCGATTTCAAAAATTCTTTCACCGTTAGGATGCCACATTATCCCTGAGTAACATAGGCTACATAATTTTCCCGAATTCCCACGGGAACGAAGTCCCGAGCGGGTTGCTAGTATAAAATATAGCTATTACCGCTTGGAAAAAATGTAATAGGTATAAAAAATGGCAGACTTCTCTAACAATGCTGAATAAAAGGCAATATTAACAAAATCCAACACTTTTCGTCAATATTTTTTTTTAATCTTAATCGCTCATTAGAAACTGAGCGTAGTGTAGCAGTGTTACGGTCTAAAATAGATTGATGGCGCGCGGCGTGGCCCAGCCTGGCAGCCGCGGTGACTTGAAATTTTACAGATATATGTAATATCGATGACAATACAATAATTTGTTGGTTCCATCGAGCTGATCTGATGATGACACAAGGAGACAGATGGTGGAACTCTTCAAATGGTTACTACTAAACCCTTTGAGTTTGGGCTCATTTGATTTGATTTTTGTTTATTATATTACTTTACCCTTATATTAAGGTTAAGGTTGCCAAAATTGTCAAATGTAACACAACAGTAACACAACAGATTTTACGTTTTCGTTACACAAAATATGTAACCCAAAAGTGACACATTTTTTGGGTAAAGCGTGTTTCATTAATTGTACCGACTGCAGTGATTGTTAAGGGGGAAGTTAGTAATAAATAAAACAGCATTTTTTTAGGGTTAACAACGGTGAGTAGAAGTTGCTTAGAATGTTTTTGGGCGTGCTGCTGACGCATTTTCTTTTTTTTTTGCGATCCCTTTCCATTTTCTCGCTAGTTATTCTTTTTCTTTTTTTCGTTATAAATTTCTACTTTACGTCTATGTTAAAGAAAATGTATGAAATCCGTCATTGTATACAATTCCTAAAATCACCCTGAAATGTGTGAAATGTTTGATTTTGTCTGTTTATAAGTCATTCGACTTCTTTGTTCCATTGCGATAGACGAAATTGCGACAAGAGCGCCCTATCGCTTTTCCTCTTCAATTCGCTCGGGGGAAGGGCAAAACGTCTGGAACGGTGCACCCTGGGCATCAGAAAATAACTTTTCTACGGAATTCTTATAATCTATGTCAAATAACCTGACTCTAGCGCGGAACGGTACCGCTTTGGTTAGACCGTTCCGCGCAGAGGGGAGTATCTCTCTGATGAGCAGAGAGTGACGTGGACGAGCGAGGGGGAGGCGAGCGGCACGAGAGTGCTGCTCGATGAGGGTGGCGTGCGTGCCAAGCGCAATTGGTACGCGCGAGGGGGGAGATATCTCGCTGGTGACCAGAGCTTACTCCATGGTTGACGGCGAGACATCTCCGAAGAGTGTCGTCCCCTATGGTATGGTACATACGAATGAGTTTTAGTTGGTTTGAGTCCGACATAACCCTCCCACCTCCCCTGTGGCGAAGAGGTATGCGTGGGCATTTCCCCAAGTAAGAAAAAGGAGAACTGCGACCCCCAAGGCACGAGCTGAGCGAGCGAAGCGAGCGTGCCGCGGTAGCGGCCGGCAAAGTGCCAGAAACAACTGTGGTTACGTTAAGCGGTTGTCACATTTCCGCTCAGCTGAAGTACTTCATGATGTGGTAAATAAACGGAAACATTTCATGAAATGTGACCATTTCAGTGAGCAAATCTTTAATACGGTCAAGACAAATCCATGTCGCTTATTCAGGTTAGGTTAAGTTGTATTAATCATTTTATTTACAAAACATTAGTTGTATTCATTTCCTAGGGCAATTTCGGAATTTGTGTGTGTAATTAAAAATCTTTAAAACAATATTTTATACATTTCCTAGGAATTGTATACAATTCCTAGATTTCACACATTTCCGGTCACATCTATACTAGTAGCGTTGTTTTTATATGAAATGTTTGTGTGTGCATTTTATAAAAAAAAGCACTACTAATGTCTTACTGATAAGTTTAAACATTTAAAACGTACAATTAGATATAAACACTTGAAGCGTCAACTCGTCCCATAGCTAGTTAAGTACCTATCTAAATAGTAAGAAACGCAATTTTTTTTTTGGTCTAATCGGAAATGTGGAGAATTGGGAATTTAAGTGGAGGTCGAAGGGCCTCTTACTCGACTAGATGACTACCACCAAGGCAGTAGCTGAGCCGGGACCTAACTAGGTATGATAACTATCGCTAAAATTCAATTG
Source organism: Aproaerema taeniolella (assembly GCA_949987775.1). Taxonomy (NCBI): domain Eukaryota; kingdom Metazoa; phylum Arthropoda; class Insecta; order Lepidoptera; family Gelechiidae; genus Aproaerema; species Aproaerema taeniolella. The sequence goes on along the minus strand of OX465244.1, from coordinate 18,621,646 downwards.
AATTCAGAGATCATATTATAAGGTACTATTTAAGTTATCTTAAGTCAAAAGTTTGCCCTAAAATGCTGCTAGATGTCTCTTAGGCTTAGTGCACATATACTAGATCGCGGTATTAAGATTTTTGCGACCATGTATGTAAGAGTAAACATTCATAACTAAATCGTTCAATGAAAAGCTCAAGATGTTTAAAAGTGCCTGGAAGAAGTGAGTAATACCAAAAAGCCTGGAAGGAAGAGGCTTCTTGTCGGTTTTTTTATAGTATCTTGAGGTAGATATATTTCGTTAATTTGAATGGAAATCTTATTCGTAAACCCTTAGCCACAACATAGCCGCCCGAGCGATCTGCGCCTTGCGTCTGCGGTGACATCAAAAATAAATGTATGAGGCTCCTACTAGCATGCTACGACATTGGCGTGGAGCGTCTTGCGGAGCGGCGCGGCGTGAGGCGCGGAAATGTTCAAGCGGCGGCGACTGGCTTCGAGCGGAAGCGCGTGCGAGTGAATGCTATAGCCATTTGCTATAAAGCAACTACTAAAAGTGTCCAACCGAAAGTTCGGTTTCGGTTTCGGCCGAGTTTTGGCCAAAAATCAAGTTTCAGGGGCAAATTCGGATTCGGCCAAAATTGCCCTAAACTTTTGCCGAAACCGAAAATGACTTCGGAAGTTGTCGTACACGCTTGCCTAACTTCGTTTCTCGCGGCAACGCTTTGGCGGTCGCTGGCGGCCCTGTCCGGGAATTGTCGTGCGCCGTTCGGATAACTCTGTAACAACACAACTTAGTCAGTGCGTTATCGCCCGACGCAAACATTATTTAGAGGTTATGTTTTGATGGATAAAATGCACCAAATTTCAGTATTTTAAGGAATTTTGTACTTGACTACATGAGTTTCGGGTTCGGCTGAAACTGAAGCCACAGCCATATTCGATTTCGGTTTCGATTTCGGCCGAAAAACCAGTTTCGTTTGGACTCTAATTACTAGCAACCGATTATAGAAAATAACCGAGCTATAGCTTAAATCTTGCTTTTTGGTTGCATTTGTGTTACACTTGAGTTTATTTTGTATTATGTAACACAATAGTACTATAAAACCGCATTCATAATGATCATAAGAATGAATTGATAAAAGTAGGTACCTAATATTAATTTGCGTGTGAGCTTAAATATGTTAAATGCAGCAGGTACCCACAAAATTAAAAACTACTAAAGAATAATAAGGAGAAAATTAAAAAAGAATCGCAAAAAAAAGAAAATGCGCCGTCAACATCTCAGCAGCACGCCCAAAAACATTCTAAGCAACTTCTACTCACCGTTGTTAACCCTAAAAAAATACTGTTTTATTTATTACTAACTTCTCCCTTAACAATCACTGCAGTCGGTAAAATTTTATAATGTAATTATTTTAACTATCAATATGAAACACGCTTTACCCAAAAAATGTGTTACTTTTGGGTTACATTTGTGTAACGATAACACAAAATCAGTTGTGTTACATTTGACAATTTTGGCGGCCTTACCTTTATATTAATAAACAACTTCCACTTTAACTGTCACTTTCTGATTTATATTAATAAACAACTTTCACTTTATATTAAACTAGCTTTCCACCCGCGGCTCCGCCCGCGTGGACTACAGGTTATATCGTACCCAACTGTGGGGTAAAATGTAGCCTATGTCCTTTCCCAGGTTCTAATCTATCTCTGTACCAAATTTCATCAAAATCGGTTCAGAAGTTTAGGCGTGAAAGACGGACAGACAGACAGACAGAGTTACTTTCGCATTTATGATATTAGTAACACACGAAAAACCGACATTTAGTACTTTACGTAAATAATCCGTGGCGAATAAATCATACGTTCTAATTTACGGAAGCATCCATAAGATTGACAGGATGGCGCGCCCGCTGCCCGCGCACCCTCCCGCCACCCGCGCAACTCTTACAATTTATATTTTTGGAAATAAATCGGTAAATGTAAAAATTTTTGTTGGATTTTGAAATTATCGTATTATTTAAAACACAAATTACAAAGTCTACCCAAAATTATCGCTATTTCTATTTTGTCCGCAAAATGACTACATAAATAGCAAAAAACATTTTTTTTACGTTTCTAGTAGGATTTTCAAAATAATTGAGTTATCAACATCGTTCAAGCTATACTATAAAAAATTAGCCTATTACATTTTTTATTGCAACAGTTACTTATTATTTTAATATCACAACATTGAAGTTTATTAAAAATAGCATAATCAATCATAAATATCGCTGGATTTCGATTTACTTTCAAACAACTGGATGATATCAGATTAATAGTGCAGAAAGTTATTTATTAACATTTTTGTACAAATTTACAAAAAATATCAAAACTTAACTCATAAAAATAAAGGTATGTTGTATCTTTTTTAGTTGGATTCTTACGTTAAATGATAGCCGGGAATTTAATCTATCAATAAAAAAAAGAATTGCTGCTATTGCAATTTATTTCACTTTCGCCATACTAGCCGACTGTAGATTTCTTGCACTATTTCTCGATGGCTTCGCCCCAGCAGTGCGTGACATACACTAGAAGATCCCCAGTCGATCGTCCACGGCGAAAGCCATATTGTTGATCACTAAGTAGGTCATTAGCTTCTAGGTATGTCAGCAGCTTGCTGTTCAGTACTCTTTCCATAACCTTACAGAGTATGGAAGTGATGGCAATAGGACGGTAGTTACAGGGGTCAGCACGACTACCCTTCTTGGGTACTGGTTGCACGTTGGCAAGCTTCCAGGACTTAAGTACGGTTTTGGTCTTGAGAGAGAGAGAGACGGTACAAGCGTGTCAGTATAGGAGACAACTCAGGACCATAGTGCTTCAGGACTTTAGCAGGTATCCCATCCGGACCGCTCGCTGATGAGCTGCCCGGGACAGTGCTATTCAACAGTGCTATAGTGCTATTCAATTTTTAAAAAATTTGAAACTATTAACATAATTTTCATGTAATAGGTGATATCTTTTTAACATTTTTTATTAGTAGGCTTCATACATTGCTCTATAGCAATAACGCCGCCGCATTGTACACTATCAGATAAGTGGTGTGTTTGTTAAATTATAATAATATAATTGCGTTTTTTGGGGAGCAATAAAGAGTAACGTATTGTATTGACAATTTATTTACTGAGCAGCTTTGCAGAGCAGTCTTATAAATAAAGCGACTCCAAAAAACCGAAAAATAAAAACAAAATCATTTAATGTCCTTCGTAGTACTTACTGATCTGTTCGAAGGCGGCCTATCAAGCTCATTTGGCTTGGCACTGACTTCAAAAAGATCAGTATTTTGTTTTTATTTTTCGGTTTTTTAAAGTCAGCTTAATATTTTTTAATCGGCAAACATACATGAAAAAATAAAAAATAAAGATAAATACAGTCGAACATAGAACCTCCTCCTTTTTGAAAATCGGTTAATCAATGAGTTGTCATTGTCACACTCTTTGATATTATATTATTTTCTATGTTTATTTGCTATGGTACGGCGCTATGAAGCTGGTGGAATGTCAGCTGATATTAATGCTGACACAAGAATATGTAATAATAAATTGTTACTACCTAATTATTCGGAATATAGAAACACTACTGATCCCCAATGCTGTGGTTCCTACTAAAGAAAATGTCAAAAAGATATTACCTAACATGAAAATGATGTCTCTAGTTTCAACATTTTAAAAAATTGTATTAAAAAACTGTTCATTATTTAACGTTGAAACTTTGCACAATTGATCACCGATATAAAAGCTATATTTTCCCAAAATTTTAGCCAAATCGACCGAACGGCTTTTCCCGAACATTTTGTGCGGAGTTCTTTGTTTATTTTATGTTTAATGTACTTATATTAGAAATTAGCAACTGTGCTATATTGTATAGACTGAAGAATGGGACACTAAGACAAACCACATGTGGTTTAATAGTGTCTTCTTGAAGCTATTGTTACTTTTGATATATTTGTCGAATAATCCTCTTAGACGTTACAAAGGGGTATCAAAATCTCAAAATATTGGAAAAATATATTTTTTTTCTTCCTTATTTACGTTCTATCAACGTTACTGACACAGTATGAAAAATTTGCGCACTGATCAAAAAGTCATCCTGTATACTGGTATATACTAAACCCGCCCAGACTCCGTTCCCGTAAAAATTTGGGAAAATTATGTAGCCTATGTTTTAGTCCAGGGTGTCAGCTACCTCTATACCAAATTTAATCAAAATTGTTTTAGCCGTTTGAGCGTTAAAGAGGCACAAACAACCATATTTACATACATCCATACTTACAAACTTTCGCGTTTATAGTGTTAGTAAGGATTACCCCCTGGTTTTCACTTAATAACCGCTGGTTTTCACTCAATAACCCCTGGTATTCACTCAATAACCCATGACATTCAATCAATAGTCCCCGGTAATATTCACTCAATAAGCTCTAGTATACACTAAATAGCCCCTAGTAATATTTACTCAATAACCCCTGGTATTCACTCAATAACCCATGACATTCAATCAATAGTCCCCGGTAATATTCACTCAATAAGCTCTAGTATACACTAAATAGCCCCTAGTAATATTTACTCAATAACCCCTGGTATTCACTCAATAACCCATGACATTCAATCAATAGTCCCCGGTAATATTCACTCAATAAGCTCTAGTTAAATAGCCCCTAGTAATATTTACTCAATAACCCCTGGTATTCACTCAATAACCCATGACATATGACCCTTGCTAAACTAAAAAAATGAACTAAATCAGGGTTAAAGGATTAATTTCATAATCTCTAGAATACCCACAATAACCTCTGGGATTTACTAAACAACTCCTTGCAACATGTGCCCTGTGGTCATCGATTGAGAATAACATCACCCCATTTCTTTCCGTGGCAGTGGCGTGCATAGACATTTTAGGCAGGGTAGGCAGTGAACTTTTAGTGATGAAAATTATTAAGATTTTAGAATGTTAGTTAAAACAACATAAGGTTATTCAAATCAAAATAACCTGTGTTTCTAAACTTTTATATGTATAACAGTTTGAAAACAAAATGCACGAAACACAAAATAAGCTGTTAGTATGCACACAGCCCGTGAGCCAATTATTATGAATGTCGTATATTTTAGTATTAAAATGTCTCACTCGGCCTTTTGCGATAATGTTTACTTTTTCTTGAAAAGGTAAACTTGAAAAATTACGCAGTTTCGGCAAACAAACATCATCACCACACTTTTCACAACTTATTGTACTCATTTTGTTCAAAACAAATGTCTAATAATCACTATAAACTGATAAAACAATAATTTGCAAAAGTTTTCGTTCGTAGTTGCAAAAGAAAAACAATCCAATAAGAAAAAAATGCCGCAAAATTAAAAATCTATAACAGCCCTTCCAAACTTACCAAATATTGACACTTCTCAATTTGGTAGCATCGCTTTATAGGCAGAGCTTTTTTCGCCATACAATCAGTTCTTTAATTTTTCGCGGGGGAGGCGAAACAGCCAATCAGAAGCCAGCATTTTTCATCAAAAAAGGCATTTCAAACGAGTGCTTATAAGCTTCGCCATCTAGCGGCGGCGGCGAGCGGCACGGCTCTCTCTTCTTACTAGTTCTAATGTTGAACTACATAGTAACTAGTTTAGATGGCGCTGTTTTGAAAAAGTTTAAATTCGGTAAAAAGATAATGTAGATAACGTGATTTAGTAAAACGTTTATATTCGTTTGATTCTGTGATCGTTAGTGTTCATTATATATTTAATTTTTCTTTTATTTTCCTTGAATACCCTAGGGTAGGCACTGCTTTTCTGCTTGTATGGAATGCACGCCACTGTTCCGTGGGTGTCGTAAGGCGACTAAGGAAACACAAATGAGACCTGCCTCCTATTAAATACACCTCAGGCAACGACACCTCAATTTCTGTCGAATTTGAGGTTATGTCCTATGGTCTCATGCGGTGTGGTAGGCTCTGTAAAGGGCCGTCTGGTTCGCGACCACCCTCCTACCGAAGTCCGACGCCAAACAGCTTGCTTTGTTCTGTCGTACCAGTGCCTTTATCTTGATGAACGTGTGAAAACGCACAATGTTTTGCCGGTCCTACCTAACAATAGCTCGACGACGATGGAACGAGCCCTATGGTTAGTCGCGTTGTCATGATAAGAAAGAAACTAACCTACTACAGTCTATATTCTATATCTATATAAAAAGCAATGATTTGCACTATATGCCGATGATATTTTAGTTACTTTTGGTTTTCGATTTGTTGTATTTGTCTCCGTCCCGAATAGCAGAATAACTATTAAAACATTGAAAAATTGACCAAAAAATTCCCACGGGAACGAAGTCCCGGGCGAAAAGCTAGTTTTATCGCGTTTGTTCGAACACTTTAAATAAAATGTTTTATTTCTTTAAAAATAAACCCTTTTAAAACTGATGGAATACTTCTATACTAATGTAATAATAATATAATATCTATACTAATATTATACTGGGTGAAAACAAACCTAGCTATATTCAAAATCCTGAACCAGTATCACTCTAAGAACACATTTAAGAAAAAAATAAAATAATTCAATGGGAATTATTTCTACCCCAGGCACGCGGGGGGGTAGCGCTCCGAGGATACGCCCGAGTGGTGTCTACGTTTAGAAAAAAAAATTCCCCCCCCCCCCCCCCCCAAACAAAAGAAAGTGTTCAGTAAGTGATACTGGTTCAGGATTTTCAATAAAGCTAGGAGGTTCTTTTTCAACCTGTAAACAGGAAAGATTTGATTGTTTGTTTGTTTGCATTGAATAGGCTCCGAAACTACTGGACCGATTTGAAAAAATCTTTCACCATTAGAAAGCTACATTATCTCCGATGGACATAGGCTACATAATTTTCTCGAATTCTCAAGGGAACGAAGTCCCGGGCTGAATGCTAGTTATCTATAAAAATGTACCATTATGTATAAAAACATGCAATAAAATCACTTTTATTGTATTGGAAATTGGAGCCCCTTAAATATTTATTTCAAGAGATACAGCCTGGTGACAGATAGACAGACAGACAGATGGACGGACGGACGGACGGACAGCGGAGTCTTAGCAATAGGGTCACGTTTTTACTCTTTGGACATGGAACCCTTAAAAGAAGACTACTAAATTAAATTAACTTTATTCGTTTTTGTGCATAAACTCTACAGGTGACTTCGAAAACTACTATATCCTTCCGGATGTGGATCCATCGGTGGGCGTGGAAATAACCACCAGCTACGAACCAGACAACTACATAGTGCAAGAGTACCAGCATTTGGTGCTAGAACAGCGGCCCAAGAAAAGAGGGAGAGAAAGCGAGTCTAGCAAGAAAAAGAAGAAAAAGATTACCCCAATGAGAGAGGTGAGATTCATCCATTCACACAGGCCCCTATTCTGTTATTTAAGTTGCGTGTCGATGGAATGGAGACCTTTTTATCTGTTTTGGTGGCGAAATTGAGAACTACATTTTTTTTTCAATGCAGTTGCTCTAAAAATAAACATAGTATAGTACTATCCAATTTTATTTTTGTTAAATTTATCCCTTTCGGGAAAGGCAAAGGAAACTATGTCCATACAGCCATGTCTTCAGTGAAAAATCTTCTTTCTTCAACTTTAAGCCCTAAGCTCCTCATGTTCTGCGTAAAACCGGATAGCGTCTGTTTTACGAAAACTGGCGGCGAGAAGCACAACCGCGAGGATCTTTGTCGGTACCAAACGGAGCAGAAACACTGTTGTCACTTGAATTTTTCATCACTACACGAATTTTAGTCAATTTACTGCATAATACACTATCACTATTACACATTAAACAACTTTTTCACGCCGAAAACAAAAATTCAATTGACAAAGCAACCGCTCACGCCGAGTTCCCGCCAAAGACCCCTGTACTATCCAAATACACGCGAGCAGCTGTATGAAAATCCAAAACCCGTGTTTTAGCGGCCAAATAAATGACTATGTAAACTTATACCTGTCGTGTAATTTTAAAAATGGAACGATCTTTTACTCCGAAATATGGCAACCGTCGATGGCAACCAAGGAGGTAACTAATCAAAGATTTTGTTTAGGTTTCGAACTGCAGCTCTAGCACGATAACGACAAACTCGCGCTCGGCTCACGCTGAAACTTCACTTTGATTGCGCGAGGGTCCCGCGCAAAGGCTTGCTCACCCTATAGCGTTGTCAATGTCGACATTTTGACATATTACGGCGGTGTTGTCGTGGCGTTGTGTGACTGTTGTTGACTATCGTACTCGGCCTGCTGGCTTGCAAATAAAAAGCTGTTTAAAAAAAAGGGTTCCGTACCATTATCTCAATAAAAACGGCAAAAAATCACGTTTGTTGTATGGGAGCCCCCTTAAATATTTTATTCTGTTTTTTAGTATTTTATAGCGGCAACAGAAATACATTGTCTGTGAAAATTTCAACTGTCTAACTATCATGGTTCATGAGATACAGCCTCGGACAGACTTATCTATAAAAACAGCAAAAATAATCATGTTTGTTGTATGGGAGCCCCCTTAAATATTTATTTAATTATGAATAGAAATACATCATCTATGAAAATTTCAACAGTCTTACTATCACGGTTCATGAGATACAGCCACGGACAGACTAATCCATAAAAACGGCAAAAAAATCACGTTTGTTGTATGGGAGACCCTTTAAATATTTATTTAATTCTGATTTTTAGTATTTTTTGTTAAAAGACCAATAAAAATACATCATCTATTAGTGCAAGAAATCTACAGTCGACTAGTATGGCGAAAGTGAAATAAATTGCAATAGTAGCAATTCTTTTTTTATTGATAGATTAAATTAACGGCTATCATTTAACGTAAGAATCCAACTAAAAAAGATACAACATACATTTATTTTTATGAGTTAAGTTTTGATATTTTTTATAAATTTGTACAAAAATGTTAATAAATAACTTTCTGCACTATTAATCTGATATCATCCAGTTGTTTGAAAGTAAATCGAAATCCAACAATAATTATGATTGATTATGCTATTTTTATTAACTTCAATGTTGTGATATTAAAATAATAAGTAACTGTTGCAATAAAAAATGTAATAGGCAAATTTTTTATAGTATAGCTTGAACGATATTGATAACTCAATTATTTTTGCTATTTCTGTAGTCATTTTGCGGACAAAATAGAAATAGCGATAATTTTGGGTAGACTTTGTAATTTATGTTTTAAATAATACGATAATTTCAAAATCCAACAAAAAATTTTACATTTACCATTTTATTTCCAAAAATATAAATTGTAAGAGTTGCGCGGGTGGCGGGAGGGTGCGCGGGCAGCGGGCGCGCCACCTGTCGATCTTATGGATGCTTCCATAATTTAAAACGTAATTATTTATTCGCCACGTACCTATTGTTTACGTAAAGTACTAAATGTTGGTTTTTCGTGTGTTAGGTCCTTACTTCCTTACTAATATCATAAATGCGAAAGTAACTCTGTCTGTCTGTCCGTCTTTCACGCCTAAACTTCTGAACCGATTTTGATAAAATTTGGTACAGAGATAGATTGGAACCTGAGAAAGGACATATAAAAACATTTCATACAAAAACATTAACCCACAGTTGGGTACGATATAACCTGTAGTCCACGCGGGCGGAGCCGCGGGTGGAAAGCTAGTTTAATATAAAGTGAAAGTTGTTTATTAATATAAATCAGAAAGTGACAGTTAAAGTGGAAGTTGTTTATTAATATAAGGGTAAGGCCACCAAAATTAACAAATGTAACACAACAGATTTTGTGTTATTGTTACACAAATGTAACCCAAAAGTAACACATTTTTTGGGTAAAGCGTGTTTCATATTGATAGTTAAAATAATTACATTATAAAATTTTACCGACTGCAGTGATTGTTAAGGGAGAAGTTAGTAATAAATAAAACAGTATTTTTTTAGGGTTAACAACGGTGAGTAGAAGTTGCTTAGAATGTTTTTGGGCGTGCTGCTGAGATGTTGACGGCGCATTTTCTTTTTTTTGCGATTCTTTTTTAATTTTCTCATTATTCTTTCGTAGTTTTTAATTTTGTGGGTACCTGCTGCATTTAACATATTTAAGCTCACACGCAAATTAATATTAGGTACCTACTTTTATCAATTCATTCTTATGATCATTATGAATGCGGTTTTATAGTACTATTGTGTTACATAATACAAAATAAACTCAAGTGTAACACAAATGCAACCAAAAAGCAAGATTTAAGCTATAGCTCGGTTATTTTCTATAATCGGTTGCTAGTAATTAGAGTCCAAACGAAACTGGTTTTTCGGCCGAAATCGAAACCGAAATCGAATATGGCTGTGGCTTCAGTTTCAGCCGAACCCGAAACTCATGTAGTCAAGTACAAAATTCCTTAAAATACTGAAATTTGGTGCATTTTATCCATCAAAACATAACCTCTAAATAATGTTTGCGTCGGGCGATAACGCACTGACTAAGTTGTGTTGCTACAGAGTTATCCGAACGGCGCACGGCAATTCCCGGACAGGGCCGCCAGCGACCGCCAAAGCGTTGCCGCGAGAAACGAAGTTAGGCAAGCGTGTACGACAACTTCCGAAGTCATTTTCGGTTTCGGCAAAAGTTTAGGGCAATTTTGGCTGAATCCGAATTTGCCCCCGAAACTTGATTTTTGGCCAAAACTCGGCCGAAACCGAAACCGAACTTTCGGTTGGACACTTTTAGTAGTTGCTTTATAGCAAATGGCTATAGCTTTCACTCGCACGCGCTTCCGCTCGAAGCCAGTCGCCGCCGCTTGAACATTTCCGCGCCTCACGCCGCGCCGCTCCGCAAGACGCTCCACGCCAATGTCGTAGCATGCTAGTAGGAGCCTCATACATTTATTTTTGATGTCACCGCAGACGCAAGGCGCAGATCGCTCGGGCGGCTATGTTGTGGCTAAGGGTTTACGAATAAGATTTCCATTCAAATTTACGAAATATATCTACCTCAAGATACTATAAAAAAACCGACAAGAAGCCTCTTCCTTCACCGGAAGGGGGGGGGGTCGGGTGCTTGTATATACATCGGATTATTTGGGGGGGGGGAAGAAGCCATGATTACGTCATCATTTTATAACTTAAATTAACGTATAGCGAAATGAATAAATAAATTATATTTAAATATTTACGTCCAATTTTGAAGTCTATTACTGGTAACACTAACTATTAGATAGATGGAACGGGATTTCCCCTGCTATAGACAAACTGTGGAACACTGTGACCAGATTCAGTTTTTTCATACTTTTTCGGCATATTTTAACGACTTTTCCAAGCATCAGTATTGCTAATACAGCAAAAATTTTAAACATGGACGGATTACGTAATCAAGGCGAGGGGGGGGATTAAAAACAAAAGATTACGCTGTGATTACATAGGGGGGGGGGGGTTAAAAAATCGGCCAAAAATGATCACGTATTTGTTGAACAATCCCTTATCAGTAAAACATATAAAATGCACACACAAACATTTCATATAAAAACAACGCTACTAGTAAAGATGTGACCGGAAATGTGTGAAATCTAGGAATTGTATACAATTCCTAGGAAATGTTTAAAATATTGTTTCAAAGATTTTTAATTACACACACAAAATTCCGAAATCGCCCTAGGAAATGTATACTATAACTAATGTTTTGTATTTACAACCTAATCTAACCTGAATAAGCGATATGGATTTGTCTTGACCGTATTAAAGATTTGCTCACTGAAATGGTCACATTTAATGAAATGTTTCCCTGTTTATTTACCACATCATGAAGTACTTCAGCTCAGCGGAAATGTGACAACCGCTTAACGTAACCACAGTCGTTTCTGGCACTTTGCCGGCCGCTACTGCGGCACGCTCGCTTCGCTCGCTCAGCTCGTGCGTTGGGGGTCGCAATTCTCCATTGCTTTACTTGGGGAAATGCCCACGCATACCTCCCCTCGCTCGTCCACGTCACACTCTGCTCATCAGAGAAATGCGTGGAGAGCCCTCTGCGCGGAACGGTCTAACCAAAGCGGTCCCGGTCCGCGCTAGTGACAGGTTATTTGCCATAGATTATAAGAATTCCGTAGAAAATTTATTTTCTGATGCCCAGGGTGCACCGTTCCAGACGTATTGCCCTTCCCCCGAGCGAATTGAAGAGGAAAAGCGATAGGCAGGGCGCTCTCGTTGCAGTTGCGTCTATCGCAATGGAACAAAGAAGTCGAATTTAACATAGACGTAAAGTAGAAATTTATAACGAAGAAAAGATAAAGAATAACTAGCGAGAAAATGGAAAGGGATCGCAAAAAAAAAGAAAATGCGCCAGCAGCACGCCCAAAACATTCTAAGCAACTTCTACTCACCGTTGTTAACCCTAAAAAAATGCTGTTTTATTTATTACTAACTTCCCCCTTAACAATCACTGCAGTCGGTACAATTAATGAAACACGCTTTACCAAAAAAATGTGTCACTTTTGGGTTACATTTACATATTTTGTGTAACGAAAACGTAAAATCTGTTGTGTTACTGTTGTGTTAAATTTGACAATTTTGGCAACCTTAACCTTAATATAAGGGTAAAGTAATATAATAAACAAAAATCAAATCAAATGAGCCCAAACTCAAAGGGTTTAATAGTAACCATTGAAGAGTTCCACCACCTGTCTCCTCGTGTCATCGTCAGATCAGCTCGATGGAACCAAATTATTGTATTGTCATCGATATTACATATATCTGTATTTCAAGTCATCGCGGCTGCCAGGCTGGGCCACGCCACGCGCCATCAATCTATTTTAGACCGTAATACTGCTACACTACGCTCAGTTTGGAATGGGCGATTAAGATTTAAAAAATCTTGAATTTTTTCACGAAAAGTGTTGGATTTTGGTATTATTGCCTTTTATTCAGCATTGTTAGAGAAGTCTGCCATTTTTTATACCTATTACATTTTTGCCAAGCGGTAATAGCTATATTTTATAAAAATGTACAAAATTTAAACAAATTTATTTGTACTTAAGCTCAGTAACCATTAATCCTAATCAATTAAATTTAAATTTTTTGACAAACAAAAATAAGGGTGATGTTTTTTGGTTGGATTCTGTTACTTTTATATTTCTTACGGGTACCTCTATCATGAAAACTGTTCACTTAGTTATTACTATTTTTGCTGAAAATTCTAGGTCTTTATTCGCATTTTTCTTTTTTGAGGTATTTCGATATAATTTTTTAGTTGGATTCGTAAATATAGTCATTTTAAATAGGATGAAAGGCTTATATACAAAAATACAGCCTATTGCGAATTAATGTTTTGCCAAATCGTAGTTTTACTGGCGTATATGAAAATTTCAACAGTCTTACTATCACGGTTCATGCATGAGATACAGCCACGGACAGACTTATCTATAAAAACGGCAAAAAAATCACGTTTGTTGTATGGGAGCCCCCTTAAATATTTATTTAATTCTTATTTTTAGTATTTTTTGTTAAAAGACCAATTGAAATACATCATCTATGAAAATTTCAACAGTCTAACTATCACGGTTCATGAGATACAGCCACGGACAGACTAATTTATAAAAACGGCAAAAAAATCACGTTTTTTGTATGGGAGCCCCCTTAAATATTTATTTAATTCTGATTTTTAGTATTTTTTGTTAAAAGACCAATAGAAATACATCATCTATGAAAATTTCAACAGTCTAACTATCACGGTTCATGAGATACAGCCACGGCTGTCCGTAGATTAGTCTGTACTAATCTATAAAAACGGCAAAAAAATCACGTTTTTTGTAAGGGAGCCCCCTTAAATATTTATTTAATTCTGATTTTTAGTATTTTTTGTTAAAAGACCAATAGAAATACATCATCTATGAAAATTTCAACAGTCTAACTATCACGGTTCATGAGATACAGCTACGGACAGACTTATGTATAAAAACGAGCAAAAAATCAAGTTTTTTTGTATAGGAGCCCTCTTAAATATGTATTTTATTCAGATTTTTAGAATTTGGTGTTTTGGGGCCAATAGAAATACATCATCTGTGAAAATTTCAACTCTCTAACTATCAGGGTTCATGAGATATAGCCTGGTGACGGACGGACGGACGGACGGACAGCGGTGCCTAAGTATTAGGGTTCCCTTTTTATCCTTTGGGTACGGAACCCTAAAAACAAATGAACACTTTGGCGCGTGAAAAATGTATTGTTGTTCGTCATTTATTTTGAAAAGTTAATTTCAGTTCAATGTTTGAGGAAAGTACTATACAAGCCTAGGCATTGATGGACTTACGTATGTGGGCCGAGGCGAACCAACAATGTCTCTTTTGCTGGCCGCTGCAGTAATGTACTATTTATAAAGTGCTTTAGGTATCTGTCTTTCAACCTCTCGGGTGGTTAATCAGTCCATGAAACTGATTAACTTCCCCAAGGAACATAGGTCAAAATACGAAAAAAAAACTTTGAGTTCCCATACAAACTCAGCGCCCAACGTCAACATCTTTAAAAATAGACTGGACAAACATAATAAGATTAGACCAACATAGATGGGGATATTAGGACACAGGCTTACATCAGTTGTTTTTCAACTGCTTGCCTGAATTATAAATAATAATAATGAGATAGCTGCCGGTTGGTGTCACATTACTAAATTAAATTTTCTAACGGGCCTCTACGTGTTGGCTTCGGCCCCACGCACGCCTTCCAAAGGTCCGGGACGTAATTGTCCGTGATTCCAGGATCAAGACTAGACAAACATAATAATAATAAAATTCATCAGCATATAGTGCATTTTGTATGGGAGATCAAATTTTTTTTTCTTATTTTGACCTATGTTCCTTTTAGTACGGCGGAAATTTGAAAAATTGTTCGCCGAGTGATAAAAGCTTGAAATTTTTATCATGCTTAGGGGATACCATAGCGATTATTTTAAGATGTGGAGGCAAGCTGGATTTGACCCCTATCGCATTTTAGAGGTCAAATTGTAATTTCGCTGATGTTTTACTCCATTTTATGTATTTTTATTAAACCAATTTGGAGGGGTATTAGAAAGGGCATTGGGAAAAAACGTCCCCACCATCCAACAGATTTGAAACAAGTGTCATTTGAAAGATCTATTAGAATAGAGAACTTTTTACTATGGTGACATATTTCAGATATATGGGGTTAAGGTTTTATAATACTTTTTTTTTTATGAAAAAAAAAAAATATTTTCGGTTTGCGCTTACAACATTTGAGTTGGCATCTCCTACTAAGTATTACAATACTTGTGCCAGGAGATACCGCTCCTCCAAGGACTGTGTAAGTGTGAAAACAAATTGTATACAAGTTATAAAATACAAAGAAAACAAAACTTAACCTAGACTAGTTGTGTGTATAAGTAAGTGTGTTTGTGTGTGAGTAAGGGGGTGTGTATGTGTGTGTGTGTGTTGTGTTTGTGCGAGTGTTGTGTGTGTGTGAGTGTTGTGTGTGTGTGCGTGTTGTGTGTGTGTGTGTATACAAACTATGTCAAGTGGGTTATTGTTGAGTAGGTATTTGAAAATCATTGTTAGGTTTCTCATATCGTTTTTCAATCAAAATTACCGTTTAGGATCTATAACGCTTTGAAGTTGGTTAGTAACGATTTTCAATTAAATATAAGCCTTTAATTCGGAAATATTTAAATTTGTATGCTAGTGAGATAAGAATATCTAATGAGACCATCAATAAACAAATATAAATATCTGACCCTAACTAAAAAGTGTATAAAATAAATTAAATTAATTTAAAAATAAAAAAACCCGACTGCGTCATAAAAACTTAAAAGAAAAAAACAGATTTATATTTGTTTATTGATTGTCTCATTAGATATTCTTATCTCACTAGCATACAAATTTAAATATTTCCGAATTAAAGGCTTATATTTAATTGAAATCGTTACTAATCGGAGTCGAAACTTTTGTTATTGAATATTATTGAATAACATAGGTAACGATTTGAACAGTCGGGACCCATCAAAAATCTGGCTCCCTGATAATGGGTCCCGACTGTTAAAATCGTTGTTATTCAATAATATTCAATAACATAAGTCTCGACTACTGGACTTACTTGTTTTTTTGAACAAGTTTCCCTGTCTTTAAAGTTCGAGTGAATAGGCTTCTTCTGGGTGACCTCGCTACAGTATTTACTACACTGTTCCTTACACCCATTATATTTCCTTCTCATTTCTAGTGCAGACATTCTTCTTATCGGGTAGGTTTAGCAAAGTGTGTAGCGAACTTGGCTAACTCCGGTGTCAGAGTTTTTAAACCGCACAAAAACTTTGATTTGGTTTTAACGGCTGTAGTAAGTCGACAACAGCCGGGACCGACACCTTAACGTGCCCTCCGAAGCACGGAAACGCTCGTGATAAATTACTTTGGTCAGCCATCAGGTTCCCTGGCTCTGTGTACGTTGCTTAACCTCGCTGATCGGTTGAGATCAGCGAGCGCTACTGGCCTACGAGCGCATGTCATAGTGTTTCAATCTATATACGTAACTCGGGAGCTTTCTGGCCATACAGTTCCTGTAAGCTAGGTGGTACAAAAATAATCGCTGGACTCTTTCTAAGCTTTTTTTTAATACAGGGTGTAAAAGACAACTTAGCAAAAACTGAAACCCTGGACTCAGACAATCATTCTGAATGATTTTCCAGTGACATTTTTCTCCGGAAAATTTCCTTTTTTTTCATGTTTTTTAATATTTTATGCTTAATTTTTTATTATTTAATCGAATACACTCCATTTTGCAATAAAACACAATCATAACAACGTAAAACACGAAAACCAGCAATGTACATCGCACCGATAGCAGCGCGGCGCGGGGGGATCGCGTGCGGGGTATGGTTTCACGATACGTTGCGTGCGTAGCGCCAAAGTAGGTAAATAATGAAAACTCCTTAACATGACGTTTCCGGGAAGAAATAATTACTTATAGCTAATGATAGTTATGTCCTTTACACCCTGTATGCAGGGTGTAAAAGACAGCTTAGCAAAAACTGAACCCTGGAAAATTTTCATTTATTTTTCCTGTTTTTTAATATTTTCTGCTTAGTTTTTTATTATTTAATCGAATACACTCCATTTTCAATAACACACAATCATAACAACGTAAAACACGAAAACCAGCAATGTACATCGCACTCCGATAACAGCGCGGCGCGGGGGGACCGTGCGTTGCGTAGCGCCAAAGTAGGTAAATAACGTCGATTTGGTTGCTTGCGAGTGTAGTTATGGGTAGAATCCACCATTTAAGTATTTGCTAAGCTGTCCTTTAGACCCTGTATGTCACCGTAACGTTGTCAAACCCGTAATATTGTAATTTGACTGTAAGAAAATCAACATCTAAAACTGTTTTATGTCATAGCAATTTCAAAGCAATGTTCTTCGTTCTTCATAAAACATACTTTGTTCTTCAAAATTCAAAATAGAACATACAAAATGTTGTTAGAAAACGTCATAATAAATACATTAGCAAAATAATGAATTAAATTAGCATTATTGACTTTGCGCCTATTCGCAAAGTAAAGTCTTCTTCAGGAGAAGAATGGGCAAGAAACTCCGAGGGTCGCTCTTTTTAACTAAATCATATAAATTTCTAATTTTAATTGACTTAATGTGTGAATAACTCTGTAGCTGAGCAATTTATTCCCATGGTTGCTTGTCTAACAGATAATCAGAAATTCTATAAAAGCCCTTTTTACAAAGTTTTTGTTTAATTTTACTGTCTTAAATTATTCTAAAGGTAAGCTTTGAATACACTTTAAGATTATAAAGTCTCAGTACTTTGTGAACCTCCCCAATTTTTCCATTACATTGACGGACTTTTTTATAATATCAATGCAACATCCTAATCGAACCTAAAAAAGCCTAACCAAACCTAATATAACCTTACTTATCCTAACCTCATGCAATAGGCAAATTGTGATACCGCGGGAGAATTATTTCAATAGTGAAATTGTATTTTTACGGTTTTTACAATTTCCCGATGACATATGTATACATCATAATGATGATATTATAATACACTTTTGCATTGTATTGTATTGTAATTTTTTGACAAATGTAATACATACATAATATGTAAAGAGGCCCTCGCTTGTTTCAGGTAAAAGATATTCAGCTGAAGCCTTCAGAAATGGGAGAGGACGAAGACTGGGTGATCCAGAACGACGTGGTGTATGAGGACGGTAGCGACGACTACGATGACAAAAAAGTGCGGGTGCGACGGAAAAATAAAAAATATCTTGGGTACGACTTTGTCACCTAATTTAGTATAATATAAGGTCCCTACATATGAAATTGGCGTTTAGTATGGGAGGAACAAAAAGTCGATTTTTTAAAATATAATATGTTTAATCAATCAAAGTATGTGGCCATTGCAATCCATGCACTTTTGCCATCTTATAGGTAGTTCATTGATCCCTTCCCTAAAAAACCCATTCGGACGGGAATCAATGAAATCTTTGAAGGCGGTTTGGACTGTCCCATCGCAGTTGAATTTTTTTCCTTGCAAGAAGTTATCCAAATTTCGAAAAAAGTGGTAATCTATTGGAGCAAGGTCCGGGGAGTAGGGTGGATGTCTTAGACATTCCAATTGAAGCTCCGCTAATTTGGTAGCCGTCTGTCTTGCAGTATGTGGTCTAGCGATGTCCTGAAGCAGCAGTGGCCCAATGCGATTGACCAGCCTCGGTTGTTTAGCAGCTAGCTTTTCCATCATGGTTTGCAGTTGCCGACAATAGATATCTGCCGTAATCGTTTGGCCTGATTTAAGAAAACTGTAGTCAACGACACCGGCACTAGTCCACCAAACGCTCACAAGTAACTTTTTTTGAGTCAATTTTCGCCTAGGGCAGGATTTTGCTTGTTCGCCAGGGTTCAGCCATTGCGATGAGCGCTTCCGATTGTCGTACAGGATCCATTTTTCATCACAAGTAATGATTCGATTTAGAATCCCTTCATTATTGTGGCGGTTGAGTAATGTAACGCAGCAGTCCACGCGCGTTACACACGTTTCAAGATTTTCACCTTACCAATTTGCTTCAAGTGGAATCTAACAGTGTTATCACTGACACCGAACCCTGCAGCTAACTCTGACGTCGTTTGCGATGGATCCGCTTCCACAATAGCCTTAAATTCTTCATTATTAACTTTAATGTCTGGCCGTCCACCTTAGCCGTACACATCATTAATCCTTCGAGCCGTTTCTGCAGCACTGGTGCTGCGATGGAACTCGTATTCGTAAATAACGCGATATTTCGAGTTTTCCATTTTGTAAATTAAGTGACGCAAAGAAAAAGTTAAAAGAGTAAAACACAAATGAAGTACGGTTTTCGAAATATAAATTCATCAGTAAATGACTGTATAAATTTGAATTTCGAATTGATAGCCAAAGAGAAGGTATTTGAGATCAAACTGGCCAGTACTAAAAAACGCCAATGTCATATGTAGGGACCTAATATTTTTAAAGGCGCAGACCCACCGCTGCGTACGCTGTGAACATAGTATAAAAAGGGGAAGTATGTTAACTTCATACAAACGCACCGCGCGCGGCTTGTATGTGTGCGCCATAGTATCTATGCGCCGCCGCACGCACACTCGAACCTTGTGCGGTACTGGCGGACTGCGAAACATGCCGAGATTTTGTTGAGTGTGCGTGCGGCGACGCATAGATACTATGGCGCACACATACAAGGTGCGTTTGTATGAAGATGGGCACGCGGCGCATGTTAGCTGCGTGGATTAGATCAAATTTAATTTTTGCCTCAATGTCATACTTACTGAGTAGATAATCACCTGGCGTTTGTCGTATTCGTGCGTAGCGTGTTCGTGGGTTGTAGTGGACACAATCTCATACATTTTCGCGTAATTCCCTTTCCGTGTTCAACTGGCGACACTGGTCTCGCGAAATCCGCACGCTTTTGTATTACTACACAATTCAACCAACCCGTGTTCAGCGAGCTGAGCACACTTTTGCGATCAAGCAACGTTAAAAGAGGTTTTACAAAACAGTGTATAATTGAATTGAACACTGTTTTTTTATTTGATCTTTTCAAAACAAATCCGTGCTGATTAAGCGCGTTTGTACATGTTCGGAATAAATCTTGTGAGCCGAAGCGGATGAAGCCGGCGCGGTACGCTTATTCGTAAATAATACCCGACACGTTAGATGCCCGAATTTTTGTGTCGATTATGACAGACGCAACTGCGATAAGTAGGTTTGTTAGTAGCCTAACCCAACCAACCCGTTAAGGTTGGTTGGGTTAGGTTAGAACTGCGACCCCCAACGCACGAGCCGAGCGAGCGAAGCTAGCGTGCCGCGGCAGCGGCCGGCGAAGTGCCAGAAACGACTTTGGTTGCGTTAAGCTGTTAACATACATTTCGCAACCTTACAATCATAGGAGCAGCAGTGGACGCAGTGGTAACGTAGTGAATGTAAGCGGTACCTCACCTACTCAACACGCTTTTGAAGACTCAAACAGTCAAGTCAAAAAGTGTTCAGTTCAACTGCACACTATTTTGTAAAAGCTCTCCCACTGCCACTAGATCACAAAGGCGTGTCCAGTTGACGCGAATCGAACACGGGTTAGTCGAATTCCATAGTAATACAAAAGCGTGCGGATTTCGCGCGGCCGGTGTCGCCAGTTGAACAAGGAAAGGGAAATACGCGCTTAAGACAGTGGTGGCGTAAGGGGAGGCGGTGGTCTGCCCCGGGTGCCAAGCATCAAGGGGTGACAACGGAATGCCGACTCAGTCGCGCAGATTTGTAGCCACTGGCGCATCTGCATGTCCAGTGTTACAAACTAGACCACTGATTCCCAAAGTGGTCCAGGTGGACCCCCAGGGGTCCGCGGGCGCCTCGATGGGGGTCTATGTAGGCGTGACAAAAAAAATGGGGGTTCACAATTCGTAAGCGGGGTCCACGAAAATTTTCTGGTTTCGATAGTGAAGAACATTTTAGGCAGATAAATAATTGATGGAAGTGCTGTGAGTAGATGTCAAAAAAGTAAAGTTAGATGGAATTTTACTTGACATCCACTCGCAGCAGAATCAATTAATTAACAAACCAATCAATTCTCACTTTTTTATCGAAAACTCTTAATTCGTGATTGGAAGTAGTTGGAACTCAGCCGCAACGCAAATTTCCATAGTTAGATCTAATCTCAATTTTTTTTAGAGTTATGGGAATATTGTAGAAATGTAGCTGCAGGGGATCCACCGGAACCAGCAAAATCTTGAAAGTGGTCTATGAGAAAAAAAAGTTTGGGAACCTCTGAACTAGACCGATACGAAATGTGTTAAAGTGCTATCTTAAATAATGATAAAAATATGCTGTTTTTTTATTGAGTTTTGTAATACTGGATAAAGTAAAATGCCAATTTAATTTTTAATTTAAATCAACAGTAAAAGTGACCGGAGCATATGATTCTGACTCTCATGAAGATAAAATTTATTCAGATTATAGTATTTGTTGTTTTATTTTGAGGGTGCTCAATAGAAAATCGCCCCGGGTGCCAACCCATGGTTCGCCGCCACTGGCTTAAGACACGTGCGGAGCCTCTTCGAGCGCCGCGGTAGGTCTGCGCCTTAAAACGCTTACCCGAGCGAGGGATATTCACAAATAATTTAGAGAAAGAAAAATGTTCGTTTCGAATGGGACTTGAACCCACAACCCCAGGATTAGATCTCCTGCTACAGCATTCGACATATTCGACAAGACGATACCCGTCACTGTCATCTAAATACCGCAAGAGAGGGATGCACTGAGGTTTTGCGAGCATCGGTGTCGAATCGAATGGTCCAGAATACGGGTGTCGGTGCTCTAACCAACTGAGCTATCGTGCCTTTAAGTCAAGCGGCAAAATTTATCATTCCCTTACTAAGCACATTACGTCGTGCGTGTAGGTTAGCGCCATCTGTGTCTCGTGCGGAGAACTTACAGACTCATATCACTTATTCGACTTGAAGGCACGATAGCTCAGTTGGTTAGAGCACCAGGAGATCTTATCCGGGGGTCCTGGGTTCGAGTCCCATTCGCGCCGAACATTTTTCTTTCTCTGAAATAATTTGTAAAGCTGTACAGTTTTACGTCCAGATAATAAAAAATTATTATAAACATTATTTTCTCTTTATTTCTAGAACTTATTATACAGCGATTGAGCCTGAAAATTCATAGAAGTTTATATAGAAGTCTGCATCGTCTTCAAGAATAAACAACTTATGTTTACACCAGTACCACGTTTATAAGTACGCCGACACACGGCAGCACATCAGGCTATTCATATTATCTCGCTTGTAATAGCGCCGGCTTTCTTACTGCAAGTGGGTAACTTGACGGGCTGCTATCTTTGTTTTTGCCATCGAATGTCAAAAGTATTATGAGCAAGATGACACGAGTTTGTTGTTCTTTTATTTAAAATACTAGCTTTAGGCAATAAGGTCTGTTTTTAATTGGCATTCAGGTTCGGTTTTAGTCGGTTATGGTTGCACTTTTCTGCATAAACGAATATTGCCAGTGCGACTTATAAAAGTGGTACACTTTATTTTAATTATACACTTCAAATTACTTTAAAATGTGTACACACGACAACATATCAGACTACACGTCGAACTTGTCGCGTTTGTAATCCTGCCTTATCGTGTAGTTAATCAAGTGTGCGACGAACTTAACGCAGCCTGGTGTCAGAGTTTTTAAACCGTCAAATGGCCTCTGATTTGGTTTAACGACTGTAGTCAATCGATAACAGCCGGGACTTCAAAGGGCACGGTAAACCATCTATCCCGGCTGTTGTCGATGGACTACAGTCGTTAAACCAAGTCAGAGGCCATTTGGCGGTTTAAAAACCAGGGTTTATCACCAGGTTTAATCAAGTTCGCCACTCACTTGATTAAACTTTGATCAAACTTACACGTTAACGAAGGAAGAACTCCTCCAGCATGCTGTAGTTCGTTTTCGGTGTAATTTTGTTTTTGTTTTAGTAAATTTTACAAAAGATACGGTTTTAAAAATTGATAATGGCTATTTTGTAATTAAAGATGCTTGCCCAATAAACTGAACAACGTCAGAGCTAAAGAGCTTAGGTCGTAAAAAAACTAGTCGTTTTTACAGCAATTGTCCTGGAATGCAAAGTTGTCTTTTTTCGGATTCAAAGTTGTTCAGTTTCATTTACATCTTGTACGCGTCTTATATGAATTCTAACTATATGTTTTGACTAAATTGTAAGTAATCATGAAATTGACGATCCTGTAAAAGACATGATTGTAAATAAACGATATAAAACTAAACTGAATAACTTTCCTTAAGGAATATTTATGGAACATAAATAAAAAAATTGTATTATTTTTTTTGGAATTCTACAGGGCTTTAGGTATCTCTCTTTCAACCTCTCGGGTGGTTAATCAGTCCATGAAACTGAACAACTTCCCCAAGGAACGTTGGTCAAAATACGAAAAAAAATGTTGATCTCCCATACAAAATGCGCTACCTATATGCTGATGAAGTTTGTATGGGAACACAATTTTTTTTTTTCGTATTTTGACCTATGTTCCTTGGGGAAGTTGTTCAGTTTCATGGACTGATTAACCACCTGAGAGGTTGAAAGAGAGATACCTAAAGCCCTGTATAAGGGTTGCTTGGAGACCCTTATAGAATTCCGAAAAATTCAGTTTCACGGGGAGATTTGAATCCAGAATTTTCACAATTTAATGTCTTTACCTATATGCCTTATGTTATCTCATTATGATGGTACATAATCTAAAGTTGGTGACAAATTAGAAGACCAATTGTTTGGAAATATGTGGGCACTGCCTTTACAGGGTGTTAGGAAAGTACTAAGGAAATGTAAAACAAAATAAATGCCGATGGAAATTTATATAGATATACCTAATCTTGTAGCCCAGAAGCGCTCGTAGCCCAGTGGCACTCGCTGACCTCAACCGATCAGTGAGGTTAAGCAACGTATACAGAGGCAGAGAACCTGATGGGTGACCAAAGTGGCAAATTATCACGAGCGTATCCGTGCTTCGGAGGGCACGTTTAGCTGTCGGTCCCGGCTGTTTTCGATTGACTACAGTCGTTAAAACCAAGTCAGAGGACATTTGGCACCAGGGTTAGCCAAGCTTGCCACACACATTCATTTTCTCATTCATTGACATCCATAACAAATTAATGTGTCGGATAATAATTTGTACATCTATCACAAATACATTTAAAATCTAGGTACTTACATTATCATTTCATTATTAAAACATAATCTATATATATAAAAATGGAACCCGATTTTCGTTGTCACGGCATCACGCCTGAACGGCTGGACCGATTTGGATGATTCTTTTTTTTGTTGTGTTCCTTATTGTCAGGAGAAGGTTCTTATGAAAGAAAAAACTAAAAAAGTGCCACGGGAACGAAGTCCCGGGCGGAAAGCTAGTTTGAAATAAATTAAGAAAACATATTAATTCATAAATAGTTCATTTACATGCGAAAATAAAATTGATTACATGGTTGCTCTAATAAATTAATAACAGCAATATAATTATTTAGTATGTATGTTATTGTATATTATTTTTAATCAAAAAAGGTAAATATATATAAAACAGGTCAACAAGGAAAAATCACTAAATACATTATAAAATAAATTTGTCCATGAGATAGTCATTATTGAATAATAACACTATTTCAACAAGAAGAAACGGAGCTTATTTTTAAATGCTTTATGAGATACATCAGTTTTCAATTCGATTGGAAGAGCATTAAACATACGTATTGCCTGATAACGAACACAATGTCCCGCGATTCGTAATCTCGGCCGAAAATTATTCGGCAGATCTTTCCTCCGGGTCAAGAGTCGTAAGTTCCTCTCGTCCTCACTTTCATACCGATACAGGTTCTTGATTAAATCCGTCAATAATACTAAAATATACAAACAGGGGACTGTTATTATTTTTAGTCTCATGAAATGTTCTCTACACGAAAGCCACTGGGGGATCCTAACCATAGTTCTAATTGCCCTCTTTTGAATCACAAATGCCTTACTAAAGTTATAATTATATCCATTTGCCTAAAATTTAATTGTGTATCTGATTCTAGGCTCTACTAGAGCGTGATAAACTGATTTTAATTGGTTAATCGTGATCTCATCTCGAAGACTTCTGAGAGCATAACACGCTGAGCTTACTTTGGTTACGATTGAGTTGACTTCGTCTTTCCAACTAAATAAGGAGCCAATGTGGGCACCCAAAAACCTAACAGATTCAACCAGCAAGACTTTCTCACCATTTAAGTTAATGTCTAGTACATTCTTGGCTTTGACAGTGTTTCTAAAGAGTATCACATTAGTCTTGCTAGTGTTTAACTTTAAATTATTGGCTGAGAACCACTGCAAAAAGACTTTAAGAGCCTTGTTCACCTTTTCATCAAGTTCATTAGGGACCATCCATAAATTACGTCACACGTTAAGGGGGGGGGGACGGGGTCGACAAAGTGTGACATTATGTGACAAGGGGGTGAGAGGGGTCATAAGTTTCGTAACGTCACATTTCAAAATGTGTTATGAGTATCAAAACGCATTAAATATTAACGACAAACTTAACTCCCTCAGTCCTAAGCACTCTTTTTACGTTTTTACTTTGGTTGAGACAATGAGTTTTGAGTTTCCAAAAAAAATTAACAACACTATTAAGTACTGCTTTTATTAAAAAATTACAAAAAATGGAAAATATGCAAAATATGTGACGTCACGCTAGGGAGGGGGGAGTCTTACAAATGTGACCAGCTGTGACAAGGGTCAAAAAATCTCAAAAAATCAAAAAATCTTGAAATTCGTGTGACGTAATTTATGGATGGTCCCTTAACACTATTTGCAGAGATTACAGCATTTGTGTCATCAGCAAAGGCTACTATTTTTGTATCTTCTACCTCTTTTGTGATGAAGTTGATTAAATCATTTGTGAGAATTATAATAAAGATAGGGCCCAGAAAAGAGCCCTGTGGCACTCCCCTAGAGATTCCTCTTAGTTTTAACTTGTATGTCTTTTCGCGCCCATCTTCAGTCGATTTTATTTCAACGAATTGGTGCCTATTTGAGAGATAGGATTGAAATGAATCAAGAGCTCTGCCTTGAATGCCATATTATTTTAGTTTTTCAATTAGTATTCGATGATCCACTGTGTCAAATGCAGAACTCAGATCCAAAAACACACCTGCGACCTTTTTGCCTTGATTTAGTCTACAAGTAATGTCATCAATCAATGCTCAATTGCATTATTAGTACCGACGCCTCTCTGATACCCAAATTGTCGGTCACTGATAACGTTTTCAACATTAATATGTGTTAGGAGTCGAGACTTCATGAGGTTTTCAAGGATTTTTGACAATGTCGGCAATACAGAGATTGGTCGGTAGTTTTTTAGTTCCGTTTTTAGTCCTTTTTTGTACACAGGTATAGTTTTAGCAAATTTTAGTTGATCTGGGAATAATCCTTGTTCGTAGCAATTATTGTAGAAAACAGCTAATGGTTGAGCTAAAACATCAATGTTATCTTTTATTATTTTGATCCGTAACTCATCAAACCCACAAGAAGTCTTGCTTTTCATTAGTTTTACCGTAGTCACTACTTTTCTTTGTGAAATTGTGTGCCAATTTAAAAAATTGCAGACTTCCTTGTTAATATTTTCTAGAAACCTTCGTCGAAATCGGCTGAAAATAAATCCACCACTTGTGAATCTTCTGTAACACTTTTGTCAATCCTTATTACTAAAAAGGCCTAACTCCAGAGCTGATTTCCTTATTCATATGCCTGTTAATTACTTGCCAAATTGCTTTGGACGAATACTTAGTTTTCTCTAGTTCAATCCTTACAGCTGTTCTCTTAGCTGTTATAATGACTGCGAAAAATTCTTATATAATTTAATCCATATCGCATAACTGACTGGTCACTCTCTGTTTTATTGGCCGTCATTAAAAATCTTTTCATACAACTGGATGTCCGGATGCCTACTGTTATCCAATTTATTTTGTAGTCAGTTTTGAGTTTAACTGTTTTAATCTTTTTACAGAAAGTATCTTTAAAAAGGGATGTCAGATGGGAAACTCCGTCTTTGTTCTAATTTTTTTGGATTATCTTTTCTCTAAATTCACTAT
Organism: Aproaerema taeniolella; assembly: GCA_949987775.1. Lineage (NCBI taxonomy): Eukaryota > Metazoa > Arthropoda > Insecta > Lepidoptera > Gelechiidae > Aproaerema > Aproaerema taeniolella. Next base: position 18,594,486 of record OX465244.1, on the reverse strand, counting down.
TATTTTCACCGTCAAATACCCTTTTTTCGACATATCTTACCTTGTTGATATGTTTGATTTCATTTATATTAGGTAGAGCAAGTCACACAATAGTCCAGCATGTCCATCGGATAGTCCGTTAAAGTCCACCTCTATTTGAACGATGTTGCCGCTGGGCAAATTAGTCAAAATATTGTCAATGCATGATGATTTATCATTTCTTATAAACATTGCACCATCAAATAGAAACCTGAAATTATAGGAACTCAAAAGTGATAAAAACTCTCTTTTCTGCTCATCCTCTTTGAGTAGATTGACATTAAAATCACCACAAATGAAACACTTCTTGTTGAAAAAGTGCGTTAATAACTGTTCAAGTTTACATATGAGGGACTCAAAATTTTTCCGATTAGGATTTCGATACACACAGCAGATGTTCAGATCTAGGTCTTTGTCTTTGATGCCACAAACTTCAAAATCCTCTGTTTTATACAGCTTTTTACATATTATAAGATCATCAACGTTACATGGTTTCTTACCTAGGATTAAACTTCCACCTCTATTCATATTTACTCTTGTATTGCTTGTAACCATTGTGTAGTTAGGTATATTAAAAAGTGATACGTTCCGACTACTTAAAAAGTGCTCTGTTATACAAACATATTTTGACCCTAAACTTTGTAAAACCAACTCCAAATCATCTTTACTACTTGTGATACCACAAATATTTGGTCGATTCTATATCACGAAAACTTTTACAAACTTTGTTTACATTATTAACGAAAAAATTTATCAGTCCGTAAATTATCTAATGGAGATGTATATTCTTTATTATAATTCTGAAATGGTTTGTTATTTTTATTACAAAATGAGTAGTCTATTTCTCCGATCATGTCAATCAGGTCCCTAAAAACTAGTCTTATGCCTTTACTATTAATTTTTCCATTGTGTAATGAGAACATAGTATGACTATACTCTAAGTTTTTATTAGAATCCAAAATAAAAGCATACTTGTGTGTCATGTTGTCCTCCCACAAAAATCTATTAAATGATTCGATTCTTCGATTGAATATATTGAATAAATAGAACCTGAGCACTTATAGGTTGGAAGACATAAAATTACATTGGTGTGTGTAACCTTTAGCAGTTTAAGTCTAATAAAGTCTATTATGTTCGCGTAATTATTTGTTATTTCAAAGTCTCTCGGACCGATAAAAAGTATACAGAAATCGTCGCGAGAGAAACCCACAAGCTTATTTTCTAGTCCTTCCAGTAGCTGAAATATGCCACATCCCTGTTTTCTAAAGTGACATATTGTACCTTTTAACAGTTCCCTTTGTGAAATGTTAAGAACTCCGTTTTTAATTAACTGCTTATAACGCAAATTTTTCTGTCGATGTTTGGTCCAGCTGACTTGGAGTTAGGGTTATGCTTTCGGCGAATGAATTCTTTTCAAGTTGGGTTTTACTGTCCTCGGCGCATGAAGTGTATTAGAAGCTGGGGGATTTAGGGGAAATGTTTTTTTCTCATTAACCGTGGTGTGACACAAAGTTTTTCCTGGCAAAATATTCTTCTTCAATTTCATCTTTTTTTTGTCTAAGTTTAGTTTCAAACCCGTCTTCGTTACTTGTTCAAGTTTCTTTTTGTATCTAGTGACATCTTGTGTAAGCTGGAAATTCTCAGACAAAAATATTTCTATTTGGTTTTCGGCTGACCGCAACTGCTCTTCCAAGTTTAACACCTTTTCCTTAAGGTCTTCCAGTTCGTTTTTAGCTATCACTGTATTCAGCTCGGGACAGCTTCGTCTCAGTTTGTGGGACTCTTCAAAACCCACACACTCCTCTTCACTCTCTTACTCTATGAAATCCGATAAGGTTTCAAAGGAGTTAGTCGTAGAAATATTTACTTTTACTGTTTCTTCTTCTGGTGTCATTTGATGATCACGTGTTGGTGTACTTTTCAGATTATTAATGGACAGTTGTAATGAATGTAAAGTGTTGATAGGAGTTTTGTCAGCGGGTGTCGAAGTCAAGTTTTTGTCATTTTGATTTGAAGGTCCAACATATCTTTCATTTTGTATGATTGTTTTATCATTATTTTGAGCCTTTTTAGCAGTTCTAGGAGTAAGTATCTGTGTTTTTGAATGCACCTGTGACAGTTCCATTTTGCTCATTTTACGGCTTTCGTCCGTGTATAAGTCTGTCTTGAGACTTGTGAGCATTCATCAATGTCTTGAGACTTGTGAGCATTCATCAATACATAAAATATCGTTACATGTTACATATCAGATAATTATTTCTTCTACATCTTTTGTTGCATTTGGTGCAGCTATTAACAGATATTGGCATTTTTTCGACAGGTAAAATACAATATTCATGTATTATATGAAGAGACTCGTAACTGCACTGATATCCAAATGCCTGTCTTCAACCGTAGAGCATATGCTACGAAGCGTTATTTTAAGCTGATATTATATTTTTGTCAGGCGCCGGTTTTTGATGGTTGGGTAAATTGGGTAGGTAGAAAAAAATAAATAGATAAAATATCGATTTGCAACAAAGGATTCCAGTACAATTTCCTTATAATGTATTCAAAATATTATTTAAATAATCAGTAGTGAGTACATACCCAGTTATACGATCATCCCAACACTGTTACACTTCTAGCAGTAATTTTAATGTTTCCACTCCATCATCACTGTTAATTTTTTGAACATAGGCTTATATCTTCGGGATGAGTTAGAGTAAACCGTCACCAACAATATCTCATATTATTCGACATATAACTAACACATTGCACAGGTATTTATAATAGCAGTGGCGTGCATAGACATTTTAGGCAGGGTAGGCAGTGAACTTGTCTAGTTTTAATTGACCGCTCAAACTCGTTTCTATGCGACTTTTGACAAACGAAAAAACTTTCAACGTACCTAGCTTTGAGATGTTTTTCAGAAAGCTCATGCTTTTTAATCGCTGTATTAAGGTTATTCAAATCAAAATAACCCTGCGCCGTTCCATACGTTTTTATAACAGTTTGAAAACAAAATGCACAGAAAACAAAATACTTAAGCGATTAGTATGCACACAACCCGTGAACCAATAATGAATATAGTATATTTTAGTAATGTCTTACTGCGGTACCTTTTTTTGCGTCAAATCCACGTATCGGCCTTTTGCGATAAGTAATGTTTACTTTTTCTTGAAAAGGTAAACTTGAAAAATTACGCAGTTTAGGCAAACAAACATCATCACCACACTTTTCACAACTTATTGCACTCATTTTGTTCTAAACAAATATCTAACAATCACTATAAACTGATAAAACAATAATTTGCAAAAGTTTTCGTACCTACGTAGTTGCAAAACAAAAACAAACCAATATGGCTGAATGCATCCAATAAGACAAAAAGGCCGCAAAATTAAAAATCTATAACAGCCATTTCAAACTTACCGAATATTGACACTTCTCAATTTGGTAGAACCGCTTTATAGGCAGAGCTTTTTTCTCCATACAATCAGTTTGTTAATATTTGGCGGGGAAGGCGAAACAGCCAATCAGAAGCCCCCATTTAAACACAAAACCTCAACAAAAAAGGCATTTCAAACGGGTGCTTTTAACGAATAATTAGAAAGGCAAATCCGCGCTCCTACGAGGGCTCTTACTAGTTCAGTATTAGAAGTTTAGATGGCGCTATTTTGAAAAGTTAAAGGTTAGAGAAATGAAGATGGCGTCATTTCGGAAAACGTTTATTCGTTTCACAAAGATCTGTGATCGTTGGTGTACATTATAATATTTAATTTTTGTATTTTTTTTGCCATGAAAAGCCTAGGGTAGGCACTGCTTTTCTGCCTGTATGGAATGCACGCCACTGTATAATAGAACAATCACCATACGAATTTTAATAATCATAAGTACTAGAGAGTTACTATGCCAAACGAAGCGCCTGATGGAATAGACTTGACTATACGATAAGAAGAAGACCTAACCTTAAAATAAAAAAAGTATCATCCTCGACATTCACCGTTTATAACTCTTATAAGACTAAACAATTTTGATTAAACATAGCGAAGAACCATATCGATTACTTCAGCTTTCAACCAAAAAACACACATCAAAATCAGTCTATCCGTTAAGGAGCACGATGCCACTGACAGATACACGGATAAAACTCGTTAAACTTATAAGAATAATTGCTTTTCTTAGTACGTACACACTATTAGGTCGCTTCGTAAAGCCTGTGAATTCCCCAGGAGGATTCTGAGCTTCTGGTCGGAGCTGAGGTGGTTGGAATAGCCACCGACCCACGCGCATAACGGGCCATCTTAGAGCCTAAATGCGGAAACGGGACCCCTTATCAACTATCAATTAACTACGCACACACGCCATTTACCCTGCCAATAATCACACAAACACAGGGGTTTAGGTATCTCTCTTTCAACCTCTCGGGTGGTTAATCAGTCCATGAAACTGAACAACTTCCCCAAGGAACATAGGTCAAAATACCATAATGGGAATAATGAGTTCCCATACAAATAAGTTTGTATGGGAACTCAATTTTTTTTTTCGTATTTTGACCTATGTTCCTTGGGAAAGTTGTTCAGTTTCATGGACTGATTAACCAGCCGAGAGGTTGAAAGAGAGATACCTAAATCCCTGTATATCTGCGTAATGTGCATTCAGGTGCGTTAATGTATTTTTTTTTTATTATAAGATGGGTTAACTCTTGACCACAATCTTGACCATAAGGTCAAAGATGAGGTCGACGATGGAGCGAGTTAACCCAGAAAATGCTTATAAAGGCACTGGTACTCCTACGCACTGACGGAACACAGCAAGCTGTTTGGCGTCGGACTTCGGTAGGAGGGTGGTCGCGAACCAGACGGCCCTTTACAGAGCCTACCACACCGCATGAGACCATAGGACGACATATCAGATCCAGAAAAAAATGAAGTATCGTTGCCTGGGATGGATTACTAGGAGGCAGGTCTCATTTGTGTTTCATTAGTCGCCTCTTACGAAACCCACGGAAAGAGATGGGGTGGGGTGGTGTTATTCTCAACCGATCACCACACGGTTTAAAATTGTATTGGATTAATGGGGTTCAACAATTAACAATAATTTTATATTCAAATAAAGTCCAACGCCAAACAGTTGCTGTGTTCCGTCGCGTCGGTGCGTGGGACTACCAGTGCCTTTATAGACATTTTCTGGGTTAACTCGCTCCATCGTCGACCTCATCTTTTAACTTATGGTCAAGATTGAGGACAAGAGTTAACCCATCTTATAATAAAATAAAAAACTTTCTTAAAGAAATCAACAGAAAGTCGTTTAAAAGTCTTCAATGCTTTTCCTAACATCCTGTATAGTAATTCACTATCGCATGGGATTCGCTTATTAAGATTTATTTATTAGTATATATATATTAATAAAAAAATTGTTTTAGTTCATGGGGAGAATCACCCTTAAGGCGGTTGCTGAGGTGTCATTTTCATACAACACGTTTCACCAATACACGCCGGACTGAAACTATATCAGATTCTCCAAACTACTTTGAAAAATTGTTTAAAAAATCTAGTTTTCGGCAACCGAATAAAATTATTAATAAATCAAACCATTTTGAAATTATAAGTCTTCGAAATTATTAAAATTTTTGCCTGGGTTCTGTTTGTGTGCGTTACATTTACACAAACTGGCAGATACGTCGATAGGAAATGTTTCCCGCCATACATAAACTGGCCGTTCTGAGACGTGATACTGTTTACTTTGTTTAGTAAAAAAAATAAGTAAAATTATTTAAAAATCACGTTATTTTAAATAAATTTAAATTTAATATAACACATATATTACAAAAACTACTTAGAAATGCTTCTTATTTATTTATTTTCATTTTTTTACAAGGCTTTATCCGAAATGTATAGTTTTCAAACGCACTTTTATTAATGTCACAAATTATGAAATGTATCAAGTTAATGTCATTGATTTGTTTGTTATGAATATAATTTTGTAAATTTTGTGATTCCTCTAATTTGAGAATGGTAAAAATGGTTGTTCATAAGAACGTCCGGTTGCCATTCGATTGAAATAAGCAAATCGCCAAACAGCTTACGCGTGACCGAGGCCGAATCCCAAGCTGTCTCGAGCAGTCGAGTTACCTATATTTTTCCTAAACCATGAACCAAAAAATGCGTCGTAAGTATTTGTAAGCCTTATAATAAGTGAACATTCTAGTAGCAGTAATCTACAACAAGTTTTCATTTTGTTTTATTGTAGCCGCAGAAAAGGTCCCGTTCTGTTTTCCCACTAAACTGAAAAGCTTTCCCCAAGGATCAGGTCTAAATGTGAAAACATAGTTTGCCTCTCCATCCAACTCGAGTTATCAGCTGATATACCTACCTCCATAGTAGGTATAAAAATTTTAGAAGTGGAATTTATTTTGAGAATTTCTTTGAGGAAAGTTTTCAGTTTTATAGAAAATTATCCTCTAAAGGTTCGTTTACTTATCAAAGTCGCCTTATAAAGATAAACGCCGTATAAAGAGAAACAAACACCCCGCTTTTGAGTGTTTTTAATATGATAATTATTTTAAAAACTTCATTTTTGCAATCAATGAGCATTAGACAGGCTCATTCATTGCCTTTTTCTAGAGTAAATAAGAAATAGTTTCATTACAGATACAGGGTCAACTCAGAACGTCGGGAAGGTGCATTGGGACAAGACAATTTTTTATAAAACATGCATGCTGCCAAAAGAATGCCTTCCAATCTCTAATGCAGAGATCCACCGTCTTATAAAGGGCCCATCAAGTATAAAACGGAAAAAATAATAATATCAGCTCGTCATAGTTTTGAAAAATAAAATTTTGATTTAAAAAACTTCTAAACGAGTCTCTCATTTTAATTTGTATAACCTGGTATGATTAGTTATTAATTCAAATCCCAAGAAACACCAGCCAAGTTCGTCACACACTTATGAGAAGAAGAATTCAAATCCCTAATTCCCAACTAATATCACAAATGCGAAAGTAATGTGTGTCTGTCTGTCTCTCAGTTATTCTTTTAGTTATTACGCCTCAACTACTAAACCGATTTTGATGAAACTAGGTACAGAGATAGATTAGACCTTGAAAAAGGACATAAGCTACGATTTATCCCATAGCTGGGTATGAATTAACCTGTAGTCCATGCGGGCGGAGCCGCGGCCAGAAAGCTAGTTATTTATAATTTAATACGATATAATCCTCAAGAATTCAGGCTCATTATGTCCTTTTTCTTAAAATGTCCTTTCTCAAAATGTTCTCTTCGCGTACCTAATGTCCTTGTCGAAAAAGGACATTTTTCAAAAAGTGGTTAGGCTAATATTTATGTCTTTTTCTCAAAATGTCCTTTTAAAAAAATAACTTATGTACAAGCTTTGGCTTACTATGTTATTTTAATTTTTGATCGTTTTTTCAATTTGGAATCCATGATATTTTCATGAATATGTTTTTATAGAAATACCAGCATTCCACTCGGGATTTCGTTCCCGTGGGAATTCGGGAAAATTATGTAGCCTATGTCTAATGTTGAAAGAATTTTTCAAATCGGTCCAGTAGTTTCGGAGCCTATTCAATGCAAACAAACAATCAAATCTTTCCTCTTTATAATATGTATAGATACACTGTCGAGCTTATACAGAGTGTAAGTGTAATATATGATCACAGATATGGGTACATTAATATATATCTATATGGAACTGTTTTGTTAGCAAGTACCCGCAATTGTATTTCTCAGTAGGTAAGCGAATTATGTAATTTCTTAAACCGTAGATCATGATCGGTCCCAAATAACCATTTTTCCCGGAAACGTCAAGGAGGTATCGTTATCTACTTTAGCGCTACGCAATGTACAGAATGCGATGTATGTTTTTGATGTTTATGTTTTACGCGAATATTATAATTTTTGACGTGACAACGTCTTAAATTAGGTTGCGGCTGGGAGTCACTTATGAAAAAGTGTAACGCTCGGTAACGTTACGATGAGTCACCGAACGAGAGAGAGGCCCGCCGAATGCCTTGCGTCTCTCTCCCACTCAACTATGATCGGTCTGCCGCGCGCGCAGCACTAGAGAATTAGGCGCATTGAAAAGTCATTGTCACGTAAAACTTTCGCCCGTATACCGACTTTACAGGCAAACGGTTTTTTAATATAATATAGACTATAATGGTAACCCTGGTTGTGACACCAGATTTCACTCGTTCCTTGTGGCAACACTGGTTTTTACGCAAAGGTTACTTTTCCCATAGGTAACAAACACCACAGTAGACATCGCATCGATTATCGATAAAACACATCAAAATGTTTTTAAACGATTTTATTTAGCTTGCCTTGTTATCTAGTAATTGAAATTTGACCCTTTCCTGTTGACGGATTGATCTAAAATTTTGTAGGTAAGTACACACCTTTAGTTTGGATAACAATATAATTTAATATATTCGGTATCATTGTAAATCCAAGATGGCTGCCGCTGCAAAATGGCGGATTACAAATTACATATTCAGTATGAGTATCAAATAAAAAGTCTTGATTAGTAGAATAGATTACACTATTAAAAAAAACAATATGGCCGCCAACAATTTAATTTTTTTGTTTGATAAATTTCATAGATTGATGAGGAGAGTAGTGTGATGACTGGTACCTAGCACCTACTGAATTATTGTTTAGCTTTTAATACATTGTCTACATTATTTTAATCGTATTATCTCACTCCGTTTCCAGTAATGAACTATGTACTTGTAAAAAAGTTCAAGAGGAGTACGACATTAAGATCTCTGTTGTTAAGTTCTTCCGTTGTGATATTTGGCTGGTGCTGATATTTGCTATATTTTTTGGAATAATAAACCTTTGCGAAAAATATAATCTTTTGTAACATTAATTATTAAAGAAAACAAACTTTATTGTGATTAAAAAAAACAATTTCCAAATCATTTCTGTGAAGAAAATCAATTTAAGAAGCTCGTTGTCATATAAAACGAAATAACAGAGATTTAGTGTAATCCTTTCTTCCTCGTGTAGATGTTCGAGTCCTAAGATAATTCAACTGACACCGTTTGTAAGTTCCTGGGCTTAAATTTTTTTAAAAACAATGTAATTAATTTTAATATTTTAAATTTAAGCGCAAGACTGTCATGTTTACAAATGTCAAGTATATGAGTCTATGACATTAATGGATGATTAACCGCGCAACTGATTCCTAGATTTGCGACCATCTCACTTTTGAATTTAATTTTGGATTTTCTTTTTATTGGGTTATTTTGAAACACTTGCCGACGTAACGTATGTCGTTCTGATTGGTGTTCCACCAAATATGGTGGACAGGCTCTATGTTGTCTTTTTATTTTGATAAAAAATATAATCTCTCATTCATTTTGAAAAACGTAACTACATTTCTTTGCCTTTTTTTAACCTGACTAATAAAGAAAAACCACAAATTAAGAATTAAGTATTTGTAACTGATATCATGTTTATTGTAGAGACGATATAACACGATGTATATCCATTGGCTAATGAATTTTATGGGACTTTAACGAACAGACTTCAAACTAGAAAGGGTTATTGGTAGACAATTGTTCAAACACCGTGACTCATTCAAACCGAAAAATAGATACTCTAATTTGCTACCAGTTCAGATAATAGCGTTATGAAATAGCATAGTCAGAAAAGCACAACTTTAAATATTTTACTTATTATTACGAAACCCTATTCTAATGTGTTACATCGATACTCGATCTCTTCTGCGGTAGTACCAACGGGAATAGGGTCTTCGTCGTGGTTAAACTCGCGTAACAGCCAGGATAACAACAAGAAACGAGTGAAATCTGGTGTAACAATCAATATAACGTGAAATTAGTGGAAAATTCCACTGAAAAGTTATTCAGAATGATATTCTGAATCAGGGTTTCAATTTTTGCAAAGCCATCCCTAACACGAAACGTTTTGAAAGACATATTTTATGCTAAAGCTGGTCGCAGTTGGTATGCTTTCAGGGAGGCATAAACTTGCCAGTATTTTCTTTTGCAAACATTATGTCCGTCATTTAAACTTGTAATTTACATATGGTAATATTTATGTAAAAACGAATATCCGTCATCGTGGGTTTCAAAATGGATGTCATTTTCGTAAACACCCCCGATAATCAGTAAATAGATACCCATATCAAAATTTACAAAGAATTTTCCTTGAAAAAATTCGGCCACCTTGAATTTTTGAGGCCCTATATTGACTTTTCCTGCGGCCTCACCTACCAGTGGCGGGACCCCGCCTAGACGTAATTCAGTTCAAAATAATATGTAAGTCATTAAAAAAAAAGACATTTTACGAATAGAACATTTTGCGAAAAGTACAATATGAACTTGGACTTTCTATTCAACACCATAACGCAACTTTGATTTCCTACCTAGATTTATAGGTACCTACTAACAATCCGCTTCGGGTTCGAAAAGGTACCTATTGCTGAGTGAAGCACATAAACAGTCACCTATCATAGTCATCTTTTAGAATGGGGTACCTAACCTTAATTACTGCTTTCAAATATAATTTCACTTATTTTTGAATGTTCTGCTGAAGCATAAAAACGGTCACCCATCATTCTTTAATTCTTAAGAAGGTTGCCTCACCTCATTGATCGCATTCAGATTGAAACTGAACTGAATTTTGTGTGCTCAAGAATCGAAAAGCGGCTAGAAAAGATCAATATGCTAGAGATAGTGAAGTTACGAACTCAAAATTTTGGTTTGTATTTAGATTCCTAATAATCTGACAGATAAAACGCCTCCTACTAGTAAATTGACAGATAAATACCTTTGAGTATGTAGTATTTGTTTATAATAAATACGCGAGAATTTATGAATGAAACTCGCAATTAGAATGTCTATGTGTGCGTAATAAACTTTTATTGCACGTTTTCGCAATACACGGGAAAATAAAACATTAAAATAAACTGAATCCTTACTATAACAGTCAAAGATAGATACAGGCTTTCGGCAATTTCAAAACATTATGCAAAACTTGTCTTGATTATAAAATAATCGAGAAAAACATGACGAAATTACCGATTCTAAAAACAGCGCCATCTAGTGGGACTTTTTCAATTTTGGTTTCACAGCAACCGCCTTAAAGTTTCGATAACTGATTAAAAATCACCTATATTTCCGACTCTCATTTTGAAGCGAAAATATACCATCTGTCGCTTTCTTACTTAGCGCAGAGAATATTGTTTATTTCATTATACCTACTGTTAAATGAATTTTTTTTTAAATCTACTTAAGTATGTAATTTATTGGCAGAATGACCATTTAAACTCAGACAAAAACTAAAAAAAAATTTTTTTTTGCAAAGAATCAAAAAAATTGTAAAATTTATTACATCAAAATCAACAATTACCTTAACCTAAAAAAAACGATTTAAACATGAAAAATAGGGCACAATCTGTATTTTTTTTTAAACTGTTCTTAAAATAAGGTGATTTTAAATTCGCTAGCAAGCAAATATTCAGAATGTAAATTAGACTTCTAAACTGAACCGCTTTCCCTAAGGAACGAGGTCAGTTTACCCTCTCCATGCAGCTTAGATAACTCTAAAATATAAAGTCGAAAATAATCTTCGCTTGAAATTCAAACCAAATACAGGGCTTTAAGTATCTCTCTTTCAACCTCTCGGGTGGTTAATCAGTCCATGAAACTGAACAACTTCCCAAGGAACATAGGTCAAAATATGAGGTTGAAAGAGAGATACCTAAAGCCCTGTATACACTCACAGTGTTTAAGACTGTATGTTTATATTTGATTTGGAATTTTAAAATCTGTATTGTGTTCATACCATCAGTTTTATGTCTGAGTCAATAATCTTTATTTATACATATTTCGTTTGTTTTTTTTATTGTATTATACCATATTAGGTAAGGTGTAGGTAATATTATTGACTATGATTGGTATCAAATAAGAACGCAAACGGTCTTAGAAATAATTGTGCACTACGCTTGTATAATATTTCCTAATCGCATAGAATTAATTTATCAGAGTTATACGAGCAGTATAATTCTGTCAAATTAAACGGGCGTTAGACGATCTTTAAATTGTAAATATACGTGCCTACAAATTTTATAGCCTAAAAGACGTCGTTCGCTTTTTTATATGTTGCGAAACATGGACTAATATACCTCAAGCAGGCTGACAATCGCAATACTAGAAACAGACTGAGTGGCGTTGTATTTTAAGCTATTTAAAATATCTTTACTTTCGAAGCCACCTCTGGACAGTTTTAGTAATTAACAAAGTTAAGTTAACAATTAGTTTTGAGTATTTTACCTAGACGGCGTTGGTTATTTAGGAATTTGCAAGAAATGAGCGTAAATAAGGTCTATTATCGAAAATCTACAACACGCGACATCTTTCCTGTCCTGTCATAATGGAACTACAGAATGAGTGATATTCCATTGTTCAGTATGGCGATTGTCGATCTTTTTGTGGTATATATCACAGACGCGTGATATAATTTAGTAAGCATGGCGCGGAGTAAGTATATTACTTCAGGCGTTTTGTTTCTTTTAGTTAAAGTAGTGTTATTCCTATTTTAATGTACGATGGGGAGTTCCCGCGCGCAAATGGATTGTAATAAAATACAGTATGACAGGAAAAGTATTTTGGAGCCTAACCATGTATTGAGTGACTTTAAATCACCAAAAATTACCAAACTGAACAAATTTTACCTAGGAACAGGTCGAGAAATTCAAAAAAGGTTTCGCCTCCATAAAACATAAGTACCTTAGTATCAGAAGTTGAAATATTTTTTTGAGCATTTAATATTGATTCCTCGAGGAAATTTGTTCAGTTTCATGGGTAGAAATACCTCTTAATGTTTCTATAATATAAAGTCACCCTAATAGACAAGTAAGAACACTAACGTTGAAGGTGATGAATTATCTCGTAAAACTGAACAGCGTTCCCAAGGAATCCATATTACGTTTCAATAAAAGCCGATTGCATATATTTTGTGTCAAAGTCACAACGTATTTGATAGGACTTAGTCACTTGAAAACGGCAAGTAAATTTGTTTTTCATCCTTGCTCTTCGATATCTGAGTGCAAAAGCCCTTTTATCCGCTAGAGGATGAAGTAAATTGAATTTAGAACATCGTGTGCACTAAGTTTATGAATTCAAAACATCATTAAACCTATTTACTTCTACCTACATGGTGCCAAATTTATCATACAACTTTTTAATTTGGTAAAAACTCGAACTCGGAACCTCCTTGGTGTAGGTACTTTTATTTAATTTTTACGTCATACTGTTAAAACCTTTGTAAATGTTTTTTTTTTGCATTTAGTTATTTCCTCGCTGAGGTGGGATGAAAAATTACGTGTCGCACTCGAGTGCAAAGATTTTCCTCCTCGTTCTCTTTTGATTCCCTCGCTAACGCTCAGGATTCTAATTGTAGAATCCTTCGCTTGCTCGGTCATCAAATTGAGCACGCTGTTAAAAAACAAACTTTGCTCTCTTGTATAACAAATAACTATTTTTTTTTATTCCACGTCTATTGGCAAAGGCGGCTACGGTTTTCCCTCAAGAAGAATAAGTAATAACTCTAAAATTAAAAATGTTGGATCACCTCCGAAATTTGATTGCTTATAACTTTTAAACGGCTGAACCAATTTTGATCAAATACAGCTAAGAATCATTTCGATTACGTCAGCTTTCAAACAAAAAAACCGCATCAAAATCTGTACATTCGCTAAGGAGCTACAATGCCACAGACAGACATACAGATACACACGTCAAACTTATTTTTTGGCGGGGGTTAAAAAAAAAACATTTATGTACCCATTTTATTTTCATGGTAGCATTCCGCCCGGGACTTCGTTCCCGTGGGAATTCGGGGAAATTTTTTACCCTATGTTCATCACAGATTATGTAGGATTCCAATGGTGAAATAATTTTTCAAATCACTCAAGTAGTTTCGGAGCCTATTCAATGCAAACAAACAATCAAATCTTTGCTCTTTATAATATCTACAGATAGATTTCGATATTGTTGCTTGGGGAAAGTTGTTCGGTTTTAGCGCTATTTATACACAAGCGACGTGGCGCGGCGACGCGGCTACAAGCAACGTAAAATGAATCTTAATAGCTATGGAGCAAAGGTTTATTTTTCGTCCGTCTTCAGGTGACGGATGTCTCTTTGTGATTCTATTTTCGGCAAATTTTGCTTTGATCGCTGCGTCGCCACGCCACGTCACTTGTGTATAAACAGCACCTATAAGTGACCACATTAACGTCCTGTCAGTAGTTTACTTAAAAAATTGTTCAAACTTGAAATAAATTATCAGTTTTATTAAATGTTTTCAATTTATACTATGAACAGTGTGTTTAATTTAAACTATCTAGCTACTTTGCGTCAATGAGCAAGTTCTTGTAGCTTATCCTTAACTACCTTTTTATCAACCTATGAGCCTCCTGGCTCTGCGATCCACCGAGTTCAGTGCGGCTAGTTGGTACTTGGCCCAACCATCCTAAAGGTGGGTTACAAATACTCCATGCACGATCGAACCTACGCCTTATAAAGAGAAAGAAGTTGATCTGGCGTGAAGTATCGTTTAACCTTGTTAAGGATGCCCAGATTTTTGGCCGGAGTCTGAGTTTTGACTCTATGGAGGTTCTTAAGGTTTGCAGACAACTTCATGCCGAGGAGTTCCAGGTCATCAGATACTCCAGAAAGTAGGAGTCAAGTTGAATGGACTCCTTTTTGCGAAGAACAGACATGCCTGCGTTTTGGTGGCGTTGTTTCAGCAAATTGGGTGTTCTTACTTGTTGTCACATTTAAATTAAAAAAAATAAATATCGCAAGTCTCGTGCATGTCGACAGAATCAGGGACTGCAAATAATTGGCGAATAGGTTGGTGTATTTACATTATTGCTTTGGTTGTTTAGACTTACACTGATGGCACACCCAATTTTCTTTGTGTTAGGTAAGCTTTCATCTTTAAATATATAAAACAATGTCGTGTTAGTTACACCACTTATAAACTCAAGATCGGCTGGACTGATTTTGATCAAATTTGGTATGGAAGTAGCTGATACACTGGATTAACACATAGGCTACATAATTTTCCGAAATTCCCACGGGAACGAAGTCCCGGGCGTAAAGCTAGTTGCGTAAAACCTTTTCTCTGATACTTCGGCACAAAACAAATCATACGTGTCCTTGCATTTACAACACTTTAAAAATAATTGTCGGAGCAAAAAACAAACGCGCCAACTATACGTGCCGTTCCCGCGCGAAAAATTCGTTTTTTAGAAGCTCTGTCTCTCTTATATGCAGATGACCAAGTACTGAAGAAATAAATAATAATCAGCCTCCCCATACTACCGGAAATTAGTAGTAAAATAAAAACCACAAGTAAATTAACAAAATTATATTGTCAATAATTTCATTGTTACGCCTAACAGTAGGTAATAGCTCGCCAAAAATAGAAAAATCGAGGAAATAAATCATGTAGTTCCAAAAGTTTCGGGATAATGTAGAGGGTGGCCCCTAAACATTGTCTAGTAAAGACCCCTCGATTTAGGTGCCGCTAGAGGTAGCATGAAGGAATAAAGTTACAGACAGCAGCACGTCAGGTTACCTATTTGCACTACGTAAGCCGACACTATTACAAGCGAGATAAGGGCGACTTCAAGGTCAACATGTATAGTATGATGCGATGCTGTGTGTACATTTTTTTCAGTTTTTTGCTTATAACTTGAAAACTGTCTACTTTAGGGACACACTTCCACGTAAGTATGACTTAAAGTTCATTTTCAACACATTTGCTCATAAAGTGGGTCTTATGTAATTGTTTTAAGGTTCATAATGATATGTATTACCCAGCCCGTGAGTAATAAAAATAAAGCACTAGTACGCAATGGTTATTTTTTCTAAATTTCAGCAAAGAGATCAGATCTTATTTTATATTTAAAATCCCTGTTTTCAACTCAAAACTATGATTTTTTCAGGATTAGCCTTCCATTAATTCATTGAATACCATTGAAACGTCACATCATTATAGTCATCAATTTGTTGTGATGTCATCGATTTGGCTGTTGATTTTTTGCCAAGTCAACTAACTTTCTAGATCGAAGTCTTTCCTGTTAATGTACTATTTTCTCACAGCTTTGTCATAGGTAGGTAGGTACATACAATTTCTGTGAAACATACACTTTTCATGTGATATCATATCCATAGTTTGTAAAGTGTCATATGTAAGTATGTTAAGTACATAAAAACGAACGTTTACCACGAAATCTCCAAAACGACTTGACTAATAAAGATTGAATTTGGCGAATAGGTAGTCTGTAGTTAGGAAATGGCCATCAAGAAAGGATTTTCCGAAATTCCTAAGGGAACACGAAAAAATAAAAAATATGAAAGCGAAAGTTCACTCCTTGTTCACTCACTAATGATACACAAAATCTCACAACTAGGTAGGTACCTACTTGACTTATAAAGATAAAATTTAGTAGGCAGATGTAGTTAGGAGACATCTAATTTAAAGAATTTTTCGAAATTCCCCAAGGGGGAAAGACAATCCCAAGAAAATCTGAAAAAAGTGTTTAGCAGTTTTAGCAAAAAAATTCTACAGCTAGATGTCTATAATTCTGCACAAGCATTCCTCGAGCAACAAAAATGCACCCGCTCAGAGGAATTCCTAAAACCGGAGCCTTGGGTTGATAAGTTCGAAATACTGCAAAAATGATTCTTTGATAAAGAAGACATCGTCTCAAAAGGTATTCCCGAAAAATTCCCACGGGAACGAGCAATCTAAAAAGATAGATGAAAGCTAAAATTTTATTAAATTTGGTTCCTATGGGAATTTTGGTATCTTACTTGTCCTTAAAAACTTATCAAATATTAGAATATTTCAGCTAAATTGGTCAAGGTATTTAAGAAGTTTCATATAAACTTTAAGTGGCCTTAACACCCCCTAATTCGACCTTATCGCAAAACCCGTTATCATTATCAGGCTGTTGTCTCCTTATTACAAACTACCTACCTGCAAAATCTCATCTTTACAAGTTTAGTAGTTTTCGTGATATCGCTTTAGGAATGTTAGCTGTTGTTCACTTTTATATTTCTTACTTTATCTGGTTCCTATTAAGAATTTCGCCAAAACATTTTTAAGCGGACGTCTCTTAACTACAATCAACCTGCGATAAATTTTAGCTTTAGCTAAGAACTACCCACCTATTAAATTTCATATTTATACGTCAAGTATTTTGTAAGATTTCGTGTTAACTTTCTTTTTTGTGTAACGGAAATTTTACATAATAAAACCATTAAACCATGAAACCGGAATTTTAACAAGGGTATAACTTAAAAACCATGCAATTTGCAGAAATTTAAAGCATGACAAAGTTGTGGGGAATTTAATGAGCTTTAGTTCATACCTGGGATTATTGTGACTAGGGTAAACTGATTTCCACAAAATCTACTTTTCAAAAACATTTTAAATTGCATTTACTTGGGAAGCAAGAATTAGGAGTTTCTAAGCGCTTCGTAGTCTAGATAGCTGAAATGTATGGCGAAAATTACATATTTCTTTTTTTTATTGTCTGTGTTTATTCATGTATTTATTCAGTTTACGGTACTTGTTTTTTTTACACTCACACACCTCACACCTACAAACAATCATACATCACTCTCGTACACATTCACACTTCTGGTTTGCGATCGTATTGCTGCACTCGCACCCGGTACTACCTCGTAGGCGGTAGCTGAAAATCAATGTTTTACCACTTACGGTATACTGAGCTGCAACCTTCCTGCAGCACACACTTACTTTGCCATGTTTTATCATAATGTATGTTATATTTCTCTATATTGTTATGTTCTGGCTCTGTGCTTATCTGTTACTTTCTTTGTCTTTTATTTGTTCCTTATTTCCTTGTTTGTTGTATTGCTAAACTCTTTTGTTGCTTTGGTGATTGTCTCTTCCTCTACTGTCTTTTTGTAAGTGTGTACTGTGTTGGAAATGAAAAAAATATCGATCTATCTATTTCAAGTTATGAGCAAAAAGCCGAACAAAGGCACCTTTATTCCTCCTTGCTACCCCTAGCGGCACCTAAAATCGATGGGACTACTAACTAGGCAATGTTCAGGGGATCTCCCTCTACGTGCCCTCTACACAAACCTGAAACTTTTGGAATATAATAGAATCTTGTATTATGGCAATCTGCGTGATCGCAATTCCGCCAACTTCACGTTGTAGAGAAAATGCACGATGGGGAAAGTCACAGATACACTACACGAATTAATTCCTTTTCTGACACTCGTCGATCTAGTTTTGGCGGGCTATAATGGTAAAAAATATTATACATCTCGAAAACATTCGTTTAAAAATAATATTTTACACGAAAACATAATAAAAAATTATCGATTTAAGACAGTAAGGTATGACGAAGGCAATGTTTAATTTCGAATCCAATAAAATAATCATTTAGTTAATTTGCCACAATGCGGCGAAATATGAAACTATAAATTGTTCCCTTGTTTGCAATTAAAAATACTAGTGGCGCCCTCTGTATTTTTGCAATTTTTACGTTTTCTTCGTTTTATTTACATTTTAATTTAAAATCTAAGCTTAAAATAATGTAATCTTAAGAAGTATAAAGATTATGATAGAAATGGTGCGTCTGTGGGGTGACACTAATTACTAACTTACTTAAAAACCCCATAAGGGATTCCCAGAAAGTCACCATATAAAACCTTGAATCTAACACCGTGGAAATACCTAATACCAAAATGACTGGTAAATAAAAAATGAGTAAAAAAATTTCATTCAAACGGTTTCACTGAAAATAAAGCGTACTAAAAGCTAAAAAATAATTCGGGAGGTCCTAGGTACCAGTCATCACACCAATCTCCTCATCAATCTAGGGCCTAGGGCATTGATCAGACAAAAAAACTTCCACGCTGGACTGGGAGTGAAAGAAAATCTTAGAATGTGCCAGCTGCTAACTCTTCCCAGGCCTACTGTAGAAGCCACTAAGTGTGAGGCAAGGGGTTTTGCTGTATCGTGGGGCGAAAGGCCGACAAACTATCATCGCCATACTCATGTTCTATCTTGTGACCCTTAGAATATATGTCAAATGTAGCGTCAAATGGTTTTAGAACCACATTGGCGTTCTGCCTACCCCGACAGGGATTATAGGCGGGAGTGCATGGACATGCGGAAATAATGTAAATAGCATTTATTATGACTTGATAGAAATTTCACACACCCAACATTTTATTTTTATCTAATCAATGCCCTAGATAAATGAGGAGAGCGGTGTGATGACTGGTACCTAGGACCTACCGAATTATTTTATAGCTTTTAGTACGCTTTATTTTCAGTGATACCGTTTAACTTAAAAAAATAACATATTTTTTATTTTCAAGTTTTTATTTTATTTTAATTTTGAAAACTAAAAACTAATTTGTCGAAGCATATTACAGTATCCTCAAGCCCTTTCATTTGAGACCCATATTGAAGAGGAAGTGAAAAAAATTCACAGATTTCGTGCCTCACACGACTATCGAGCACATTGGAAATGAATTTATGGAATTCGAAAAAAAGGTATACCTACGCCAAAAATGCCCCAGGCCCGGCGCAAAAGATCTGTATCTCAGATTTTAGACAAAAAATTGTAGAAACAATGTGAAGTGTCGCTATTTCAAAATTTGGTGGCTAACATGGTTTTTTTCCGAAGAAAAAAAAGCGTTAGATGTAAAAATGTCACTTTTAGGAAAAACTTCATCCTATGTATTAAGTAATTAACTCTTTAAAAACATATTCTGCTAAAAATGGATGTGCTTAAACAGCGCCTTATCTCTGATCTGTACTTAAAAAAATGTCCTTGTAACAGATAGAATTAGTTAAACTCACATTTTGTTTAAAACTTAAGAAAAATATAAGACAAGGAAAGAAGACTATTTCATTTCTAGTGCGATTCAAAAACTTTTTTTTGCTATGGTGGGATTCCTCAAGTATATCTTGTTCAGATCATAAACCTAAATAAGAGATCACAAAAAATTAAATGATGCTTCGTTCTTTACGCCAACGAAATATACCTAGTTCCAACGAATACAAGGCTACTTTGCGGGCTCGAAACTAATTCTGCATGCATTTTTACATTGATTAGCATTTCACAAGTCGCAAAAACAAAGTTGCTTTTACAAACTTATTATTCAAGTTAATAAATGGTTTTCTATGGAAAGGAGATGGAAAGCAAGTTGTTTCAACAGCATTGTTGGTTTGCAATCATAGGACAGTTGCTTTGGGAATGGATCGTAGGTAAAAACAAAAAGTAACAAGTTTTTTAGAAAGATTAAACTTAATAATAGTAAGTAATGATTTATGTTATCATTAAATAACTAAAAAGTAAGGTACGTTTATGTAAGTACACAATACAGCACATCAAACTATACATACACCTTGACGTCTGTATATCTTGTCGTGTTGTGTGATGCACTTAAATCTCTCTATAATTGATACAAAATGATCGACATAAACCCTAATCTTTATTTGCAAACAAGGGTTTTAAGGGTCTTACATAACTGTTATACAGGGCGTAAGAGACAGCTTAGGAAATACTGAAACCCTAAATTCAGACCATCATTTTGATATAGGGGCACGGTATCACGGTACCTACATAGCGTAACGCCAAAGTAGTTTAAAAAAGGAATACTCCTTGATATTTCCGGGAAAAAATAAGTTATAGCCCACATATTTACGGGTAGATTCCACCATTAAGATATTTGCTAAGCTGTCCCTTAAACCATAATTGTGTTATTGTAGTATTGATATATAAGCTAAGCAAATAGTTATTAGACTTAATTTTCACCTTCATATGATGGGATGTTCTTTGTGGTATGAGCCAATGTCTTCAAAATAAGCTTAAAAATCTTTGTCTTTCTGTGACATTTTTTTTTTCAAATTTCGACCTAGGTTTCTTGGGGCAAGTTGTTTAGTTTTGTTGGCTGATTTATATCCTCAATTATCGCTCACTAATTTAGAGTCATATTTGGGAATACATTTTTGAATGATTTCTCCTTCAAAAAGAGAATATTCATTAAATATTCAAATCGCGACAACTTTTATTTCTTACAACGAAGGTTTCCAATGATTTTCTAAAGTTGATCCCTTCGCTTTCAATAATGTAAAATTTTGTATCAACTACGTCAGAAAACGTCTGTGGTTACATAAGAAGTTTTCACGTAAGAAAATAATGACATCGCAGCTTAATATTTAACAAGTATATGTCACCGGAAAACTGCAAAAACCGTAATATTACAATTTCACTAGTGAAATTATAATCTCGCGCGATCATTACAATAGGAATGTTGACAGTGTTTGATTTTATGAATTAATGTATGTAAAACAAAAAATTAGGTATGCAAGAAATGTATTAATATCCGAAAACAGCATTAAAATAGGTTTATAAATGAACAAGTTATTAGCATTTATATTAACGTAAGGACTAGCTATCTCGTTTTGTGGGGAGAGCAGGCTATCTCCTTTTTAAAATTACCTGCGCAAACAAATGGCGGTGACGTCACATGCCAGTAAGTGCATCTCTTTTTCGTTGTTTGACAGTTTCCCCCTCTATTGAAATTTAAAATATTTCCGTTTTGGGATTTGGATTCAGATCTTTTTTAACCCTTTTAGCGCCAAGAGTTTACGTCAAAAACGCCCACCACACGCCACGACATCAAAAAAAAATTTTTTTTAATGTCGTGGCGTACGGCGTACGCTTGGTGAACGATATTAAAGTAAAAAAAAATTGTCTGATATATCAGACTTTGGCGGTGAAAAGGTTAAGACTATTCTATAGCGCCGCGAGCGTAGGGAAATAGGTATTTGGAGAATCATTCTCTGTCGCGACCGCGCTCGGCCCCGCTCGCAAACGTGCGATAGAGACAGTTGCAGCTCGGCTGTGTTTCTAGGTATTTTTTTGTCGAAAATCGCGTTTGGGGGGAAAACGTTTCCCAACCCCTAAACTGTACTAAATATACTACTTTTTGGTATCAATCTTTTCAGCAGAATATAATCTATGCCTCTATTTTTTGTTTTTTCCGAAAATTTACTTTATTTCTGAAATACAATGAATTTAAAATGAATGTTTTTCAAACCCAATAAAGCAAGATTACAGATCCTTATAACTTTTTATCTAAACAAAATTTTCAAAAAAGGAAAACATAGAGGCATAGTTTTTGATAGGGACAACAACATAGTGAAAAATTATCAAAATCGGAGAAGATTTAGGGGTAGCAAAACGTTTTCCCTTTTTGTATGGACATGGGCGCGGTAGTCGATCCTCTTAAGATACACAATAAAAAAAAATTAGTCAACATCCCTGTTAGACAAATTATAATTTTACCAAACTTTAAGGGCATGAAATTAGGAAAAGTTAGGTTGGGTAAGGCTTTTTAGGTTTAGTTAGGTTAGGTTGCATTCACATTATACAAAAGTTCGTCAATGTCAAAAACATTAGGCCATTCACAAAGTTCCGAGGGTTTATAATCTTAGTGAGATTATGAATTACAATATTACGGGTTTGACAATGTTACGGTGACACGGTGGTGTTACGGGTATATTTATGGGATAACCCACCATGTTATTTTATCTTTGCCAAGTGAATTTTATAAGACGCGTGTTAGCTTTAGCGACATTTCTTCAGAAACTCCAGCACTTCTACGGGATAGTTCTGTCTCGTGGTAGACTTTGCAGCGCACCGCGCGTAGTCCAGGGGAGTCACCGAGCTGAAACCAATTAGGATTTATGTTAGGAACTAGCATTCTGGGACTCCGGGAAAATTATGTAGCCTGTGGTACTGTTGCATGCAGACCTTCACGGAGGATCGGGCATAACGCAACTTCTTTCTCATTCGATCATTTCGAAGAAGATAATTCGAATATCAATTTCAAAGGTTTGAAATGGTATTCGATGTCATGATTCGAAATGATTGAAGATCTGGCCTTGCGCCATTCATTGTTTGATCGTGGTGTATTCAGTGTTTGATCATTGAGAATTGATTGTTTGATCTTTGCGGATTCATTGTAATAACGAGCTAATAAGCTCGCGGAATAAATGTAAATTCGATTAGAGGCGTGCAATAGCACTTAATAAGAGGTGTCTTAGTTTTCAGCTGTGATGTTATATAAATACAAATTATATTGTTACGAAGAAGAAACAGTCTTTTGATTATATTGGAGATTGAAGAAGAATCTAGCTGTTTTATTATTTGCCCCCAAAAAGACACCTTGCAGTACTCAGGGACAAGGTAGCATTCTAATAGTGCAAGAATTTTTCAAATCGGTCCAGTAATTACGGAGCCTTTTCAATGCAAACAAATAATCAGGACCGTCTTTTACCTAAAGGAGGCCCTGGGCACATAAGTTTATGGGGCCCCTGTGTCTTTAAGAGAAAATTGTAATAGAACACTGATAATTCTTCTGTCAGTATGTGTCAGTGAAGGTTATATTTTAGTGTAATAGAAAGTCTGATTTACTGGTAAGAGGCATACCCTCAGTGCTTCGCTCTCAACGCTTGCAAAAGCTAATAAGCAAAAAGTATTGTAATCTGTAATTATAATTATCTTCTGGGGACCAGGGGGCCCGTTAATCGCGTGGCCCTGGCCGGGGCACTTGCCCAGAGTGCCCAGTGGGAAAAAGGGGCCTGGAAACAATCAAATCTTTCATCTTTATATTATTTGTTAGGAACTACACAAGAGAAGTAAGTTCCAGATAATATCGCCAGATGGCGCTGTACAAACAATGAAGTTTGAAATGAACTCATATCCCAAATGTTCATAGTTTTCTTTTATTAGGTTAGCCTTTGCCCAGCAGTGGGGCCCAGTAGCGGCTACATAAAAAGAAGTACAAAATAAAGTATCCATTCATTAATAAGTAAGTTTTTATTTAACAAGCAATTTATTTCAATACGATTTTCATTGTCATTTGATTTTTTTACAGGGTTGGAGGGATGTAGGGGGCAACTTAGCAAAACTTGAAACCATTATTGATTGACACCATCATTTATATGCTTTTTTCCGTATAATTTTGTAATTTATTCGAATACATTTAATTGTTCAGTGTGAAATAGAGATAACAAATATCTCACTTACATAAAAATTTAACAATTTCCGCATTAAAAGCCTATATTTAATTGACAACCGTTACTAACCAACTTTAAATCGTTATAGATCCTAAACGGTAATTATGATTAAAAAACGATATGAGAAAACTATAAATGATTTTTAAATACCTATTCAACGATACCCCACTTGACATAGTTCGTCAATTTTAATTTTTTTCTTTTTCACATTATGGCGTCCAAAATCGGCCATTTTGATTTTTTTAAATTTTTTCACTTTCTATGACACTCGCGCCGCTATAACGAATCCAACGACGTATCATTTATCAAAATCGACCCACGCGTTTGGTCTAAACAGTGCCACAAAGGTGCAAACCCACATACATACAGTCTGATAAACACATTTACCCTCCTTTGCGTCGCGCATTCGGGTGAAAATAGACAGTCATGGGGATTGCTAACAAAAGCGAAAAATTTAATACTCGCGCCGAATATTTTTCTTTCCCTAAAAGTTTTTTTTTTATTTAAAGATTTGCCAACGTTTACATCGCTAATACATAAATGAAAATATAATCTTCGAACTAAAAACTAAACGAGTACACAATGAGGGATTTTCTTTTTATTTTTATTTTTCCCCAGTCGCTAGTCGCCTGATAGATGGCGCTAAACTATGTAAGTACGTTACTGCTAGGAACGGAACGTTAAATTATTTTTGGTTAATTCACTTGAACGTAATTTTGAGATCATAAAACGAAACGTTATAGTCATATCACATCAATATCACGTCTACCATACGTATTAAGACGATTTTACGAAAACAACGAAAAAACAAAACTGAATTATAACAAAGCGCGAGAAAACTAGGATGATTGGAAAGCCAAAACAAACTCAGAATATTTGATGCAATGTTTTTCACAAAGCCTTTTGGCTTTGGCACCTAGTAACGGAGTCAGTTCAGCGCCATCTAGAGAGCTCTGGGGAACTACTTTTTTTTATACCCAAACAGAAAACCTCTAATTAAAGGCAATACCACATTCGATATTAAGAACACGTTTTTGTGTTACAATAATAACAGTACATTCTTTTACAAAATTTACAAAGTTTTAAATGTTTCTAAGCTGCTGCATGACTTTCTTACGAAATTGTGGCAAAGAATCCTCAAAGAAATCAATTGCTTGGTGGTACTTATTTGTGAATATCTGTCATCACGTGGTTAAGCGTTTTAAAAATACGGAATTAAAAATCATTAACAGGTTTCGCTTTCGTCTTAAGTTTGTCGTTAATAGTTTGCCGACCCCCTCCCCTCCCCTTAATGTGTGACGTAACTTATGGATGGTCCCTGTCAGGTGGCCATTATGGACAATATTGTCACATCTGTCAAGCGAGAAGTAGGTACCTAAGTAAATATTGTAAAAAAAAAAAAAGAAATCTGGTGTTATTTTACTATATTAGAGAATACATTTACAATAACACATCTTACTAGGACCAAATTAAATGTATCTCAAAAACGATTAGAAAATGTTTACTGCAATATGGATTTGTCAGTTCAAGTCAGCGACAAAAATGTCAATTTTAGCCGTAGCGAGCGCTGTGATCGTTTAGGCTACTCCCTCCACCCGCTGTGCACCCTGCCAATACCTGCGGTTATGTTTGTGCGCGAGTTTCTTCCAAAGCTTGCGCTCGATATGCCTGAAAAGCAGCAGCACCAGCCGCAGCGAGCATCCGCCCGACACCACGCACATGTGCGCCGCAGTGTCGCTGCCCTTCACGTCCTAAACAACACAACATGTCTAATGTAACACGTATTAACATGTTGCAACATGTATTAACATGTCTATTGTATAATATTGTTTATAGTTCTGGCGGTTATTTTCACTATTTTTAAACATATTATAACGGGTTCTTACTACGATTTTTGTGGTAAGATCACCACTTGAGAGTGGTCAGAATCAAAACCACTTGATGCCACGTTTGAAACAAATTCTAAGAGTACGAATTAACATGTATATTGTAACATGTCTACCACGTAGGTGGCTATATAAGTCTCGAGATGCTCGAATTTAAAAACGGAACGCATCTGTATCATATATTGTTAAAAATAAATTTATTCTAAAATCGAACACAAAAGGCAACAAAATAAAATAAAAAATTAGCCTGACATAATTTTTCGCTTTTTCAGGTCTCCGGGGAATGATGCTGCACCACAACAACGCGTCTTCACACTCTTCCCTCAGAACAAAGGCGTTTATTCAAAAATCGGGTATTGAAACCCTACCTTACCCACCTTACAGTCCCTACTTAGCTCCTTGTGACTTCTTTTTATTCCTCACCATAAAAGTTAAGATAAAAGAAAAGTGGAAGCTTGTTATTAGCTCTTAGTTATTTAATTAAGTTTCTGTGTTGTAAACGTTGCTGTAAGCTCCCCAAATATAATAAAATAAAAAAATAAAAATTCAAGTGCTTAAAAAGCGGTGGCTGCCTACGAATCAGCCATTTTTGACCTGTTGGAGAACAACTGGAATATCTAAGTGTTTCCAAGACTGGTTTAGGCGGATGGAAATCTGTATAGAGGATGATGAAGGGTATTTTAATAAAATGGGTAAGTGCGAGTCGGACTCGCGCACGAAGAATTCCGTACCATTACCTATAAAACCGACCAATTGCGAGTCGGACTCTATAAAAACGGCAAAAAAATCACGTTTGTTGTATGGGGGCCCCCTAAATGTCTCAGTCGTTCTTTTGTCTCGACCGCACGTGCGTTTGCGCGCTATTGCTTTTTTTTCGTAACAGCACTCGTTCGCTCGTATCCATCGTTGTTGCTAGGGTCTCATCCTTATCAGTGACGCGATGTATGGTACAAGTGAATAGATGATGGCCGGTACCGTTATAATTAACGAGTTTTTGACTTTTGTGCAAAACAAGATTGACCTTCTAGACGAACTTGGTATAGTGCAAATCTGTGCATCAAACTTTACGGATGCGGAGATTGACCACGGAAAGAGTGAATTCTTTAAAGTCATAGAATCATTCAATTTCTATGACGCGGAAGGTCATAGAATCATTCAAAGAAAAGGTGAGCATAGAAGTAAAAAGAATGTGAAGGACGTAATCAAACTTTTAAAGGAAACGGATCCGGCTCTTCAGCCAACTTTTGTGGCAAAAGACCTAAACTGCCTGTCGCCTGTGAGTTTTCATCACGTAGACGTGACACGTCTTTTAAAGTATCTCACGATAATGAAATCGGAACTTTTAGTGGTACGAAATGAAACTGTATCCAAAACTGAACTGCTAAATTTTCAAATAAGAATAAGTACAGACCTTACCAAGCTGCGCTCATGTATAAATAAACTGACAAACAGCCCCCTAGCTGTGCACAACCGTCAACAAAGTCTGATAGTGAGGCAAAAAATATTCGGATTCGGTGCACACGCCGACGTATCGTGATATTGTCAACTCGAGAGCTAAGCCGCGCGCTGCAATAATGACCCGTCCCGCCCAGAATATAAAGACCACTTTTGTGACACAAAATGATGAAGGTTTTAAACTAGTTAAAAGCATAAAAAACGCAAGAAAGTTAATAACTTGTGTGGAACTGCACAGCGTCCAAGCAAGATAGTTGTAGCGGAATTACCTACAGCCGTATATGTTTCGAGAGTATCAAAACAAACGACGGTGGATAATGATATTAAGGAACATATCAAGGACATGGGCCATAGTTGCATTGAAGTGCAGCTGCTTGCACAGAAATATGATACGACGTTTAACTCTTTTAAGGTGATTATACAAAGAAATAGCCTTGAAAACTTTCTAAGGATCGACTTTTGCCAAACGGAGTAAAATACCGACTTTACCGTGAACGAGCAACCGAGCGTTGTGGTTCAACCGCACCTTTCACCAAACACAGTGGATAGACACCCTCATAAGAGTAATATTTCATTAGTGTCGTTTAACTGCCTTTCGATAAAAAGATTAGTAGAACTCGTGAGATCCATGTGTAAAAGTTGCGATATTATTGCCTTACAAGAGGCTTGGCTCTTGCCCCACGACATCGATTTTGTGCATAATATTGATAAAGACTTTGGTTGTATAGCAAAATCTTCAGTCGATACTTCAGCGGGGGTGTTGCGGGGGAGACCTTACGGGGGCTTAGCGTTACTGTGGCGTAAGTCAATGTTTCAGAGAGTCACTCCGGTGGACTGTGTTAGTGACAGATTGGCGGCCATCCGACTTGATCTCGGATCTGGACGAAATCTTTGTTTGTACTGTATACCTACATGCCGACTAACATGGAATATCATCTTACAGAGTTTACGGAATGTTTGGCTCACATCACAGCCCTAATTGAGGAGAGTGAGGTCGAGGCAGCGTTCACAGTAGGGGACTTCAATGCGCACCCGGGGATATTGTTCGGCGATGAGCTTGTGTCTTTCTGTGAGGAGCACGCTTTGACTTGCGCAGACTTGGATGTACTCGGTGTGAGCTCAGCGACTTACACGTACATGAGTCAGGCGAATGATGCTAAACGTTGGTTGGACCATTGCGTTACGACGGGCGCGGCGCGTGGCATGGTGCGAGATATTAAGGTGGACTATGATGTTGATGTGACCATTTTCCCCTGCGTATTATGTTTGAAATTGATGGTATTGTAAGTAAATCTAATTTAGAGACACAAAAAACGAATAAAAACATTTTATGGGGCCAAAGAGACATTAGTCAAATTAATTTAAGTATATGGAAAATATTGTTTTGAACATTTAAAAAAGTTAAAATTATCCGAATGTAACTGCAACCTGTGATATTTTTCAATATATTGTTATTTTTACAATATTTTTTTAGATATTCTACAAAAAACATCTGTATTTAGTGCCATTTCTTACTGTAAGAATAAAAAATTGCTACCTAGCAATAAGACCGCTTTGTTGTACACTATGTTTTATGTTCTGTTAATTGTATTGTATGTCTTTGTGTGCAAATAAAGTACATTGTATTGTATTGTAAACGTGTGGTAGGTTGGAACTACCACGTAAAAAGTTGTCATGAGGAAGCTAGACTACACTATCAGTGTTGGATGCTAGGTGGACCACTTCATGAAAATATGATTAAAAGTCGCAAAGTTTTTTAAAACAAGTTGAAGTGGTGTCAGAATAACGCAGACAGGATAAAAATTGACATTTTAGCATTACGTAGGGCAGACAAAATTTTTCCAAAATTTTGGAAAGCCACCAAGGCTTTGAACAATAAAACTTGTTTACCAGTTAGCGTTGAAAATGCACAAGGCCCGTAAGAAATAGCTGAACTTTTTTCAAGACATTTTAAAGTTGCGCCATTGCCTGTCGTGGAGGATGTGCCTGCGGCCTCGCTGCCGCCGTGCTCCTCGGATAGTTTCACTGTTAAATTCACTCCAGCGGATGTCGCTGGAGTAGTTATGCGAGTGAAGCGAGGCAAGTCTCCGGGACACGACAGCCTGAGTATCGAACACATCCTCTACGACAGCGATGAGATTTATCGGCTGCTTAGTACTTTGTATAATACCTGCATCAGGGTAGGCTATTTACCGAAAAACCTCATGAAAACCGTGGTGGTTCCAATACCAAAGAATAAAACGGGAGATCTTTCGAGTATTAAGAACTACCGGCCTATTTCTTTAGAGGGAAAAATACTCGAACGATTACCTATTACATTATTACAGCGGAGCCTTAGTAATAGGGTCCCGTTATTTCCCTTTGGGTACGGAACCCTAAAAAGCTATAATATACATTGTAATCATATAAGTACTGTTTACTTTTTGCGTATCTCAAAACTTATATAGTCACCTACGTGTACCATGTATTAGAACGTCTGTTTTAAGATGTATGTATGTTGTAACACGTATAAACATGTCTATTGTAACATGTCATGACATGGCTTCCACGTGTAGCCTGCCTGGTACCCTGGTGTGAGGGACAGCTTAGTAAAAACTGAAATCATGAATTCAGATCGTCATTGTGAAAGTTTTTTTAATATTTACTACTTCGAAATTAAAGTTTTCTATTTTGATGTTTTCCTTCACCTCTGAGCTAATGATAATTCATGAGAAATGCGTGACAGTAAAGATTAAATTATTCTTTATAATATTAGTGTAGATAATAGTTACCCCTTTCCATAAATCGGCCCCTCCGTGCTCTAATAACACGTGAACTATGTGTAGATGTGACTTGCTGTCGGTGTGCTCGCGACAAGCTACGTGCAACGCTGAATAACCTGAAACAACAACATTAAAAAAACTTCTAAATAATTTTTAGGGAAAGAAACATGTTCGGCGCGAATGAGACTTGAACCCACGTCCCCAGGATCAGATGTCCTGGTGCTCTAACGAACCGAGCTATCATGCCTTCAAGTCAAGCGACAAAATCTCCGCACGAGACACAGATAGCGCTAACCTACACGCACGACGTAATGTGCTTGGTTTGAAGCTAATTTTTAGTGATCCAATATAATGGTAGTGTAATTAAAGTGTCAAAGTTAAACAGCGGTAATTGTGGATGCGTCGTACTAGTTAGCTCAGAACATATTAACTCACTTAACAAGAAGCGTACGTGTAAGGATTGAGAACCATGTGCATTCAAAATTTACCTTTAGACAAGTTTAAGACAGTAATTAAACAAAAACCTTGCAAAAAGGGCTATTCCAAAATTTCTGATTATCTAACTGACAAGCAGCCCTAGGAATGAACTGCTCAGCTCTAGAGTTATTTTACAATTAGTTAAAATTAGAAAATAAGAAAATTTGTAATGCGATTAAAAAGAGCACCCTCAGTTTTTTGCCTGTTCTTCTCTGGGGAAGACTGCACCTTTGCGAATAGGCGTAGAGTCAGTAGGGTCAATAGAACGACTGCGTATGTATGTATTTAAATCCTTTAATGTTTGTTTGTACGTATTTCATGTAATCTTGACTTGTTTTAAGTGGCATCTTGAATGTATGAATGAATGAATTGTTTATTTCTGCACACACAAAGCTTACATTATTATGCCCTATAAAATAAAGATTTTTTATATTCTATTTTAACAGTTACCCTGAGGGCAAGACGCAAACGCTACGTTATTTGCTTTCAGGGAATGTGTGCTATGGGTTTCCACTGCAGCTTCAATATATAAACTTCGTCTTTACACCATTTATTCTCTTACAAATAACACTAATTATGAGAACACTTCTCAAGACACGATTAATGAACACGCCTATGCACTTCGATAATTATTCCACGAATGACCATCGCTCGGTTGCTGTCATGTCATCCATTGTCCTCAAATCTCTGTTTTTTTTTAATTTAAATATTATTTTTAAGCAGCAACTCTGAGCAGAACGGGCAGTGATGATTGTTGATGCATTTTCACTACAGAAGAGAAAGAATACCACAGTTGCGTAACAAATGCCCGTACCTTCACTGTTGCCGTGCTCGATGTTAAACAGGTATATCCTTGTGTTCGCTACGTCCTAATTCGCTCAGTACGTATCAACTAGGGTACATATAAAAATAGCGTGATAAAAGTGTCTTACCTTCAGTGTTGCCGTGCTCGATGTTAAACAGCGGTACATCGTGGTGGTCGCGTCGCACTAGTTCGCTCAGTACATCTGCGTACTCGTCACCGGCGCGGGCGCACGCCGTTACTAGCGTATCGCCTTGAGCGTCCGTCTGCAATTCATTTTTTTATTGATTATTAATCTTGTTTTTTAATTTTTAAAGACTGGTATTTCATATTTAAAGAGTTTGCTGTACAACGGGCGAACAGCTGACTACCTCTCACCATTATGCAACTTGTTCCATCTGATATCTCTCACAATACAATTTGTGTCAAACGTGGCATCGAGTGGTTCTAGAACCATTCATGTTCTGCCTAACCCGTAAAGGATTGTAGGCGTGAGCGTTTGTATGTATTTAAATGTCATTCTAAACAATTTCATAAATTCTAGTCAATTTGTTCAAAAAACATATCTCAGGAATACAACTACACACTCAAAGGCCCTCACTAAAGTTTTCCTTTGTATCGTGAGTTCCTATTGGAACATACACAAAAACAGACCCATGAACAAACGACTGCGTTTTACACAAAATATTCCTTTCATTTTATAAGATGTCAAACCGTGCAACTGGGCCCCGATTCTGTAACTTCAATTGTGTGTCGATGGAATGGAGGCCATTTTATCTGTTCAGGTGGCGAAATTGAATACTATTTAATTTTCATGTACTTGCTGACAACCACCCCGACCAGCAGCGCCACCACCAACCGAACGTGAAGTTGCAAACTACCTAGCAACTGAAAATTCAGTTATTAGATATATGAAATTTGGATACCTGAACGGACAAAATGGCGACTATTCCATCGACAAACAACAACTGAAGTTACAGAATCGGGGCCCAGATTACTAGAGTTGCGACCATTTCACTTTTGAATTTAATTTTTTTGAGTTGTTTTAGAATATAAAATAACAATAAAATTAAAGAAAAATTTGTATAACTCATAATATGTGTCCCAAATGAACTAATAAGCCGATTTCCATCCCTATAGTACAGCGGAAATTTGAAAAATTGTTCGCTGAGTGATAAAAGCATGAAATTTTTATCATGCTTATGGGATACCATAGCGATTATTTTAAGATGTCGAGGCAAGCTGGATTTGATCCCTATCGCATTTTAGAGGTCAAATCGTAATTTCGATGACGTTTTACTCCATTTTATGTATTTTTATGAATCCAATTTGGAGGGGTATTAGAAATTTACATATGAAAACACATCTACACATACACATCACTTGCTTTCCAATGACACCTTAATCGTTAAAATCGGTTCATTAGTTTAGGCAGGAGCTATTCCCAAAATAATAGAAATTTTATTAGCTATGAAGTCGTATGGGAACCCCTATTTTTTGGATAGAAGGATGAGCCTTGGCACACTTGGGCTAGTGGACTAGTGTGGTAAACGCGCGGGAGTTTGCCTCTTATCACCCGATTTTGGGGAAGGGGGGGGGGGATGAGCTTTTCATACACCGCGCGCACTAAAACTAGGGCAAGTTTGGTATCGTTTTCAACCAAATAAAAGCTGCTCGGTTGATTTCTGAAACAAAAAAAGCGCATTTCCAAACAAAAAAGTTGAATTACAGTTAAAATAAAATAAAAACGACAAAAATTTTTGGTACTGACCATAATCCTTACAAATATACCGAAATTTAGTTTTAAAAAATATATTTGAAAAGATGCATTCATACAGATTCCAAAAATATAAGTTTTGTTGAGATATATACAAAAAACACTGTAAAAAAACATTAACTCAACGCGTCAGGAACGCAAAATTTATAAAAAAGTACAAGACAACTGTAAGGCACTTCTAGCAGACATAGAGCGACCAATTTAGAATACAATTAGGGTTTAGTGTATGAATCAAGTAAAAACTAAAATATTTTGCAGTTTTAGACAAGTTTTCTAGATACAGAAACTGCATAAATAACTTTGTAACTCTATATATTTATATAGGATTACAAAGTTAGTTATGCAGTTAACTTTTTTTATCTTTGTAATCCTATGTATTACTTATTATAGGATAAGAAAGTAACAGTTGCAGTGAATAAATCAGTGTACCTGTATATTCAGTACATTTGTAAAGTTTATGGTCAGTACTAAAAATTTTGTTGAATTTTTATTTATATTTTGACTGTAATTCAACTTTTTTGTATGGAAACGCTCTTTTTTAATATCTCAAAACTCCTTAAAACTAGTGCCTGTGACGTCCCAGTGGAACTGTAAGTACCTTCCCCCATCCAGATTTCAATTTTGGGCATATCTCTTAGCTTGTTATCGCATGTTTAGGTGGCTGACGCCGGGGGCCTTTTTGGCCAACGAAAGAACAATCGAAAGTTGAAACACAAAACGAGATAGCTAGTCCTTACAATAATATAAATGCCAATAACTTGTTCATTTATAAACCAATTTTAATGCTGTTTTCGGATATTAATATTTCTAGCATTATTTTTTGTTTCACATATAATAATTCATAAAATCAAACACTGTCAACATCCCTATTGAAGAAGAGATTCTACTTAAAAACTAAAAAAGTGAAAGCATATGTAAAGAGGCTTAATCATTTTAATATGATATTTCTTGCAACGAGAAGGGACATAATGGACCTTATTTTCTTTTATAAGATTTTAAATAACAAAGTTAATTGTCCTCCACTTCTGTCTGACATAAACATAAGAGTTCCGGCCAGGTTGCCTCGCTATCCCATAACACCTTTCTACCCTCCTCTCCGTAGAACAGTACTCGGTTTTAACTCTCCAGTGCCTCGTATGTGTAGGTTGTACAATCTCTGCTCTGAAGGTATTGATGTCTTCCGGGATACCCTACCACAATTTAGAAAAAAGATATTTGATTGCCTCGCCAACGACCATGACCGTCAAAATTAAAGAGTGTTATTTAACGACAGTTAAGCTCGTTAAGTAAGTATGTTTGTTTGCTTTTGTTTAAGTTTGTTTGGAGTGTTAAATTATGTGTTCAAATCGCGAAATTTAAAATTTAAAATTTATTGTGTAAATTGTTTTGTTGTCGGTACCTTTAGCTTTGGTGCATGTTGTACTTACCTTTAATTAGTTACGCATTAAGATAAGTTAGTAATGTAAGTGGATATATTGTTTTTAATAATGTAGTAACTGTTGGTGAGTCCAATAAAAATAAAAAAAATAAAAAAAAATATCGCAAGGGGAAAGCCAGTCTACAAGTAATTTTCTACAGCTCTGTATATTTTTAGGGCAGATATTATTATTAAGTGCTTTGTGTGCGCGGTTTAAGTGGTAACTTAGTTTTTTCAGCTGAGACCTCGCGAAGGTAGTTCTGATCTGGTCAGCTACAGCAACAGGGGTTAAAAAAAGAGGAACATTTTGGTTCCTCTTTTTTTAACCCCCGACGCAAAAAGAGGGTTGTTATAAGTTTCACCGCTATGTGTGTGTGTCTGTGTGTCTGTCTGTGGCACCGTAGCTCTCAAACGGGTGAACCGATTTGGATGCGTTTTTTTTTATTAACAAGCAGGTTTTTTGGCGATGGTTCTTAGATACGTTTTATCAAAATCGGTTCAGCCGTTTCAAGGTCATCAGCTCTTTTGTTAGCTGCGGTAGGGTTCTTAGACTCTTAATGTGTATTTACTTTACTTTCAAACATACATGTGACCTAAAACTTGAAACACTCATGTATGCTTAATAACTATGCAGGATTATGGAACTCTTGGTCTGATGCTGCAGCCAGGATATCCAGAACACTAGCACACTCTTAAAAAAATAATAGCAGATATGTTGTGTTTGGACTCGTTTTGTTCAGTATTTGATTCTGCATACAATGCGATGGTGGCAACACGGTGAGCTGATGCTGCGGCCAGGATATCCAGAACACTAGCACATCCTTGAAAAAATAATAGCAGATATGTCGTGTTTGGACTCGTTTTGTTCAGTATTTGATTCTGCATACAATGCAATGGTGGCAACACGGTGAGCTGATGCTGCGGCCATATGTAAAGAGGATATCCAGAACACTAGCACATCCTTGAAATAAATTAAAAATTTTGAAATTTTTTAGTTTATTTTATTGATCTTATGTAGCTGTAGGATAGCATTCATCACATACAATTTCCTAGCGCTGAGGACCAGTGGCGTGCATTCCATACAAGCAGAAAAGCAGTGCCTACCCTAGGCTTTTAAAGGCAAAAAAAATACAAAAATTAAATATTATAATGTACACCAACGATCACAGATCTTTATGAAACGAATAAACGTTTTCCGAAATGACGCCATCTTCATTTCTCTAACCTTTAACTTTTCAAAACAGCGCCATCTACACTTCTAATACTGAACTAGTAAGAGCCCTCGTAGGAGCGCGG
Source organism: Aproaerema taeniolella (assembly GCA_949987775.1). Taxonomy (NCBI): domain Eukaryota; kingdom Metazoa; phylum Arthropoda; class Insecta; order Lepidoptera; family Gelechiidae; genus Aproaerema; species Aproaerema taeniolella. Next base: position 18,558,471 of record OX465244.1, on the reverse strand, counting down.
ATTTGCCTTTCTAATTATTCGTTAAAAGCACTCGTTTGAAATGCCTTTTTTGTTGAGGTTTTGTGTTGAAATGGGGGCTTCTGATTGGCTGTTTCGCCTCCCCCGCCAAATATTAACAAACTGATTGTATGGAGAAAAAAGCTCTGCCTATAAAGCGATTCTACCAAATTGAGAAGTGTCAATATTCGGTAAGTTTGAAATGGCTGTTATAGATTTTTAATTTTGCGGCCTTTTTGTCTTATTGGATGCATTCAGCCATATTGGTTTGTTTTTGTTTTGCGTAGGTACGAAAACTTTTGCAAATTATTGTTTTATCAGTTTATAGTGATTGTTAGATATTTGTTTAGAACAAAATGAGTGCAATAAGTTGTGAAAAGTGTGGTGATGATGTTTGTTTGCCTAAACTGCGTAATTTTTCAAGTTTACCTTTTCAAGAAAAAGTAAACATTACTTATCGCAAAAGGCCGATACGTGGATTTGACGCAAAAAAAGGTACCGCAGTAAGACATTACTAAAATATACTATATTCATTATTGGTTCACGGGTTGTGTGCATACTAACCGCTTAAGTATTTTGTTTTCTGTGCATTTTGTTTTCAAACTGTTATAAAAACGTATGGAACGGCGCAGGGTTATTTTGATTTGAATAACCTTAATACAGCGATTAAAAAGCACGAGCTTTCTGAAAAACATCTCAAAGCTAGGTACGTTGAAAGTTTTTTCGTTTGTCAAAAGTCGCATAGAAACGAGTTTGAGCGGTCAATTAAAACTAGACAAGTTCACTGCCTACCCTGCCTAAAATGTCTATGCACGCCACTGCTGAGGACCCCAGAGGTAGAAGTAAAGTATAGTTGTAGGGGATTCCCTACAACTCTGCCGTGTTACGCGTATCTCAGTTATCTCGAGTTACATGAGTTACGCTTAACCATTGCAAATAGCATTTTTTTTTACACTTTCTATACGGTTATATCAAAAACTTGAAAAAAAACCGTGGTTTTGCTAAGAAAATGAAATTGTCAAACTCATGTAACTCGACAAATTCCAGTCGCACCAAACTCATGCAACTCGAGTTACATGAGATGTATTTGTTCGAATTTTGGCGAAACAATTATTTTTTGCGTCAGCCTATCTCCGCTAACACGAGTTAACTGAGTTGTGCAGATCGACCAATCATAGGAAAAATAAAACAAAGAAGCCAGAAACCCATCGTGGTCACACTAACGTCGCAAAGTGGGCACAACCAGTTAATTATTTTTATCCATAGTTTATCAAATTAATGGATCCACTGCCCCCTTTCATGCACCGGGATGTACACAGATTTATACTTTTCATATAATTATTTTTTTACCATTGCCCCTCGAAAAAGAGTCCGTTATTCTTCAAAAACAGTGAATAAAACGTTGTTTATTTCACTGAGTGAATAAATAGTTCAGTCTAGATGTAAATCCGTGCTTGCAAAAGGTCGGGTCATTCTGAATTTTTTATATGTTGTTAAGACTTAAACCAATATTAAAAAACCAGATTTGCAATTTCCAAAGTGCTGTGCGAGCGGCGGTGTGACCAAAAAACCATGAAATTATCGGATTTTTTTCAGTTTTTGCTCAATATCTTAGTGAAGGAAGGGTCTGATCAGTATAGTCACTATTAATACCTTTGAAGTATAGTAAATTTGCTACAATTTGAGATCAAGGCGAGCTCTCTACAGCTACTGGTTCCCGAGTTACAGTTCTTCGAAAATATTACTTTTTGTGCAAAAAGTGATTTTTTTCGGAACGTGCACTTATTTTGTGAAATATCTTATAAAATACTAGCATCCCGCTCGGGACTTCGTTCCCGTGAGAATTCGGAAAAATTATGTAGCCTATGTTACTTAGGGATAATGTAGCATCCTAATGGTGAAAGAATTTTTTAAATCGGCCCAGTACTTTTTGAGCCTATTCATTACAAACATACAAAAATAGGTACAAATCTTTCCTCTTTATAATATTAGTGTAGATGCATCCCACATAAAATGTTAAGTTGTAGTAAATTTAATTAGCTTACATTTGAGATCAAACTAGTATCTGTATACCCAGCGGTTTTAAAACAACAACTACCTAAAGTAACATAATCTGACAGTACCTCTAAGAAAAGTAATATAAATCATGTAGGTAATGTATTTTGGTTGCCAAATTATGCCTTTCTTTTCATCTTTGATGATCCAGGTTTGGGTTCGTATGAAGATGGTTCCTCTTCGACAGTGATGGACGCTGGGAGAGGAGCCCAGTCTGTATTCGGGTCATCTTCATCATCCGAGCATTTCAGCTCCACTTCCGGGACGTTAGTGCGCAATTTGCCACCGCATGACTGGCAAAGGACTGAGCAGCGGAGCCCAGCCTTTCTGCACGAGCAGCTCCCAGAGCACCCTTTCTTGCATTTACAGGAAATTTTTCGCAGAAGGGCAGGAGGTGCGGGATCCATGGTGGTGGGGATGGGGATGAGTCCCTGAGAAGACATCTTCCACCCCCAATCAGGGGGATTCAAGTTGACTCCCTGCCACTTCTGCACTTGGAGGTAGCACCTTGCTGCATGGTGGCCTGTGGCATCTTCTGTCGGTGGCAAACGGGCTAGGTTTATGCTCATTGAAGTGACAAACGTCTTATACCTAAGGAAATTCAAAGTGTCCCTCGCGATGTCACCCCCATATAGAGCCACAAAGCACTTGATGCCGGCTTCTTTCACGGCTTGTGGGGTGGAGTCTGGCCGAAGGAAGACCTCCACTTGCTCAGCAAGTGGTTCATTCTTACTCAGGAGTGTGGTGATTTTGGTCTTTCCTTGGCCAAACGGTGCTGAGGTGCTATCGCACCCGGTAAAGGCGTGGGTGAACAGTACCGTCCCGGTTTGTTTTTGAAGAACTGTATCTTGGAAATTAATAGCCGTAGAGAGCTCACTTTGGTCTCAAATTGTAGCAAATTTACTATACTTTAAATGTATCTATAATGACTATACTGATCAGACCCTTCCTTCACTAAGATATTGAGCAAAAACTGAAAAAAATCCGAAAATTTCATGGTTTTTTGGTCACACCGCCGCTCGCACAGCACTTTGGAAATTGCAAATCTGGTTTTTTAATATTGGTTTAGGTCTTAACAACATATAAAAAATTCAGAATGACCTGACCTTTTGCAAGCACGACCCCCTAATAATATTTAACTTGACTGAGCTAAAAACATTTTGAATTTGGAACATGCGCGAATATAAGGATTTTAGTAAGAAAACAAAAGAAAATGTGCAAGGAGGTTGCATACTCTCGCTATAAAAACGTATGGAATATGGCTCGGTTAAAAATTTTAAATTTAGAATAAGGAATTAAGCCAATTTTCTGTGCAATTTTCGGTTGCATACTCTCGCTATAAAAACGTATGGAATATGGCTCGGTTAAAAATTTTAAATTTAGAATAAGGAATTCAGCCAATTTTCTGTGCAATTTTCATGCAATTAAAAGTTTCTGTTAAAAGTTTTTGTCTCAAAATCATAAAATGAGTTCGACATCCAGTGATGAAAGTGAACCTCTCGTTCCAGAGTCATTTCGCTTTAAAGCAGCAGCTATTGTTGATAATTTACTGTCACACAGTAATTATTTTCTTTTTCGCGTAGTCAATGGTAAAAAGTAGAGTACCTAACACGTGAAAAAAAAATTCATCTCGGCTCTTGTATCCCTCGAAAAGAATTCACCTTTTTTTCACTTGTTGGGTAATCTACTATTATCTAACTGGTTCTCAAACTTTCAAGATACCTGAGCCCCCATTCATTTTAGGTTAGGATGAACTATTAGTTAATACACACACGCACACACTTAAAATTTATTTTTTGGAAAACTGTAAGCCCAGCAGCAATTTCAGAACTTTAGATCTTAGATTCAGATTCAAAGGATTAAGTAGCCGTTTTGGAATTAACAGTAAATATTATTAATTTTATTTTATTTTTTCTTTATTAGAAAACCAACAGCTACATTGATAACATATAAGTAGAAACTTATTACTAAAACAGAAGCCAATAAGAGGTTTCCCTAATGTACTTAAACAGATAAAGTGTAACAAGTCCACGAAACTATTGTATAATTTAAGCAATACCAATTACTGTCAATTCCACCTCAAGAGCCTTGATATTATTCTTTCAAAGGCTGCAATACCTAAACTCTTCGATAAGTCATTTCAAATTTTGTTCGATGGCAGTTTCTTGCGTGTCAACGTCCTTAGAGCCATATTTGAATTAAGTTTGAGTATTTTTTACCAACTACTAATTGGTAAAACCTCAAGTTAAAACCATCGAGACACACGGCGAAGCTCTCGCAGTGTCACTCAACATCTCGAAGGCATTTGACAGGGTTTAGCACGCAAGTCTGCTAAGCAAGCTTCCTGCGTATGGCGTCTCTAACAACTTTTGTAGTTGGATAGCTGACTTCCTGAGCAAACGGTTGTTCCGAGTGGTCATAGATGGCTGCTCATTTGACCAATAACCTCACGGTTATTGATGCCGGAGTTCCTCAGAGGTTCGAGAAAGGACTCCGGCTCTTTCCTGCAGCACATTAACGACATGCTGCTTGTTCCTGGAGTTGTTGCGTACGCAGATGACAGGTACAGTCATGGAGAGATATCTGACTAGTGCAAGAGCCAGTGGGGAGGAAATCCAAAATGAGAGGAACAATGGTAGAGCGAGTAAACTCAACCTTAGGCTTAGGTCTCGTCTCCCAATAAGGAGACTTTAATATGGTTAGTTTTAACGCCACCAAAACACAAGCGTGTCTATTATCTGCAAAACGGAGTCCTTTTAACCTGACTCCAACTTTACGGAGTACATCTGTACCGGTCACTGATGAGCTTGAACTCCTCGGCATGGAGGTTCGCCACCTCCATCGAATTTCAGCCAAAAAGCTCAAAACTGCGGCTAAAAAGCTGGGCATCCTTAGTAAGGTCAATACCCCTTATAAGGCACGCATAGAATATTGCAGCCACCTTTAGGATGGTTCGGCCAAACATCAATTAGCCACTCTGGATTCGGTGGACCACAAAGCCAGGAGGCCCATTGGTGACAGAAAGCTAGTAAAAAACTAACTCCGAAGATTAGCTCATAGACACAAAGTAGCTTACCTATGTGTTTTCTACAAGATTTACTTTTGGGAGTGTGCTCATGAGCTGCACGAGCTCATTCCACCTGCCCCTTTTTTTCCGGAAGTTCAGACGCAACGCGGGGTACCATTTTCCTTGTCGAGATTCCTCGAATCCGTACTGAGCGCTTCTCTTGATTTTTTATATTGCGTACCGCTACGGAATGGAATTTTCTGCCTGCGTCTGAATTTCCGGGCTCATACAACCCGACTCTCTTTAATAAAGTTCAAGTGAATAGGCATCTTCTGGGTAAGCTCGTACATCCTCGACTACATCTTCGCTCCTGAGCTAGATTGTGGTCAAGAGCGAACCTCTTCTTAGAAAAACAATTTTTTTTTTAAGATCTTCACGTAAATAAAGATTCCTCCGATCTGGATAGTATATCGCATGATTATACTGATTTGATGATGATGTTCAGCCAGTGGTTTTTTAGACTTAATACTATTTTTACGTAATTGTGATCAAAGGAAAACCTAAGACTTTTTTGTTTTGAGATTCTAAAACTCGTAATAATTTACTATCGTCTTTATAATTTTATTGAAATTTTTTTTTAGAATCTCTTCTAATATTTTGTCGATTAAATGTTTGCTTAACTTATAACCAAAAAAAATATTTATGTTGGATATGCGCATGGTTATTTCTCTAACCATGCGCATATCCAACATAAATAATATGTCCAATTGTCCATACCACATAAAAAAATCAAAGTTTGAGAACCAGTTTTAATTTTTTAATGATTTTAAAGTATCCTAACTTTAGGTAACATTAAAGAAATGATGTAGAAAAAGTGTTACTTCTTTTCTGGTTTGATGCCATTTATAACAATTACAATAAAATTATCTAATCCAATAACTACAGGTAACGGTCATCTCCGGTAAGTATACCTGCATGAGATAGGTTTCGTCTTTCAAAATGTCTCGTGGTCATGCACAACTCGTGTAACTCTAGTTACAGTCAGACGCAAAACCACGATTGTATGGAACGGTGGTTATGCCCAACTCAGTTTTTGTAAATAATTTGAAAACTACAATAGATCCGAAAAAAAAATTATGCTTGTTAATTACTTCTGATATTTTTGGTGGATATATTTCTATGTATATGATATTCATGTAAATTGTAACTTTAAAATAGGAAAATATGTTTAAAACTTTGAACTCGATTTTCTCAAATCGACCTTTAAAAAGATACATGAGTTGTGCGTAACACGGCAGAACTGTACTTTACTTCTACCTCTGGGGTCTGTAACTTTTGAAGTGCACACTATGAGCAATGAACGTTGGGCTCTTTCAAGCCCAAAAAACACGGTCCTACCAGCACCACCCCAAATCGAAATGCAATATGAAAAATACATACCTACGTTAAACTTATAATCATCATCATAATACTCAGCCCATATCAACCCATTGCTGGGTACGAGCGTCTTCTTTGTAGCGCCAATCGTCACGGTCCTGTACTAACCTCATCCATAGAGATCCCGTCAATTTGACGACATCGTCTGACCATCGAGCTGGTGGTCTGTCCACTGGCCTTGTCGCTCCAAACTCATAACACCCCTCTTTTTTTTTCTAGGGTTAAAAGTCTTCCAAGATTATTCCAGAAGGATTCTGAAAAGTTCCAAGTTACTCTTACCTCCTTAAAGAGGCACTCCTTGTCTGCTGCGATCGTAGGGTCCAACTTGAGAGCCAGTCGCACGCACTGCACCACGTAGCGGGTCAGCAGCGGGCGGCGCGGGCAGCGGAATGTGGACGCTTTTAACAGGCTGAGACCTGAGTTAACAAAATAGTAAGGTCTTTTAAAATTACCCAATAAGGATAGGCGTATACTGAGTGTAGGGATAACTTAGCAAATACTTAAATGGTAGAATCTACCCAACCACCCACTATGATCAGCTGTAAGTAATTTTTTTTTTGTTTTTCGTTGTCTTCGTGCTTTGGCGCTACGCAATGTACCGTGAAGTTCCCCTGCGCCGCGCCGCTGTCAGAATGATGATGCATTGCTGCTTTTCATGTTTTACGCTGTTTTCTTTTTTTTTTATTGAAAAAATGTAGTGCATTCCAATTAATAATTTAATTTAGAAACAGTATTTTTTTAAAAACATGATAAACAATCGAAAGGTTTCCTTAGGAAAATTCTACTGGAAATCATTCAGAATGATGGTCGTCCGAGTTTAAGGTTTAAATTTTTTTTGTTATTTATTGAAATTTCAAGTACGTTCCTCAGGAAACGTTGTTCAGTTTCATAGGAAGAATCAACCCTGAAAATACTCTAACGTAAAATCAGCCCATATGTTAGGCTCAAGACCGAAAACGCTAATTGAGCGAAAAATAGCCAACGAGTTGTATTTGCAGCAGTCAAAGTCAAATAGCTTCACTTCATAGAACATTCGGGGGGTTACTTAAAATGGGTCTAAATTACATTAACACATTGAGTGCTTAAACAATGGATACACAGTAATAACCTTGAACCAAAACTTTTTATGGCGAATTTTGATTGCCAGAGTGGCCGCGCAAAACAACATTTACTCGCCCTTAAACTACTTCAAAATGTATGGGACGCTTGCTCGGATCCGAGTGGGCAGCACTGCTACTATGGCCCCGCTCCACTCGGATCCAAGTGAAGGGCACTCAATGTGTCAAAGGATTTGAATACATATACACATATTCGTCCATTCAGGATGTTACAATTAAAGAATTTTAAAAAATACAGACAAATTCGTTCTTTTGATATATATATATATATTAAATGTAATGTGTATACATATATATATATATATATATATATATATATATATATATATAATACATACATATAGATATACCAACACGGTAATTGTTGATCCGAAAACAATTGTTGATCCGGAGGCCTAATGTTGATCCATTACGACATTGTCAAATGTTGATCTGATATACAAATCCGCTCCGATAAATGTTGATCCGATTCAAACGGACCAATCAGGATGAAGCACTTTATTACTTCCTCCGTGATTGGCCGATGGAAGTCAATACAACGTTGCCGTTCCGCTTACTACAGTTGTTGATCCGTTGTGAACATGGAGCATAAAATTGTGAATTGAAAATCGAACTTTTAATTAATATAAGAATGCTTTAGTTTGAATTTGAAAATGAAATGCGATTATTAGATGGGTGGGATTCGGCGAAACGAGTTATTGGATAGTTGGTTGTTTGGTGTGTGGTTGGTTAGGATAGGTTTCCACATGTTTGTGGAGGGCATCAGGATCGAAGTAAAGGCCCAGGTGAAATATCTAGGCCTCATACTAGACAGCAGGTGGCGCTTCAGCCCTGAATTTAGCGGGCTGCAGACGCTCTCTCCTGGCTCCTCCCGAATCTGGGGAGCATGGCCCTTTACGGGCTCCCAATCTGGGCGGACTCCCTCCATAGAAGGAAGAATGCAAGAGCCATTGCACAGCCGGTAGCGGTGGCCTACCTGTCCGTGAGTTTCGCGGCTGCGTGCGCTCTGGCCGGCACCCCCGTCTTGGGAGCTCGAGGCGTGGACATTGTACGAGTGGACGGCGGAGCGGAGAGCACTCGGGGAGCGCCCTGCCCTAGTGGAGCGGGAGGCCATTCGGCAGGAGGCGAGGACTGCAATCGTCCGTCACTGGACGGATGACCTCGCCTCCACCACTTTCGGTCGCGGGACGTTGAACGCGCTCGAGCCAGCCCTATAAGGTTGGCTCGAGCGGTCGCATGGTTTAGATAGATAGATAGATAAAAACATTTATTCACATAATCACAGCACACGAACAATCAACATAAAGCATTACAACTCACAAAAATAAATTGAACATGGAACACAACACAAACAAGTACAAAATTAGGTAATCAGACAGGTTAGAGAGAGAGAGAGTCGTGTACTGTGCCGGTGAATGGGCTTTGGCTCAGCTTAATGTTACAGCAGAGCTGCAACGCTGATAATTCTGCCAATACCCAGAGCATTCGAAACGCACCTATTCTATTCATAAATGAATAGATACAATGAATATACATATGCTTTATTAGAGATAAATTATGTAATGTAAAATATAAAATATTAACAGAGAAAAAAAAAAGAATAAAAGGGGTACATACAAGAAATGACCTCAGATACATAAATATATATATATTGAATTGTGGTATGATAAATTAAAACAATAATTATATAAATCAGTGTATTTTAAAATAGAAGGCCAAATTTTTTCCGGATAGTAGATTTTTTATATAAGTTTTTGTTTTGAAATCAAATTTTCTTTAAGTTTGCACTTAAATGTCACGAGTGAATTAAGAGTACCTACGGAGCGGTGGGGGGATGTTATTCCAGCATTTAGTAGCACTGTACCGGAAACTTCCGCGAAATGCTGCCGTTTTATGCTGGGGCACAACCAAAGGGATAGAGCAGACACGTACAGCACAGCTGCGCATATGTTCACGCCATGAGAGCTTTCTAAACAAATAATCAGGCTTTTTAGTTTTTATCATGCCAAACAACATGCATGCAAGGTAAAGCTTTTGGCGTTGCTTCATCTTCAAAAGAGTGGAATTATTAAGGTACGGTGTTACATGCGATCTAGGTGGGATTTTGAAACAATAACGCGCGCATGCGTTCTGCACACGCTGAATCAAGTGTTGCGATCTTTCCAGCAAACATGGCCCATAGACAGACAGACAGTGGTTTACCCTTGAGAGAACCAGAGATTCGCAGAGCTGTACCCTAAGGTCAACACTTAAATAGTCACGACATCTATACAGTACTTTTAACCGGTAGAAGCAATTCCGTACAATGTCGAGCACGTGCTCCTCAAAGCGCAGCTCACCAACCATAACAACGCCTAGGTTACGTGACTTAACAACACATTCAACGTCTGCACCCATCAGCTGTATTTTTGGGCAAGAATCAGTAACACGTCGGATCATGTTTGGGGAACCCAATACGATGTATTTAGTTTTAGCAGGATTCAAAACGAGCGCATTCGCTTGTTTGTGACCACCGAGAAATTCTATTTAAATCATCATTTATCTTATGAACTGCATCCGCGATACAAGAAGCCTCCGTAGAGAAATCAATATAAATCTGTAAGTCATCTGAGTATAAATGGTACCTTTCCTAATACATTTGACGAGATCAGAAGTATACAATATAAATAATACAGGGCCAAGGATAGAGGCCTGAGGCACGCCCCTATTTACAGGATTTAGGCTAGATCTACATTCGGATCCGTTTGAGGAAGTGATAGCCACTTGCTGCGAACGCCCGCTCAAGTAACTACGAAACCAATCAACTGTCAACTCATCGAAACCATAGTAAACCATCTTAGCTAACAAAAGAGTATGATTGATAGAGTGAAATGCACGAGAATAATCAAGCAAAACAAGGAACGAGGCTCGCCCCCTATCCCTAGCAGTAAGCACATTGTCAATCACGTCAAGTAAGGCAGTAGCAGTACTACGACCCTTTCTGAAGCCCGACTGGTATTCAGAAAAAATGCCATTTTTTTCGCAATACTTAACAAGCTGGTTACAAACGACCTTTTCCAAAATTTTGGAAAGATAGGGTAAAATACTTATCGGGCGCAAGTCCTTTACTTCCGAAGGGTTACTTGTCTTAGGGATGGGTCGCACTATCGCCGTTTTCCACGTTGAAGGAAATATTGAGGATTGGATTGAATTATTCACCATGGCAGTTATAACAGGGAGAGAGTTCGGCAGCGATAATAACACCATGTCTCTGCTTAATTTGTCTACACCAATAGCATTGGTCTTAATGGAAAGAATAATCCTGCCCACCTCAAACTCACTTACTGATGAGATTCGGAAGGAGCCCGAACCGTATCGATTTGTCCGGAAAAATAGTAAATCTAAGGCCTGCACTTGATTATTGCCAGGAACATCAAGAAAATGAGCATTAATGGCATTAGGATCATCAAAGTTAGAGGGAAGATCGCTAGTACCTGTACTGGGGATAATAGTGCGTTTAAGATTAGTCCATAATCTCTTCGGGTGTTTAATATTATTATTGATAATTGATTTGAAGTACGCTGCCTTTTCAGAATGCAAACTAATAGTGGCCAAGCTTTTCAGTGATTTATACTGAGATTTGAGTTGTAGTTTAATGACCTCATCCATAGATTGGCGGTATTTTGTATACATATGCTTCATCACGCAAATGCATAATATGACGAAGATAGCCAGTTTCCTCTCCTTTCGTCTGGTCCAGGTATTGTCCGGGCCTCTTGGGGTTATGCCATAATCTCCACGCGTGGCAGGCGGATTGGAGATCGCAGTAAGATGGTAGTGGTATTGAATAGAACGCAGCTGCCCGTTCTCTAATTTGTTTCCTTAGTCGCCTTTTACGACACCCACGGGAAGATATGGGGTGGATCTATTCTTTACCGGACCCACACGGACTAAGGACAATGAATCTTTCTGTTCTTACAATGTCTACTTGTAAAGTCGTGTCAGATTCTGTACGAAATACCTAACATGTTTTTGAATCGCATAAAAGCTTGATAGGTGCAATTCTTTTTAAAACAAAGTTTGTGGTTAGAGTTGTGCGTTTTTACCTCAGTTCTGTAAAACTTGTCATTTGCCATCATTTCAAGAAAGCCATATCAAGAAAGATGCAAGAAACCATACCTACATACCTACAGACTGAAGTGATAGAGTTTATAACTAACTAGCTTTCCGCCCGCGGCTCCGACCGCGTGGACTACAGTTTATATCGTGCCGAACTGTGGGATAAAATGTAGCCTATGTCCTTTCCCAGGCTCTAATCTATCTCTGTACCAAATTTCATCAAAATCGGTTCAGTAGTTTAGGCGTGAAAGACGGACAGACAGACAGAGTTACTTTTGCATTTAATATTATAAGGATTTTTATTTATAATTGAAGAAGTGTAGTTTAAGATACCTACCTACATAAATCACCTACTGTCATCATGAGCCCTGGTTTACCGACACAGATTAGTTTTTACACTTTCATTACAAAATACATATATAACATTAAAGTGTGACTTTACATGAATAACTATACAAAATTCTAATACGATACGACTCAAAGTTTAATTTGATGCCTAATTCGAATTCATTTGAAACTAATTACTTAAATCTAAGGATTTGTAGATAAAGTAGGTACGCAGCGGCACCTAAAAAACAATAAACTCGGTACTCACCACTATACAATCCTGAAGAATCTGTTGCCATCGTGAACACAGAACACAGACTAACTTACTTGACAGCTCGGACCAGACTGACTCAAGTAAAGTAAAATACAAACGCGACAGCATGTTGTATCACTTTAACTTGAAGTAAGAACGCAATGTTTGTTTCATTTGCACAATAGCGCGACGTTGCCGTACTTACCCTTTATATTCACCGCATATGTGGCTCCGGAGCCACATTTACCACTAAGTCGGATAAAAATCGGAGCCACATTATACGCTTGCGTATGATTTTTTTGACCGTTAGTGGATCAACAATTACCTTAAAATTTTATGACGAGTTTATCGAAAACGGGTAAATGCACGCACATCCACTGACGTCACACGCTGAATTCGTATATTCGAGCTATATCTGAATCCGGAGCTTAATGTACACTCAAAATAGGTGGATCAACATTTGTTCTAAGTCAGTACTGGATCAACTTTTACCGTGAAAGGTTGATTATATATATATATATATATATATATATATATATATAAATATCTTCACTCCATAGAACATTCAGGATGTTACTTAAACTAAGGTTACATTAAAGGATTTGAATACATACTTACATACACACATATTCGTCCATTCAGGATGTTTTTTTTTCATCATCATCGAGGGGCACGGGCCTCTCTTCGAAACACGAAGGGGATTTAGGCCATAGTCCACCACGCTGGCCCAATGCGGGTTGGTGGACCGCTCGTCTTTCGAAAATGAATTTTCTTGGACGGGCGGATTTCATCACGATGTTTTCCTTCACCGTTAAGCAAGTGATAATTAGAAATCCGTACATAAATCCGAAAAGACGAATTTAGTGGTACAGGCCCGCAACAGGATTTGAACCCGCGACTTTCCGATTCCAAGTCTGGCTCATTACCAACTGGGCTATCACTGCAGGATGTTACAATTAAAGAATTTTAACAAATACATACAAATTCGTTCTTTTGACTCTACTGACTCCTCACCTATTTGCAAAGGTGTTGTTATTTTTATTCTCATTATAAATTTCCTTATTTTATAATTTTAAATACGGTCTTACCAAAGTCCTCTGCGAAGAGCTGAGGCTTCTGCGCCATGATCCTCTCTCCGAGCAGCGCGAACAGAGCCAGCTGCAGGTCCTCGTCGTCAGACCCTCGCGACAGGCTCAGCAGGATGTGGTGCATCACTCTGCAAACAGATTTGTACATTTATAGCGTCTATACGCTGCCCTAGCATAACCAATGATACTCGTAGACACATTAATTATTAATTTGTGAATGAGACTTCACTCTGACGAATGACAGTTGATTACCAAGGGAAATAATTAAATATACAAGGCCACAAATAACGCAGTCCGCGTGGCTGAGTACTAGTCCACAAAGATTTAGCCTAGGTCGACACGATAAGAAGAAGAAGAATATACAATAGGGCTTTTGACAAATCTCTTTTAACCTCTCGGGTGCTAAATCAGTCCATGAAACTGAACAACTTTCCCCAAGGAACATAGGTAGGGCAAAATACGAAAAAAAAAATTGATCTCCCATACAAAATGCGCTATATGCTGATGAAGTTTGTATGGGAACTCAATAGTACATTGTTACTTTAGGGGTGAAAGCAACTTATTTAAGTCCTGAGACGGGATTTGGCGACCGAGCGTAGCGAGGGGAGCTAATTGTTCGAGGGACTAAATAAGTCTTTCACCCGAGGTAAACACTGTGCTTTTCATTACGATACAAATAAAGTAAAAATAAAAACATGAATAAGCTGAACTCATTGCTGCTATGCGAAAAAAAACTCAACAACTCGAAAAAACATGAAGTCCGGAATGCCACTTTCCCGCCTATTATGTTTTTTTTCTGTGGCTGGCCAGCTATTCAGCCAATAGTTATCATTTTCATCATTGAAAAAAATGGTAAATATTTTGCCAAAATTTATGTTATTTTAAAGAAATAGCTAAAAGTAAATTATTATAAAGTAATTAAAAAAGTATTCTTTAATGACTACTTAACTTTTGTTATTTCAATTTTACATCGCGCTGTAATAGAGTGGCTGTATAAGTTGGAACATGTTTTTTAATACTTAAATTTGATAGCTGTCAGTTGAAAGCGATTCTCCCTAGGCTTGAAAAGTATTACTTTCAAGCCGCTCCGTAGGCGACTTTAGACCTACTTTCTGAGTATGAGTGATGAAAAATTTTTTTTTTTCGTATTTTGACCTATTATTGGGGAAAAGTTGTTCAGTTTCATGGACTGATAAACCACCCGAGAGGTTGAAAGAGATTTACCTAAAGCCCTGTATATATGAATAGAAGGTTGCATTTCTTTTGCATTCAATTGACTTTAACACGTGATTTTGAATTGATAAAAGTACGTAAGTCCAAATTAAGACGCAAGAGAAATGAAAACTTCTTGAAATACAAATAGGGTGTATTTTCCATGTGTTGATTTGGAAGTATATACTCTCATGAGTGTGAAGTTTCATTGTGTATGCTAGGGCAGCTGGGAACACTTCGAGCTTGTACAGATGACGCGATTACAGTCGCCTGCTCAGACTTCATAAAATTTAATTTAGAAAATTTAAATTTAAATTGATTATTTTGTAAAATAGTAGATTAATTACATTAAAATGTTGCTCCCTTTAAGTAATATGAAATAGTCGTGTTGGGAGACTAGACTTAGGACTGCCGACCATCTCGCAGTACCTTAAGCAATCCTCCGCCCGTTTCTTTGATTCTGCCCCGCACCACCCCAATCCCCTGGCGGTGGCTGCCGCCACTTATGACCCCGTCCTCAACAACCCCCGCAAACGCCGTCCGAGGAACGTCCTCAACGACCCGGATGATCCCATCACCCTTGCAATTCAGGCCGACCAACAACGCGCAGAGTCCCGTACACCAAACAGACCGAGATACCGTCCTCGCCGGCGAGGACCTTCGTCGCGTATACCCCCTCATCTCCACCCCGATTCGCGGTACCGGTACGTACCCGGCCGCTTCTCTCCACAAACGTATGTCCGACGTTTCCCTCGCAGTAACGCCCTAAGCCGAGGTTCGAGTCCCACGGGGGGCACCCTTAGGCCTGTTACTTAAAATTTTGGGCTGAGAGCCATCTGCGCTCGCCACTTGCTCGGTGAAGCTGTCAAGGCCATCAGCGGCCGACAGCGTAGTCATACAAAAAAAAAAAAAACTTGGGAGGCTCCGCTATACTCGTATGTGTTTGTATGTGAAATCATATTAACTAAACCATGGTTTATATTAGTTACTTGTATGTAGAAGTAGATTTAGTAGGTACATGTTTAATATAGTCTTACGCCTGGGACTTCGTCCCCGTGGGATTTCGGGACAATTATATAGCCTACTAGCTTTCCGCCCGCGGCTCCGCCCGCGTGGACTACAGGTTATATCGTGCCCAACTGTGGGATAAAATGTAGCCTATGTCCTTTCCCAGGCTCTAATCTATCTCTGTACCAAAATTCATCAAAATCGGTTCAGCGGTTTAGGCGTGAAAAGGTAACAGACAGACAGACAGACAGACAGAGTTACTTTCGCATTTATAATATTAGTAGGGAAGTAGGGATGTCACTCGCTGAGAAGGGAGCTCTCTATTGGTGAAAGAATTTTTAAAATCGGTCCAGTAGTCTTTGAGTTTATTCGTTAAAATACAAATCTTTCCTCTTTATAATAAGTTAAGTAAGTATATAGTTAGTTAGATTAAGTATGTATAGTTATTCTAGACGATATAGACCTATAAATTAATAGCCATAGCATTTGAAAAACAGAAGATTGCCGGGAAACATAACATGAAATAAACATTTAAATGTAAATATTCTACTATGCGAAATCATTATTAAAGTAGCGACAATAAAAAGGTGAGCCGTACAGAGCTTTGTCTAAGGCAATTTAACACTACACACACCGGCACATTTAGCGGAACAACTTCTGTTTTTCATACAATCGACTTAGCTTGGGAGTTCTAAAAATATACGTTTTACGTGCGTAACTGCACCGTTTTTTATGCAAATATTTTTTTTAAATGGTCTTCTCTTTTTTTTACAAAAACTGACAAAAAGCCTAAAATCTCTCATGTAGCCAATAGAAAAAAAAAACTCTTTAAACTTTTCATACGAAGTTGTATAAAAAGGTTTTTGCAATGTTATCTTTCAGCCATGCGGCACATTCTTCAAAACTTCTTGTAGTTTTATATTTGATTTTAACAGACAAACATTTTGGCCTAAACTAAGCGTAAAATTTTAATAACAGCATCAATTAAAAATCTCAATTTATAAACTCTAAAGTTGACTTAATTGTATGAAAAACATAAGTTGTTCCGCTTAATTTTCCGGTGTGTGTATAACACTATAATCCTTTAAGGAAGTCACGGAGCGAGAATGTGACATAGTACACTATATTTAGCTGCATACTGACGCACTACGAGTACGTCTAGGGTTGCCAACTTTGATTCCCGTGTGTATTCAAAAATGTAGCAAAAATAGTAATTAGATTATACAAAAAACTTTACAAAAAGGGCTATTACAGAATTTCTTATTATACATATATTAGATAAGTAGCCATGGGAATAAACTGCTCTGGTTTCGTGCTTCGGACTTCGGAGGGCACGATAACCGACGACGGTCCCGGTTGTTGACGGTATTAAAGTTAGACGCTGTTTTAGCGTTTGAAAACTCTGACACTATTAGGGTTAGTGAAGTTGACCTCTTGCTTAAATACACTTCCATGGCTAGCACGGCCCACGACAAACTCTTTTTTATTATTTTTTTATTATGAGATGGGTTAACTCTTGACACCATTCTAAGGTCGTAGATGAGGTCGACGATGGAGCGAGTTAACCAAGAAAATGCCAATTGAGGGACTGGTAGTCCCACGCACCGACGGAACACAGCAAGCTGTTTGGCGTCAGACTTCGGTAGGAGGGTAGTCGCGAACCAGACGGCCCTTTAAAGAGCCTACCACACCGCACGAGACCACCTCAGATTCAAAACAAACTGAGGTGTCGTTGCCTAAGATGGATTACTAGGAGGAAGGTCTCATTTGTGTTTCCTTAGTCGCCTCTTACGACACCCACGGAAAGAGATGGGGTAGTGTTATTCTTAACCGATCACCACAATCACGCGTCACGCCATCCACTGTGATTGCACGAGGGTACCTCGCAAAGGCTTGGTCGCCCTCTGACGTTGTCATTTTGACACATTTGTAACATTTGACCGCGGTGCATTCCACTGCGACGCACGTTTTAGTGATTCGCCGTACGCTAAGGAAGGGTGAGAAAATAAGATATAGTTCTCTACGCAACTCACCCATAAGCAGCCTTCAAGTCCATCTCTGCCACTTTCAAGCACAGATTTCTCCTCTCCTCTACCTTCAGCTTTTTCAAATGCTCCTGGAATATCTGCTTGCAAGGTTTCCTGTTAATCTGGCAGCATTCCTTCTTCGAGAAACTTGCAGCTATCTCTTTCTGCAAGTCCTTGAAGTTTTTCATAGATAACGAAGAAGTTGACGTTTGACGTTCTCGCGTCTTTTTCTCTGTAGCGTCTTCCTCAGCCACGGGATACTCTTCGAAGTAAGGATGGATTTCTTGATACTTTTCGCAGTCACTGTTCGGTGATAAAGTGTAATCAGAATGTGTGGGGTATAAAGTTGTGTCTGACATAGGACTTGGTACAGTTTCCGAGCGAGGCGGTGTTAAAAAGTTGTTGTAAAATTGCTCGTTGTTCGGACTGTGTGCTGTTTCAGTACTAGGCGGTGTTGGGAAGATGTTAGTGTATAACCTATCTTCGTGCAATCCTAATAACGAATCTAAATTCCCTATTTCTTCGTAGTTTAAATGGTTCGAGTTTTCTAGCTCCTCTATTGGGTTTTCTTCCTCGACCTGGTTATCAAGGATGGTCGTGATTGGCTGAATTTGTTCAATTATATTTTGTTCTTTAATGAATTCGTCGAGGATGTTCGGAGTGTTTTCTTCGTCCAAGTATTCCTGAATGATATCTAGGTCAAAGGCTTGTCCGATTTGGACTCCTCGCATGGCCAGGCCTTCTGCGAAGCTCTGTAGTTCCTGATTAGTGTCATGTTTCGTCGGTTGGTTGTCGAGGTCTTGAACGATCACCTGCCCGCCAGAGAAGGTGTGTTTGTTGATTTGGCTGATCTGTGGAAAATAATGTTGGATTATTATTCAAATTCAAAATAGCTTTATTTAATAGAACATTCAGGATGTTACTTACAATACTTAAGTGAACATTACATGAAATACATACAAACATATTATTCGTCCTTTCAGGATGTTACATTAGGGATCATTCAACAATTACGTGATCACCGGAAGGGGGGGGGGGGGTCGGGTGCTTGTATATACATCGGATTATAACATAGGAGTCAGTGCTTATATCGCAAAAATTTTAAACACGGACGGATTACGTAATCAAGGCGAGGGGGGGGGGTTAAAAACAAAAGATTACGCTGTGATTACATAAAAAACGGCCAAAAATGATCACGTAATTGTTGAATGATCCCTTACAGGATTTAAGTACATAAATAAGAATTCGCTCTTTTGACCATACCTACCTACTGACTCTACGCCTTGTCGCAACAGATTTTAGTCGGTTCGATTCCCGGGTGAGGCAAGCGAATTTTCGAAAATCCTTGAATGCAGTTTTCTATATTTTCAAAAATAAGGGAATGTTTTCTTTGAGTACAATTTTCTATCTACAGTAAGAGTACTTTTCCTTTAGGTGGCGTTACAAAATTCCACCCTGTACAATGATGTTAGATTGTTGAGGTTTTTGCATCTACTCGTACTAATAAAAGTAAGTAGGTAATACTCTTTAATCTTATCTTTTTACTGTCATTTGTTTGAGTTAATCTGTAAGAGGTACATATTAGAAGTAGGGATCCGCAAAAAGTATCGATACCTGAGTAGTATCGATACTTTCTCTTCGATACCTAGTATTTTTGTACTCGATACTTTGATTCCGATACTTTACTAGGTATCGATACTTTTTCACATACTCGATACTCTTGTCTTCTATCTCACTAGTGTAGTTTTACGCCACAGACTCTTTGTTTTACGCAATTAAAACGTTTAAAAAAAGAAAAGAAAAGCCCTCATTGAAGATTTCGGCCAAAAGGACTAGAATCCAGGCTAAGAACCAATTATTTAAAAAAAAAAGTCACCATTTCTCTTTCTGACGTGTAACGGTATCCCTCTCGGTCGAGAGATATATTCTGGGAAAACCCCTACGGTGTGGCCATGTCGTAAACGTAAGTAAATTTTCGGGAATTCGTTAATGATTGATGATCAGTACTTAGAAATTAAATTAGTTTTATATTTTAATATATCATATTTGAATGTTATTTTAATTTTGTACACAAGAAATCATCATAATAGATTGTTTATGTGGTAAGAACTTATAAATTGACTCTGTTGATAAATTTTATTGCATTTTGTAATTATTTAATAGCAACATTCGGAGTCTCACTCAATACAGTTCGTTTTTCGTTGTTAGATAAGTTAGATCAAGGAAATACAATACAAACTGTCTTGGTCTTGGCGGTTATTCAGCCATATTTGAACAAAATGCCACCTCCCGGTGGAGGATCAAGTGAAGTGTGGAAAAGTTTTAGAAAAGTGGACAAGAGTACTGCAAAATGCAAAATATGCTTTAAAGTTTTGAAGTCAAGCGGAAATACGTCCAACTTGAAAAAACATTTAAGTACTCACTCCCAGAGGTAAGTTAAAAACATAGTAGTGATATTATTGGTATCTGTGAATAATACAGGGTGAAAAAGAACTCCCTAGCTTTATTCAAAACCCTGAACCGGTATCATTTATAGAACACATTTATGAAAAAAAAATTTTTTTTCGTCATTTTTTTAATGAGAATTTTTTGTTTTTTGCCTAAAAATTGACATTACTCCCACACCCACACCAGGCACGCGAGGGGTGCGGGAAGCGGTGGGGGGTGCACCCGGGTGGTGTCAACGTTTAGGTAAAAAAAATCCACGGGGAAAAAAAATCAAATGTGTTCTAAAAGTGATACTGGTTCAGGATTTTGAATAAAACTAGGGAGTTCTTTATCACCCTGTATTATGATACTGTGTGTCTTTTTGTATTTTATTTAAAAAAAGACATTTATATTGTAACTTATTTTTTAGATCTAAACCGAATGCTGTCAAAACGACGTCAAGTCAGGCCCTGATATCTACGCTAAGGCAAGTATGTGATGAAGAGATACCCAGTACATCCAAGACTGGAACTGACAAAGATGTCGTGATGTCAGAAACAGAGGAAGAAGCAGAAATTACGTCAGATGATACGTCTAGTACAAAGAACGTTTTAGCTGCAAGAACTAGCACGACTGAAAGTGTTCAAATACTGTCACAATCACAAAAGTCTGCTTCTCAATCTGTTCAGTTAACTCTGGATGAGACTTTTCGAAGAGCATCTTCGTTTTCAGACGGGGGACTTCGTTATGAGGAACTTATAAAGCATTTATTATATTTTATCGCTGTTGATAATCGTCCATTTCACGTTGTTGAAGGAAAAGGCTTCCGACGTCTAATGAAATTTCTGGCACCTATGATAAAGTTACCGTCAGAAGACACACTAAAAAGACGGCTTGATGACATCTACGATGTAACTTTGGACAAATACCGACAAAAATTCGCTAATATTGCTCAGGACAACTATTATGCAATAACTTCTGACATTTGGTCGGAAATGATGAGTACGCGGAGTTTTCTTGGCTTGACAATTCATTATTTGCAAGCCGATGACATTAAATCAAAAATTTTGGCGACCAAACCGCTTGACAATCGTCATACGGGAGCAAACATTGCACAGCATTTGGAAGAAACAATTCACAAATTTGAACTGAAAAAACAAAATATTACGGCTATGGTTACGGATAATGGCGCTAATATGGTAGCCGCAGTGAGCACATTTCTTGACCCGGCGAAACATCTACCGTGTTTTGCACACACTATTAATAGAGTAGTGGAAGAGGTTATTAAAGTGGAAGACACCGAAAAACTGGTAAAGAAAGTTCGAGAAATCGTGAAATTTTTCAAAAATAGCGTAATTCAAACAGATTTATTGAAAAAAAAACAAGGTTCCAACTACAAAAAGTTGATACTGGATGTACAAACCAGATGGAATTCGACATTTTACATGTTGGAGCGGTATCTTCAACTAAGAGGCATTGTGAATGAAATATTGCTCGAAAACCCAAATGCACCAGACATACTAACCGCGCTGGAAAACAAGGTGCTCCAAAAAATACTTTTGGTTTTAAGACCCTTTGAATATGTCACTAAGGACATATGTGGCGAAAAATACGCAACGACAAGCAAGATTATACCGACAGTAAATTTTTTGAAGCTACAAATAAAAGATATCAAACCATCAGATGATGAAAAAAATATTATACAGCCATTGAAAGACTGTGCTTTAAAACAGCTTAACAGCAGATTCGGTCAAATCAAAAACAACCATATCTTAGCCGTTTCCACCATTTTGGATCCAAGATTTAAAAATATTCATTTCACCGATGCAAGTGCTTGCGCTCGGTCGATTTCTTTTATAAGAAGATCGGTAAATGCTGGTGATTCACCACCAACGGTCCAGTCTTCAGAATCAGATGATGAAACGGACAAATATGATTTCTGGAGCCCTCACAAAAAGTTAGCCAATAAAAGGCAAACCAGACGCAATGACGACGCATATAGACAAGATGAAACGTCACTTTACCTCGCAAGCCCCGTGTCCTTTTTAAAGTCTGACCCATTTAATAATTGGAGTGAGATGAAAGCAGTTTTTCCAAAATTATATGGTTTGGCATGTCAGTATTTGGTAATACCAGGCACTTCAGTCCCATCTGAAAGGCTTTTTTCGAAAGCTGGAGCGACGGTGACAGCGACTCGAAACCGGCTCACTGGGTCGCGTATCGACAAATTACTTTTTATGTCTGATTGCATCGAAGAAGATTGGGGATTTAAAAAATAATTTTAGTTTTTACAATACAAAAGAGAACTTACATTACATGCACTCTAAATTACATTACAACACTAATATTTTTAATATTAGTCAAATTGACATAAAAAGTCAATTTGATTTGATTGATAGGTATAATGAATGATACTTTATTTTTATGATAATTATAATGATAATTTTGTATGTTTTTAAAATAAATAATAATAACTTGAGTATGTGCTTGTTTATTACTGTTTTTTTTTGAGATTTTTTACAGTTTCTAAGGTGATCAAAAAGTACTCGATACTGAGTAGTATCGATTCTTTTGGTTCGATACTTTTATCGGTATCGATACTTTTAATTCGATACTTGGTATCGAGTAGGTATCGATACTTTTGAAAATTTGCGGATCCCTAATTAGAAGATCGCGCGAGACTTACTATTACTTACTTATACAGGGTGACCACTATTTACCAAAATCAATATTCCCTGACTTTTCCCGGTTTTCCAGGCGCTTTTTCAAGTTTTTCTCTGACCATAATCTTAAACGTTTTACCATAATTTTACTTCAGGTAACCTTTTTGTACTGTTTCATATAATGACAACCAAAATTTTAATTTAAAATTTTTCTCGGCTGACAACCAAAATTTACTAATTAATACTTACTGTCAAGAGGAATAATCAACCTTACTTGTAGGATATAAGAGGTTAACTTTCCTCTAATTATTTTTTTGCAGTTAGTAGTAAGTTTGGGTATTCACCCGACGATTTATACAGACAAGCTTGCATGTCTGCACTTGTGCGCCGCGCAATCGCATTAACCTATTATAGTAGATATGTATATAATATTTGTAGATGGTAAAATAAATAATTTGTTTATTTTTAAATGTACTTATGTACATACAGGGACAATTTTTATTCCCTGACTTCCATTTAGTTTCCCTGACAATTCCCTGACTTTTCCATTGGGCTATGTATGACATTTAAAAAATATTTTCAATTTCGTTTGATTTATTATTTAACATAAAGGAATAAGGTCCCGTTTCTTAAAAAAATATATTTTAAAAAAAAGTTTTGAAATAAAAATATAATAATTAAAAGATTCTCAGTACGGTAAACTAATCCTAAGAACGGCATTATATGCAATCCTTTGCCAAACTGTCATGTCAATTTAAAAAAAAAAACAACCTTTTTCATATTGTATTGTCGTAGACACATTACTATTAAGTATTATTAATTTGTGATGTTGTATTCTTTGTATATTTCCGAGCTTGGTTGGTTGTTACTTCAGGCAAGTTGGTAGAATCAGCTCTAACGAACTGAGCGGTATCCATAGGGTCAGAATCCAGTGTATTGCGAAAGTTCGAAAGTCCAGGAAGCAAAGCCAAGTCGTCAGTAAATATCAATCCAAAAAATCAAAACCACGAAACAGAAGGTAACAATAGAGTCCAGGTAGCAAAACCAAGTCGTCGGTAAATATCCAAATAATCAAAACCACGAAACAGAAACAAACTCAACAACCAACAACTCAAAAACACAATGTTTAGGTTATGTGTCAACAAACTGTCAAATGTCTTTTTTTTTACTTTGGCAAAGGAATTAAACCGTATAGAATGCTGTAGTAAGCAAGAAATCGTAACCAAAATTTAAAAAATATATTATTTTTTAATCTATAGTCAAAATTATTTGATATCTTTTTTATTTGAATATGGGACCTTAAATCTGCTTAAAATAAAAAAATCACATTATTTTAAAAATCTTGCACATAGCCCATTCCCTGACTTTTCCCGGTTTTTCAGCAAGTGGTCACCCTGTTATAGAAGTTAGCTAGATTAAGATAACTAAAATCACAATGAAAAGATAATCCTATTTAAGTATCAACTATCAATTGTATATTTGAGAAGAAAAGGCAAGAATTTCCTCGACACAAAAAGGTGTTCTAAGGGTCAGTTCACACCACGACGCGACGCGACGCTGCGCGCACCTTTTGAAAGTAGTAAATAAAATTCAATTTTGAGTGGCTCTATCAAAATGTGCACGCAGTGTCGCGTCGCGGTGAGAACTGACCCTAAGTTTGACGAGTGTATCTGTGGGGCATCGTAGCTCCTAGACCAATGTACCGATTTTGGTGCGGTTTTTTTTGTTCGAAAGCTGACATGATCGAGGTTGTTTTTAGCTTTATAGTTTACTAGCTTTCCGCCCGCGACTCCGCCCACGTGGACTACAGGTTATATCGCGCCTAACTGTGGGATAAAATGTAGCCTATGTCCTTTCCCAGGCTCTAATCTATCTCTGTACCATTCATCAAAATCGGTTCAGTAGTTTAGGCGTGAAAGACGAACAGACAAACAGACAGAGTTACTTTCGCATTTATAATATTAGTAAGGATTAGGATGATAAAAAATAACTTATAACGTCAAAAAAAAGTCAGAGGGCTTTATGCGTTGGTGGTTAAAAAAATAAACGCATTAATCAAATGCAATGCCCGACAGGGTTCATATGTATACAGAAGCACATATTTTAGATTAAAACCTTTTTACTCTGTACATATGAATAGCAATAAATGATTGAATTGAATTGAATTCATTTAGAATCGGATCTAAATAATGACACAGGCCGTGATACTCGTAAGATTATAAAACTATATTTGTGAAGATGACGCCATCCGACGCATGCGACGTTAAATGGGTTTCTTGTGAGGACTAATGACAGGGTTTTAAATTAAAACACTATCCTTATCCATACTGTTAGAGGATAATCCGTTTTTCAAATGGTAAATATTTTTTATATCATTGCGGTGATAGCCCAGTCGGTAATGAGCTAGAGTTGTAATCCGAAGGTCGCAGGTTCAAATCCTGGTGCGGGCCTGTACCACTTCGGATTTATGTACGGATCTCTAATTATCACTTGCTCAACGGTGAAGGAAAACATCGTGATGAAACCCGCCCGTCCAAGAAAATTCGTTTTCGAAGGACGAGCGGTCCACCAACCCGCATTGGGCCAGCGTGGTAGACTATGGCCTAAATCCCCTTCGTGATTCGAAGAGACGTCTAAGGGCTGTTAAAAAATATCAAAATAAAATTGTAGCGACTGTGTGTGTGAAGGTGTGTTTTTTTAGTCTGTTTCTGTCCACTTTACCACCTTTTTTTAACCCCCTACAAAAAAGAGGGGTATTAGTAGGTTTGACGTGTGCATCTTTCTGTGGCATCTTAGCTCCTAAACGAATGAACCGATTCTAATGAGGTTTTTTTTTGTTAGAAAGCTAATTCAGTAACATTCAGGTGGTCGTCAGTCCTCAACAGATGGCCAGGGCCCCGATTCTGTAACTTAAGTTGTGTGTCAATGGAATGGAGGCCATTTTATCTGTTCAGGTGGCGAAATTGAGAACTATTTAATTTTCATATACTCGCTGACAACCACCTCGAGCAGCAGCGCCACCGTCAACCGAACGTAAAGTTGCAAACTACCTATCAACTAAAAATTCAGTGGGCACTGGCGCCACCCAGTCACAGCAGCCGTCATATAGATGTATGAAATTTGGATAGTTCTCAATTTCGCCACCTGTACTGAAGTTACAGAATCGGGGCCCTGAAGTAACGTATGATGAATTTGAGTTCAGCAGTACTCGACTGCGCCTTATCTACGATGATTAAAAAATATCTTTATTCATTGAACAGTTTTAAGAAACTGATTGTACAAGAAAATAAATATTTTTGTATTTTTTTGTATTTTGTAAGTTAAAAAAAAACAACGGCTTGCACTCCGGGAGTGCCGGCAGAAGTGAAAACTTGAACATTACCTAAAGTTGATATTTTGGAATGATTAGGGAATAGTTTCGCGCGAATTGCTTTAATAATCAGTATAAAAATATTATCATTTATGTGGTAAAATACAATATTCATTTATTGCGCTATCATACACAAACATGACAATTTATATCACATTAAACATTTAACACTTCAGAACTTTTACAATTATTTTATATTACATTAAAAAGTTTATTTCTCAGAAAAATCAACTTCCATCCATAATTTCAACGACTCTTTCATCATCATTATTACCAGAATCAGTAAAAAAGAAGTTTTCACTCTCCCTCCGCCTTACGCATTTTCAATTCGTCTGGTATGACTTTGTACGTGCGTAATCGTTATAATTTCATAAAATTATATCTATGTATTTTAAAACTTGCGAGGTATTTTTTAGATGTGAATATCTATTTTATTATATCAATAACGTATTGCATTTCAATTGTGATAAAACTGGCAGGTAAATAATAAAAATTAAGGTGATAATTAATAAAATTGTAAAAGTAACGCTCGTTCAAAGTTACTTCGTCGCGTTGGTTTCGTTGTCATCTGTCATGAGATGAGATCAAGCTATTTTACCATAGGGCTGTCATCCGTCCGGGTTTCCACCCATACTTCAAACTGCACAACGCTGCTAAAGAAGTTTTCACTTCAAAAAAGGTGGCAGCCCTATTACGCATTTTGGATCACGGTCACGTGACATCTGACGATCTGACGCGAGTTCATCGCGAGTAACATTTTTACGCCGCTACAGAAGTTTTCACTTCAATAAAAAATAAACATTCAGGATGTAGTGAATTACATTAGCTTTTTAGGGATCCGTACCCAAAGGGTAAAAACGGGACCCTAATATTTAGACTCCGTTGTCCGTCCGTCTGTCTATCCGTCTGTCACTAGGCTGTATTTCGTAAACCATGATAGTTAGACAGTTGAAATTTTCTAAGATGATGTAGGTATTTCTGTTGCCGCTATAACAACAATACTAAAAAACTAAATAAAATAAATTTTTGAGGGGGCTCTCATACAACAAACGTGATAGATATGGTACGGAACCTTTCGTGCGCGAGTCCGACTCGAACTTGGCTAGTTTTTAACTTTGCGCCTATTCGCAAAGGTGCAGTCTTCCTCAGAGAAGAATAGTTATGAAACTCCGAGGGTCGCTCTTTTTAAGTCAATCATTATAAGGGTGTGAGTACTTGAGTGACCCACAGCACCTTCAGTTTCCTGCGCGGGTTTTCCGTCTCGCTTTGAATTAATATCCCTAACCTTGAGATGGGACTGCCCAAGACACTGATTAGAATAAATACTCTATTTTATACGTTGTATTGTATATATTATATTTTGTTAACGTAGTTTTTGCCGTGTGGTGATCGGTTGAGAATAACACCACCCCATCTCTCTCCATGGGTGTTGTAAAAGGCGACTAAGGAAACTCAAATGAGACCTGCCTTTTAAAAATCCATCTTAGGCAACGACACCTCAGTTTGTTTTGAATCTGAGATGGTGTCCTATGGTCTCATGCGGTGTGGTAGGCACTGTAAAAGGCCGTCTGGTTCGCGACCACCCTCCTACCGAAGTCCGACGCCAAACAACTTGCTGTGTTCCGTCGGTGCGTGGGAGTACCAGTGCCTTAATTGGCATTTTCTGGGTTAACTCGCTCCATCGTCGACCTCATCTATGACCTTGGTCAAGATTGGGGTCAAGAGTTAACCCATTTCATAATGAAAAAATAAAAAAGACTGTTTTCTCTGGTCTCTAAGTATTTACACCGCCAAATGGCCTCTGACGTATAGACAAGTGTGTGGCGAACTTGACTAACCTGGTGTCAGAGTTTTTAAACCGCACAAAGGCCTCTGACTTGGTTTTAACGACTGTAGTCAATTGACAACAGCCGGGCTCGACGGCTTAACGTGCCCTCCGAAGCAGGTACATTGGTTACATTGGTCACACAACAGGTTTCCTGCCTCTGTGTACGTTGCTTAACCTCGCTGATTGGTTGATGATTTTTTGTGAGCGGCACACAGCATTTGCATGCCTACGTAATGCGTGGTAGGTACTAATAATTGATATTTATTACATAACTATTTTACACTGGGCGTCAAAAATAAGTAGTACAGTTTTAAAATTGCGATTTCTCCCAAACTATAAAACTTAGACCTTTGAAACAAAAAAGGTTAAAAAGAAAATTTAATCTTATTCAATAAAAACTTCATGCATTATAAGAACTTATAATGCTTGACTTTAAAAAAAACGAATAAATAAAAACACTTTTTTTAAACTGTTGAAAGGTGTTGTCTTACTTAGGATTTTTGTGTTTGACACATTCGCTGCTGATAAAGCAATTGTAATTGAAAAGCATAGGTATCTTCAGAGAGTAAATTTGACTAATCATGCCTCTTTCACCAGAAGAATGTGCAAGAATCTTAGCTTTTCTCGAAGTGGGCATCAGTATGCGTCGTACTGCAAGGAGGGTGGGTGTAACTTTAAGAACGGTTCAGCGAGTAAAGCAAAGGTACGAAGAGACTGGAAACCATCTAAGGAGACGAGGTAATGGCAGACCCAGGTGCACAAGTACCCGAGAAGATCGCTTTATTGTTTCCACTGTGTTAAGAAATCGACACCTTAATGCAGTTGAGGTTCAGCAACAGCTTCTTCGGACCCGAACAGACTACATCAGTGAGAGTACAGTGAGAAGAAGACTTGCTGAAGCTAACCTGAAGCCTCTAAGACCAGCAAATGGCCCCAAACTTGAGACAGAGCATCGCGTAGCAAGACTACGCTACGCCCGTCAACACGTACAATGGGGCGAAGAAGAATGGGCTAGAGTTTTATTCACAGATGAGTCTCGATTCTCTTTATACACTTCAGATGGACGGCGGAGAGTCTACAGACGACCCGGTGAGCGATACATTCAAGCTTGTATCTCGGAAAGAGTCCAATATGGCGGGGGCTCTGTACACGTATGGGCTGGTATCTCTTCAGAGAGTCGCACAGAGCTTGTGGTAATAGAAAATGGGACTTTGACTGGTGAAAGATATGCCTCGGAGATCCTCAACGAGTATGCAGGGCCATATTTAATAAATATGGGTGATGGAGCCATCCTAATGCATGATAACGCCCGGCCACACACTGCTCACCACGTACAAGAGTACATTCAGGAGGTTGGCATCAACTTGATGGCTTGGCCATCGAGAAGCCCAGATCTCAACCCGATTGAACACGCCTGGGATGAGCTTGGGAGGCTAGTCAGAAGGCGCAGTCCACCTCCTGCCACACTCAGGGCTCTAAAACATGCGCTGATAGAAGAATGGGAAAATATTCCCCAACACCGCCTCCGAAACTTAGTGTTCAGCATGCCAAACCGGATCCAAGCTGTAATTAGAGCCCGAGGCGGCAACACAAGTTATTAAATTGTGAAAAAGTTCCAAAACGTGAAAATTAAGTGGTTGACATATCGTTAAAAATTGATACTGTTTAGTATTTATCTTAATTTTAAGTTTGAAACTTTATTCATGCCAAATAAAATATAACTTTAATAAACTTCGTTAAGTTTACTATAAACTGCTTTTTATTTCATAAGTGTAACTACTATAGTTTAGGAGTAATTGCAATTTGAAAAGTGTACTACTTATTTTTGACGCCCAGTGTATTATTATTTTATGATGTCAGTCAAATTATCATAATAACATTAACACAAGAGGAAATCCCTAAGTACATTAAAGTAATATTTTTCCTTCTTTGATAACTACACTTTGTATGTCAATTTATGATAGTTAAACTAAACACCTATTACATGTTTAGAAATTGTCTAATAGATAGTAATTATTAACAGGGCGTCAATTCCACTAATGCAGGGCCCTGGTGCGCCGTAGAAAGTACAGATCCTCTTTAAGGCGACTACAGCACCCGATAAAGGCAGCACACATAGGAACAGTGCCATCTCTGTCTCTCAACTATCGAACCAAAAGTGCTGAATCATGTTTTCAGCAAACTACTTATCTAGTTTAAGTCCTGAATATTACCGTAGTATTTTTTTACTTCTATTTAATGCAGTGCGTCATGCTTATCTACGCATCATAAAATCGTAATTTAGGTGCTGTAGTCGCCTTAACATACTCCGAAACCTTAATTATTAGCGGGTACTAATAAATAAACAATGACACGCTTTGAAAAATGGTGTAAAGATCACGCTCACCCATCACATTGACTAGGTAGCTAGGTACTGTGTTATATTTTAGTTTGTCTCAAGTCTCTCTTTTATGGTTTTTTAATTAAGTATTCTTATAAATAAAAAACTAAAAAACTCAGCTTCATATTGTTAATGTTTTAATTTTTGTGCTTTTCTACTATCATTGAACCTATTTCTTTCAACTGTACCCTATTTATTTCGACTAGCTAGCTAGGTTAGGGCGCCAAGACAAAATTCTGAACTTGTAAGTGCGCCGCAGACTACAAAAAGGAGACTACAGCATCTAAATTACGATTTTATGATGCGTAGATAAGCATGACGCCTGCATTAAATCGAAGAAAAAAAATACTACGGTAACATTCAGGACGTAGATAGGTAGTTTGCTGAAAACATGATTCAGCACTTTTGGTTCGATAGAAAAAGCTCACAAAGTCACCTCTAAATACCAATATTGTGTATCTTTTAAGCTGTAAAAACGATAGTAAAATGCACACAGGAACTTGAATTTGCTATCAAAATGTTCGAAATTGAACACTCTCGATAAGTAGTTAAAGCATTTTTCGATTTAAGCTGTTACCTTTCCATAAATCTTATTTTTCTAACTTTCGAACATGTTTTTACGCACGCACGAATTCATACTCGTAGTCTGTAAATTTCGTGTATCGACACTGTTCGCACTGCCGGCCCAGGCCTGTTGAGAGACGGAGATGGCACTATTCCTATGTGTGCTGCCTTTATCGGGTGCTGTAGTCGCCTTAATTAGATTAATGGATTCAACCTCATACACTTTGATGACAACCGACCTACGGCCATCTACCTACTATTTTTTTTAAACTATCAGGCAAAACGATTAGATTGGCCATTATAAAACCGATGAACCTAGCAACTCAACTTATCGTTTGGCATACGCATCCTGTACATGGCTTTAGGTATCTCTCTTTCAACCTCTTGGGTGGTTAATCAGTAAAGTTGTTCAGTTTCATGGACTGATTAACCACCCGAGAGGTTGAAAGAGAGATACCTAAAGCACTGTATAATGTAAAAAGGCAAACTAAGTAATAAGTATTTAATAAAGCATTTGAATGTGGAAAAATCATAACCATTAATATTAGGCCCTTACATCTTGACAGAAAAAGCAGGGTCTGTGTGGGAACGGCAATGCCGCTCGTGACACCACACATTCGTCGGCTTCGGCATTTGTGGCATAAAGTCAAGTAAAAAATAATTTTATTTGTATGAATACAATTTTATTTCTATGAATAACGTCAAAATAGTGAATTACATTAGCATTTTTCACTTTGCGCCATATTTGTCATATTTTTTTTGTAATTTTAACTGAGGATGAGCTAGGCACACACAACACAAGCAAATCTATGCTTACTGGGCTGGCCTCAAGTGCGATGATGTAAAACTATTCTTAGAAATAAATACATTTTTGTTAAGTACATTTCATTTTTAGGGTAGGGAAAAAACGGGACCCTATTACTAAGGCTCCGCTGTCCGTCCGTCCGTCTGTCACCAGGCTGTATCTCATGAACCGTGAAAGTTAGACAGTTGAAATTTTACCTACTCGGAAAGTAGGTCTGAAGTTGCCTACGGAGCGGCTTGAAAGTAATACTTTTCAAGCCTAGGGAGAATCGCTTTCAACTGACAGCTGACAAATTAATTATTAAAAAAATATGTTCCAACTTCCTATACAGCCACTCTATTACAACGCGATGTAAAATTGAAATAACAAAAGTTAAAAAGATTCATTAAAGAATACATTTTTAAATAACATAACAACGATTTTGGCAAAATATTTACTGTTTTTTTCAATGATTAAAATGGAAAATAATGACTGAATATCTGGCCAGCCACAGAAAAAAAAACATAATAAGCGGGAAAGTGGCATTCCGATCTTCATTTGTTTTTTCGAGTTGTAGAGTTTTGTAATTTTCGCATAGCATCAATAAGTTCAGCTTATTCATGTTTCTATTTTTACTTTCTTTGTATTCGTAATGAAAAGCTCAGTGTTTACCTCGGGTGAAAGACTTATTTAGTCCCTCGAACTATTAGCTCCCTCGCTACGCTCGGTCGCCAAACCCCTCTCGGGACTTAAATGAGTTGCTTTCACCCCTAAAAAAAATATGTTGTATTTTTAGAATAAGGATCGCTAAGTTATTGAAACCCATGAACCTTGATAGTTAGACAGTCGAAATTTTCACAGATGATTTATTTATATTGGTCCTATAACAACAAATACTAAAAACAAGAATAAAATAAATATTTACGGGGGCTCACATACAATAAAAGTGATTTTTTTTACTCGTTTTTATAGATAAGTCTGTCCGAGGCTGTATTTCATGAACTGTGATAGTTAGACAGTTGAAATTTTCACAGATGATGTATTTCGGTTGCTGCTATAGCAACAAATACTAAAAAGTAGAATAAATTAAATATTCAAGGGGGCTCTCATAAAACAAACGTGACATTTTTGTCGCTTTTATAGAGATAATGGTTTTTATAGAGTCCGACTCGAACTTGGCCGGTTTTATAGGTAATGGTACGGAACCCTTCATGCACGAGTCCGACTCGCACTTGGCCGGTTTTATTTTTCACAAAAGAGTAGTCTTCCTCAGTGGAAGGATAGGAAGAAACTCCAAGGGTCGCTCTTTTTAAGTCAATCATATACATTTCCTTATTTCTAATTTTAATTGGCTTAATATCTGAATAACTCTGGAGCTGAGCAATTTATTCTCATGGTTGCTTGTCTTTATGCATAATCTTGAAGGACTCCGTACCAACAGACGCTCAATATTGCATTAAATAGTATTTGTAAGCAGTCACTAACCTGTCTGAAATTGTCAGCAGCATCTACCTCATACGGGTGAGACAGCGCAGCATAATCCCCACGATTCCTGATTGGACCTCTCGCCACCGGCACTAGTTGACTCTTCTTCTTCTTCCCATCTTCTATTTTCAAGTTCTGCAATGACTCTATCACTTCTGCCTCCTCTGTGGACTCCTCTAAAACCTCTTTTTTAATTTGTGATTCTTCTTTTGATTCTTTGATGACGTCATCCTCTGTGGTATCTTTCTCCGAAAATCCGCTGTCTTCTGAAGAATGTGAATCCGTTCTTTCCGATCTCCTTTCTTCTTCTACGACTTTGAAAGTGAAGTTCTCCAATTCGTCGTCTTCTACTCTGTTAAACGAGAAATTCTTTAGTTCTTCTTCTTTTTCCGACTGTCTTTTGTTTTCTATTTCTAGCTTTTTGAAGTTCTCGAGCAGAGTTTCGACTTTGACTGGAGCGTCTTTTGTAATTTCTTTCACGTTTTGTTTGTCTGTAAGTTTATCTTTGTCTTTCTTTATGCCGAATATGTTTTTTATTAATCCTTTGATGGATTTCTTCTTGTCTTCCGCCATTGTTGTGATGGTTGTGATTGTTGAGCTTCCCATGCTTTTCCTTATTGTGTCATTTCTGAAACAAAATGAGTTTTCGTTTAACATATTTCGTTCTTACTCGCCTCACTTTGTCCAATCTCTCTTGTTACGTCTGCTGTAAGAAAGTTCTCCCTAGAAATAAGCTTTTCTCATTTTTTTATGTTTTTTTATAAGTCTATTGTATACAATAAACAGTAAATAAATAAATAATTTTCGCTGTTTCTCGGAAACAGTACGTACTTATTCGGAGTCGTTGTTAAGAGAGAGGTTGAAAGAGAGATACCAAAAGCCCTGTATGTATTTTATGTACTTGAGTGTATCGGAAGGGCTATTCTACTAATCAATGGCGGTGGAATGACAATGGTCGCCATTTTATCCGTAGCGAAATTGAGAACTATTACAAATAATATCAACGGTTGCTTTTTCCGGCGGCGCCACCGCCAACTGATTGTAACATAACATAAAGTTCAGTAGGCAGTGGCGCTGCTGGTCGAAGTGGTTGTCATAAAATGTACGAGGTTTCGATAGTTCTCAATTTCACCACCTGAACGGGTAAAATGGTCACCATTGTCATTTCAACAGCCATTAATTAGATAGATAACCGGTTTATTCACACCAATGCAATGACATGATATATCATGTATATCAGCTATAGCTGACACACAGCAAAACACAAACAAACACAAAGTGACATAATTAAACAAACATTAACCTAAAAAAATAATGTTTGTTTAATTTTGATTGATTATAATTATAACCTAAAACTGGCCATCAAAAATCGGGATACGGTTGTTATCGATGCTTTAAGGACTGGAGACAATAGACAGAAACCACCGCTGGCTTAGGTAAATAAACAGGAGAGTGAGTGCCACGGAGTGAAGAGACGCTGACTCAGCATTATGCTATAAACGAGGTCTACAGCGCTGATCTTTCGTCAGGACCTAAGTGGAGTAATAGCAAGACTGGTGGTGAATGTCAACAACAGCAACATACACTCCCGCCCTTAATCCCCATTGGGGTAGGCAGAACGATGTATATTACACCGTAAGATATTAACTTCGTTGGTTTATAAATTTTATAATCAATCTTACTCCTTGCGAGATTATAAAGTATAGAAAAATTCTGAACTATATGTTCTGTGGTTAAGAATGTGTTTTTAGGGTTACGTACCTCGAAAGGAAAAAACGGAGCCCGTATAGGATCACTTTGTTGTCCGCCCGTCCGTCTATCAAGACCCTTTTTCTCAGGAAAGCGTGGACAGAGGTATCAAGCTCGAATTTATATCAAATACTTTGGTCTACTGTCCCTTAGAGTTGTGAAAAAATCAAACTTCTAAGCCAACGCAATCAAAAGATACAGCCATTTATGGCGCAAATTTTCGACACTCGCAAGGGAATCAAAACCTACAGGGTACTTCCCGTGAACTCAGAATCTTGGAATTTGGTACGAAGCAACGTCTTATAGCACAGATAAAGGAAAAATTGCGGAAACTGTAAATTTTTGGTTATATCTTAATATAATAAAAATATTTTTAATAATTTTAAACTTATTTACCCCTTTCCTCATGAACGCGTAGAGGTATTAAATTGAACTTTACTTATAGTATACCTACAGGTTTGTACGGAACCCTCGGTGCGCGAGTCCGACTCGCACTTGGCGGTTTTTTTTATTGTTGCTTAATAGATTTGACATAAAACCATAAAGACACAACGAACGATCGACCAATCAGGGACGGTACTCAATTTCTCGAGTGATAAAAACCGTCAGACTGTGAACCCACTCATTCTTTTATTCGTTGACTATGTTCGTTCATAATTTGACTTAAGAATAAAAAAATAAATAAAAAAAAACGATCAAAGCGTTCGCAATGTTTCGAAGGCCGCGCCTCAGAAAAAAAAATGGTTGGCAATAGTAGGCATGACGTATAAGTAGGTATGTCTTATCGACTGTAGATGTACCTGTCTATTGAATTGAAAATTATTCCATAGGTCAATGATACTGATAGGGCCCGATTTCGCTATATTTGGACGTATTTTTTTATTATAAGATGGGTTAACTCTTGACCTCAATCTTGACCATAAAGGTTAACTCGCTCCATCGTCGACCTCATCGACGATGGAGCGAGTTAACCCAGAAAATGCCTATAAAGGCGCCGGTACTCCCACGCACCGACGGAACACGCAAGCTGTTTGGCGTCGGACTTCGGTAGGAGGGTGGTCGCGAACCAGACGGCCCTTTAAGGAGCCTACCACACCGCATGAGACCATAGGACGACACCTCAGATTCAGAGAAAAATGAAATGTCGTTGCCTTGGATGGATTATACTAGGAGGCAGGTCTCATTTGTGTTTCCTTAGTCGCCTCTTACGAAACCTACGGAAAGATATGGGGTGGTATTATTCTCAACCGATTACCACACGGGTAAAATTTCGCTATATTTGGACGTATTGCAGCTCTTTTGAAAATCGTATTTTCGAGTATCTGTTACACTGACATAAAGTGTATGGACTGGCAGTCCTCTATAAATTACAGCATTTCTCTTTAGGACGCATTGAAAGTGACAAATTGAACGGAACTTGACGCAGTAAATTGTAAACAAATTGAAATATATGAAAATTTTGTTAAAATTTTAAAGACTAAGTGAATTTTTGTATAAAGTTTTATTAATATTCAATTTTGTGACCATAAGAATATGCTTGGTTTGTAAATATAAACAGAAAAAAGGAGATAATCGGTCAATGTACAAGTATGTTTCTTTACAAACTGTTTTATTGAAAAATGTTGTTTTAAAACGTCTTAATTCTACTTTAAATGATTATAAATTGTCGGGAAGACATTCCTCTTTTTCCAAGTATATATATAATTATGTTAAAATGACTATAAAAGATAAAATTTTCGCATTTTCAATTTCGCTTGATTCGCCTGCTTTATTTCGCTAGTGCTTCCAAAGACAGTCGATAAAAACAATGTCGATAGAAACATGTTATAGGTATATTAGTGTAAAATATTACTTAATGTTACGTACAATGGCAAACAAAACCGTTTTTATTTTGTTGAGTACCCATGATTACTTTTTTAGGGTTATGTAGTAGACTACAAAGTTATAGTTTCGCCATATCCGTCTAGTCGCAATTTTCTAAGAGACCCTTGATACTACAAAACTGTAATCACACCTTAGTACCTAAGCTTTTCAAGATAACAAGTAATGTTTGATTAATTTGCGCGTCGCTCGACACGCTCTTGAATGATTTTAGATAAATATTTAAGAGTTTACTAATCTTCATAAGAACAGTAAGACAGAATACCTAACCAACCAAATTTCTTACAACAGATTTCCAACCGACGAAGTTTAAAAAAAAAATGGCTTCAAAATATGAATGTTTCGAAGAATTGGACATCAAAGAAAAGCCACGAAATATGTTCGAAGCATTTTGACCCTAACTGTTTCATAGGAAGTAGGAAATTGTTAAAATTTGGTAGTGTTCCTACAATATTTGAAGAAAATTTTCAAGGTAAAGGTTATACATAAGGGTTACTAGAAACATGTCACGATCCCCGCTAAGGGATAGTAGTAGGCTTTATGAACTACTAGCTTTCCGCCCGCGGCTCCGCCCGCGTGGACTACAGGTTATATCGTGCCCAACTGTGGGATAAAATGTAGCCTATGTCCTTTCCCAGGCTCTAATCTATCTCTGTACCAAAATTCATCAAAATCGGTTCAGCGGTTTAGGCGTGAAAAGGTAACAGACAGACAGACAGACAGACAGAGTTACTTTCGCATTTATAATATTAGTAGGGATTGAATAATATTTCAAAACTGAAAAAAAGAGTACCAGTTTTGAAAAATTACATACTTTAACTTTTTATAAAGTAACACAGCTTTAAATATTATTGTTTTTGAAACTAATGCAAAAGATAAAGCTTATTTCTTTAGTTTGAGTCATGCTAATGTGAGAAAATGGTTTTATTGTTTACGCAAAATTGATGCTCTGCTGTAAGAAAAACAGATCATCTCATACTTACATACTTTTGGGGAAAAAGAAAAAATTAAGCTCTACATTCCGCTAGAGAACATAAATAGTCGACTTATCGACTTTTGGTCCTCACTTGTTAAAAGTACAACTTGAGCTGATTGCCAAGGCAAAGTAGGTACTAAGCACTAAGGCAAAGTACAACTTGAGCTGATTGCCTGCCTACCCCGCTGGGAATACATCGACTAATCGACTTTTGGCCTCACTACGTCGAGTTCGGTTTTCTGCCGCTGCCGCCTACAGCGCCAAAATGGCGAAAATCAAGTGGTCTCGTTTCTGATTTGACAACAGCCAGTCTAGTGGTATTTAACTTATTTCTATGTCTATGATCTGTTAGTCTGGGTATTTATGTTAAATATGGTAAGTATGCATTTACAAATTACTCTAAAATTAAAAAAAAAATGTTTTATTTTTTAAATCTTTTTACCAGCCCATATTCTTCCCCACCGAGGGGCACGGGCCTCCCTTCGAAACACGAATGGGATTTAGGCCTTATTCCACCACGCTGGCCCAATGCGGGTTGGTGGACCACTCGTCTTTCGAAAATTTTCTTGGACGGGCGGGTTTCATCACGATGTTTTCCTTCACCGTTGAGCAAGTGATAATTAGAAATCCGTACATAAATCCGAAAAGATGAATTTATTGGTACAGGCCCGCGCCAGGATTTGAACCCACGACCTTCGGAATACAAGTCTGGCTCATTACCAACTGGGCTATCACAAAAAAAATGTTTAACTTCTGACATTTATCTACACAAAATATTATAAAGAGGAATGATTTGATTGTTTGTTTGCATAGATAGGCTCCGAAACCACTGGACCGATTTGAAACATTCTTTCACCATTAGAATGTTACATGTAAAGATACCCTTAAAGAGAAAAATTGAGAAGTCGATAATTGTTTCTAAGAATGTCGTATGTGTTCATCCTAATACTTCGCTTACTCGTTTTTAAAGACTATTCGATAATGGGGATGGAATTATTGTATGTGAAACAAAAAATAATGCTAGAAATAAATTAATATCCGAAAACAGCATTAAAATTTGTTAATAAATGAACAAGTTATTAGCATTTATATTAACGTAAGGACTAGCTATCTCGTTTTGTGGGGAGAGCAGGCTATCTCCTTTTTAAAATTACCTGCGCAAACAAATGGCGGCGACGTCACATGCCAGTAAGTGCATCTCTTTTTCGTTGTTTGACAGTTTCCCCCTCTATTGAAATTTAATAGCTTGTAACTTTTTTATTTCTCAATAGTTTTCAAAAATCACTTCGGTATTGGGTTTTGGATTCAGTTCCTTTTTAAAATAAACAATTTAAAAAAAATTGTCAACATCCCTATTCCCTTGGAGGGGTAAAAGTAAAATGATTTGCGATAAGTTTTTGAGATTTGGTATTGCATTTTTGTGTTTTCTAAACGTCTTACGAATTCAAGATTGCAACATGAAGCTTATTAGTATTGTTTTAAAGTACACAAGCAAACAAAGTGTTTTAAAGGGCCATCCATCGCTTTGGTGACAATGTTTCTACTATAAAAGTAGCAAAGAAAACACAACACTACAATAGTAAGGTTTTTAATTTAACCAACGACAAAAGAGGGGTGTGTCTTAAGCTTCACGAGTGAATTTGTGTGTGTAGCTGTCTGTGGCATCTAAGGGCCGTACTTAACTGAGGTTCGTACTCCTAAACGCGACTCAGACTCTGATCTATACTTGAGTAGCAGTCGTCTTTATATTTTTTTTAGTGAGGGAAAGAGACAATCATTACTTAAGTATATACCAAGACTTGAGTCTCCTTCTGTAATACGGGCCTTAATCCCTATAGGGCCTATACCTATAATATAGGTTTATAGAGCTGCAGTTTGGCTTCAATTGATAAAAATTTAATTAACTTCAAAAAAGTATGACTTTTAGCACAATAAGTGACAAAAGTTCCAAAATTTTAGTTTGCTGCGTGGTGCTTTATGTTTTTTAGGGTTCCGCAACCAAAGGGTAAAAATGGGACCCAATTAATAAGACTCGGCTGTTCTTCCGTCTGTCACCAGGCTGTATCTCTTGAACTGTGATAGTTGACAGTTGAAACTTTTACAGATGATGTATTATTTATGTTGCCGCTATAACAAAAATATACTAAAAAACAGAATAAAACAAATATGTATTTAAGGGGGCTCCCATACAACAAACGACGGTACGGAACCCTTCGTGCGCGAGTCAGACTCGCACTTGGCCGGTATTTTTTAGTGTCGATTTGCACTGGCGTATAAATCTGCACCACGGGTGAATAGACATGACGTCACCCACGACTGATCCAAGGACAGGGCACCTTGATACACATGCAAACAATCGGTAACATAGTACACATAAAACTGACATTACAGCGCTACATCACAGCGCTGACATCAATCACCACGTCGCAACTGACAAATATTCTTGGGCCCTTATTTACTGATTAGTTTGGGGTATTTTTATAATCCTTTTCACGCTAGAAAAAAAAGAAAAAAATAATTATGTGTCAGCTGCAAAATCTTGCGAAGCATTCTGTCTAAGAGTGGGAAGGAAGGTTTTTGCTGTATCACCGAATATTGATGAATTATCACCTATGTACAGGGTGTCCCAGAAATGGTGATCAAACTGCTATGGGAGGTAGCTTGACTAATGTCCTATTAAAAAAAAAGAAAAAAAAATAGGTACTAAAAACAGAATAAAACAAATATAAAAAAAGCACGGTGCACGGGACTCCGTTCCAGTGGAAATTTGGAAAATTGTGTAGCCTGTGTCACTCAGGGATAATGTAGCATTCTAAGGGTGAAAGAATTTTTCAAATCGGACCAATATTTTCGCAGCCTATTCAAAGCAAACAGACAAATGGAGCTTTCCTCTTTAATACTAATATAGATATACCCTTAGGATGCGATAAGTCCTGGACTGAGAGTAAAAGTAATTATTTTACATGTTTTATATTATGATTCAACGAGAATGTGATAAATTGTCAGTGAAAACTGTTTTTGGCTTACGTGTTCTTAATGTGTATAATTTATATGTATTATATTATGCTGTAAGTTTTCCTAAATAAATATATAAAATAAAAAAATAAAAAGAATATCCAAATATAGAAAAAAGTTGAAAAGAATTGTATGTACGAGCACTTGTCAGCTCAGTACACCAGATGATATATGGACAGGAAAACTCTCGATAAACTTGCGTAAATTATTTTATTTGTCTTGATAAAAACATAAATTGATAGGGTGCATGTGCGCGCACAATTAGAGGCGAACGTGAACTGTCTCTAATTGCATGCTAATTATGAACTAAGGCTTTATCAGCCTATGTATGTCTGTATGTTTGTACCTTTGCGGTACTATTTATTCATAATTTATTTTATAACACATTTATTCGTAAATGGTCTCTTATTTTACTAATTTCAATATAGTACCGTATCTCATTGCGCACTTGTGCGTTATTGTAATGTAAAATGCTCTCGTTTCTTTTTAATATAGTAAAACGCACGGTTTTACTTTATTAAAAGAAACAAAATGTTCCGTCTAAAACGAACGGTACTTTTTTAATTCTTAGCAAAGAGTTTTTATGTCACAAAAGTGGTCAACATTTTATGAATAAAATTAACTTTGGGAGATAAAATATAAAATATAAACATTTAATTTAATTAATTTTGACAATAAAAACAAAAACACAAAAATATTAATTTACTTTATTAGTAGTACTGGCTGTTTTTTTTAAATTATAAGATGGGTTAACTCTTGACCTAAATCTTGACCATAAGGTTAAAGATGAGGTCGACGATGGAGCGAGTTAACCTAGAAAATGTCTATAAAGGCACGGTACTTCCACGCACCGACGGAACACAGCAAGCTGTTTGGCGTCGGACTTCGGTAGGAGGGTGGTCGCGAACCAGACGGCCCTTTACAGAGCCTACCACACCGCATGAGACCATAGGACGACACCTCAGATTCAGAAAAAAAATAAAGTGTCGTTTCCTGGGATGGATTACTAGGAGGCAGGTCTCATTTGTGTTTCCTTAGTCGCCTACTTGGACTATTTCAAGTAACATCCTGAATGTTTATTGTTTATTGAAGTGAAAACTTCTGTAGCGGCGTTGAGCACTTGTATGGGGAAAAATGTTACTCGCGATGAACTCGCGTCAGATCGTCAGATGTCACGTGACCGTGATCGAAAATGCGTAGAACAGGGTTGCCACATTTTTTGAAGTGAAAACTTCTTTAGCAGCGTTGTGCACTTTGAAGTATGGGTGGAAACCCGGACGGCTGACAGCCCTATGGTAAAATAGCTTGATCTCATCTCATGACAGATGACAACGAAACCAACGCGACGAAGTAACTTTGAACGAGCGTTACTTTTACAATTTTACTAATTATCACCTTAATTTTTATTATTTACCTGCCAGTTTTATCACAATTGAAATGCAATACGTTATTGATATAATAAAATAGATATTCACACCTAAAACATACCTCGCAAATTCTAAAATACACACATATAATTTTATGAAAATATAACGATTACGCACGTACAAAGTCATACCGGACGAATCGAAAATTCGTAAGGCGGAGGGAGAGTATAAACTCCTTTTTTTTACTGGTACTAATGAGGATGAAAGAGTCGTTGAAATCATGGATGGAAGTTGATTTTTCTGAGATATAAACTTTTTAATGTAATATAAAATAATTGTAATAGTTCTGAAGTGTTACAAGTTTTGTGTGGCTCGGGCCAGCAGACCCACGGAACTTAAACAATGAATTTAGGTATTCTATGTATGCCAATACATAGTGCCTTCCTAGTGCATATCGATGCTAAAAGAACCATATCTAGTGCCATCATAGTTTAAGAAATATAGGTCGTTGTTTGTGGGTCTGCTGGACGGATATCAGCCCAGCAGACCCACCTCTCGTACACGGAAACGGCTAAAGTTAGAGACATGGTTCTAGTTCTAAGCTTTAATGCTTTCATTGGTGCCATCGATAAAAAAGTTTCAAACCTAGTGCTTCTCGCGTTTCGGAGCTATAAAACGATCTTGGTGTGCCTGCTGGGCGGAGGGTTCAAACTCAAAAGTGTTTATTTCATTGAACATATGAAATGATACCTGAACACGCAGCAGACCCAACACGATAGCTCCATAACTAAAAGGTAATTGGTATGAAATCTCATATCAATATTTAATGAGTCATTAGTGCCTTAGAATAACATAAAAATATCCGTTAAATTTCACATCCAAACATAACAGTTGAACCTCTTAAAGTTCTCCATACATTTTAACAACCGAGGTACAGTCACGCTCAAAACTCAATTTATTAGGTTAAATATCGTCCACGTGTTGACTCGGCGGCGGTCGGTGCACTGCCGTTTAACTGCCATAGTAAAAAGACTCGGCAAAGAGCATCACTCCGGTAATTGAACCTCGCTCCTCGCACACTCCTTTCCCCCCCCGCTCTTGCCCTCCGTTAACTGCTGACGGCCATATTGTAAAGTAAAACGTCAAAGTTTTCCGCGACTTGAGGTAATTTTTGTTTTAAAGTTAAATTTACTATTTTCCAGTGTCTTCTTTGGTAAGTAAAGTTTGTTTAATGAGCTCTGCTCTTTTGCCTTTTAGCCAAGATTCTGCTGTGAAGTTTTTTGTGCCATATTGAGCCTAGAGACTGATTTTAGTCTAGTGATTTTAAAAAGTGAGTTTATAAACCAGAATTTCGATGTGATGTGTCCGAAGCACCAAATTGATCAGTTTGTATTGTTGGTGACAGATTTTGCAATAAATAATTGGTATAAGTCAATAAGTAGAATTGTAAAAGGCATTGATATAGTTCGCCTTTCGTCGCAGGAGTCTGCTATTGATTCAAAAAAACTTAAAACAAAATTAAATTTTTATAACTTAATTTTTTTTTTGTTTTAATCAGGCCCTTTATCCTAGAAAAGAAGATAAAATTAAAAGAAAAAAAACATAACCCACTAAAGTGCTGACCTGAATTGGTTGAATAAATGTGGTAGCCTTTGCCTAAATGAAGCGAAGAACGCTACAATATGTCAAAATACGCTACAATATGTCAAAATCATTTACCGGACCGCCACAGACTAAACATATCCCTTGAAAATTATGTATGCGAGTCGGTTGTCTGATACGTAGTATCTTCTTAGTAGTCTGAGGGTCGGTGTCAGACTGCCCGCACGGCGCGCCTGCGCCCCACCCCGCACCCGGAGTGGAGTGTAGATCCGAGACGACAGATGTCTGACTCTTTGTGTGTGTGTGTGTGATTATATGTATGTTTACATATTTATTATTTACATTTGTATGCTACACCATGTTTTATTCCAACTAAAATATATTTGTATTATTTAAATTCTGATGGCTACTGCAAAAGACAAAAACATTATTTTACAATTATTCAACTGGGATATAAGTTATCATTAAACAGACTGGCGAAAACTGTTAAAATATCTCACAAATATAATTTATTTGTATTTAATTTCGATCTAAATGCATTCAACATGATTTGCAAATGCTCCACATAGTTCGTACCTGTCTTCATAAACGTATATTTTGTGAAGGATTTTTAATTTATTTCTGAGGGTACTTTCACAGATCACCGTCAACTTTCAATTTTTGAATTGAATTGTGGATAATAATATATATCTTAAAATTTCCAATCCAGGGTCATAAAAGAATTAAACGAAGTGTTAAAGATTGCATTAATTAAATCAAAAGGGGAAAGAAACTCTATTACATCGCGGTTATCGCTATACTATGGACAGGGTTCGAAAGGATAATTATCACTGATAATTATCGTGATAATAACAGATGGATAATTGTCGATTCATAATAACAAGCAACAAAGCCAGTGGAAATACAATCATCATCGGATGAAGATATTCCTTTGGCTTCTTTGGTCAATCTAAGTTAATTTATTTACGACTAGCTTTCTACCCGGGGCTGCGTTCGTTCCGAAAATTTTGATGCCTATGTGTTATTCTGATGCATAAGCTATATTATTGTAAAGTTTCATTAAA
Source organism: Aproaerema taeniolella (assembly GCA_949987775.1). Classification (NCBI taxonomy): domain Eukaryota; kingdom Metazoa; phylum Arthropoda; class Insecta; order Lepidoptera; family Gelechiidae; genus Aproaerema; species Aproaerema taeniolella. The sequence goes on along the minus strand of OX465244.1, from coordinate 18,513,689 downwards.
ATCCATTCTGTAGTTTTTGTGTGAAAGAGCCACACTCACAAACTTTCACATTTATAATATAAGATAATAGAAGGATGTCTAATCTGACGGAAACTGATTTTAACTTAATATACCTTTGATTCCAGTTGATTACTTGATTTATGTTCGATAATAAATTTAAAAAATTAAAAAAATATTGTTTTTGATAATGTTTTGTTACAATTTGTTATGAACCAATATAACAAATTAATTAAGAAGCGTAATTATCTTGATAATTTCGAACCCTGACTATGGAAGTACGAATTGGCGTTGCGTTAACAGTGTGCTATGCAGTGCAGTGCATCTATAACACTTGATTCTAAGGATGCCAGAATCATTTATACTTATACCTACTGAAAATGATAAAACGCAGAATGCCAGGTATTATTCAAAAGAAAAATGAGTAAATATGTATGTACTTAGTATTTAAACTCTGATGTACATTCAACCTACGCTTATCTACACTAATATTATAAAGAGGAAAGATTTGTATTTTTGTATGTAAGCAACGAATACATGTAAAACTACTGGACCGATTTTGATGAAATTTGTTACAGAGACAGATAAGACCTTGGGGAGTAACATAGATTACTTAATTTTCCTAAAATCCCACGGGAACGAAGTCCTGCGCGGAAAGCTAGTATTTTATAATTTATCTGTCAGTCTGCGTTTCTGTCAATTTGCGTATCTGGCATTTTCCATTTCTGTCATTTTGCGTATCTGGCATTTTCCATTTCTGTCATTTTGCCACAGAATAAATAATAGTACTAACGTACAGAAGTCTCACTCCCTAACAAAAGTCAACTTTAGGCATAAAAATTTGCCTACTATTGCGAGCGGCACAAGCTTGCAAGAGAAATTGAAACTTATAATCGGCCGCTAGCGTTCATATTCTATTCCGAACCGCCGCGCCGACTCGATGCCGCGTTCGCGACGAGACCTCAGGGTTAACACTCGCCGCCGATTTAGAAGTAAAATTATTATTGAAATTAATTAAGTAAGTTATCAATGCTTATAAAATCAAGAGTAACTTTAATTAGGAAGTGTAGTAAGTAAAAACACAAGTTAACATAGCCAACCACGTTATTTGATACCTAGCCTACATACCTACTAACTACAGACACCTACAGACTATTGTGATGGCAAAACGTGTTTCTGTCTGGTTTTAATATTGTTAATAAGTAGGTAAGTACTTAGGTACACTTATTATTTTGTTCAACACGCGACCGACGACGCGGACAGCGCGCGCGTGTCGAGTTTCAACCCGCGCTAATTAAGTTTCTCAACACCAAAGACTTGTAAAAAATATTTATTAAAAATAATTAATTACAAAATGCAGTATGTATAACTAAACCCAAGATACAATCACCCGAAATAAACTTAATTACTAGTACTTATAACATATTTGAGCTAAGTCAGCTGTGCGTCATTCTGTAGTTGCCTAGGAGGCTTCGCAGGGCTGACGAAGCTAAAAGTGGAAGGTTCACCGACCTTAACTCGCTCGCTGGCATACTCAGTATGCCCGCCGCGCGAACATGCCTTAACTGCGGAGTGACACCCCCCTGATTTTGCGTGTCTGGCATTTTCCATTTCTGTCATTTTACGTTTCTGGCATTTTGCGAATTCTGTCATTTTGCGTACCAGTCATTTTTCCGATCTGTCATTATGCGTCCAAATCGTTAGAACCCTTATAGTTTCGCCATGTCCGTCTGTCCGCTGGTTTCCTAAGAAACCCTTGGGACTACAGAGCTGAAACACAGATGATGTATTTCTGTTGCTCCTATAACAACAAATACTTAAAAAATAGAATACAATCAGGTTAAAGAAACTTTATTCTTATAAAGACAATTACAAGTCACTTACATGAGAAGAAGACTAACTTAAAATCCAAAATACAGTCGTTCATTATCTCGTATAATTATTAATGAAGTCTTCATTACATTAAATAAGTAGTAATACTATTTTTAATATGTTGAGCAAGTGTTTTTTTTAAACTGTGAAAGATTCAGTATTTCTTATTTTTGAGGGTAAGCTGTTGTAAAGTTGTGCCCCGTCCTTTGTTATAGTGTATTTGCCGTAGTTAGCGCGAAACTTGGAAACAACAAGGAGACTTGCTCGTCTCGTGGAGCGTTTAGACGTATGTTTGTTTTGAGTGAATTCAATTGATGTTTGGATAGTTCCATTAATTATTTTTCGAATATAAGGATGCAAGTACAATAAGAATATAGTTGTTTTATGTTCATTAATTTTGTTTGTTTGTATAGTTTAGAAGTAGGTGTTAAGTAGTGACAGTTAAAGAGCATTTTAATTAGTTTATTTTGTAATATTTGTAGTTCCGTTAATTTCTTTTTACAGGCAGTGACCCTTTCAATTAGTTGTATGAGTCGGGATTTTATTAGGGAATTGTAAATAGTTAGGCGTACTCTGTGTGGAGTGCATCGCAAAGAACTTTTTAAGGTTATTCGTTACATACAAAAATACAATTTCCTCTTTATAATATTAGGTAGATTAGAGTAGATGGTACGGAACCCTTCGTGCGCGAGTCTGACTCGCACTTGGCCGGTTTATTTACGCGATAAATTCAGTCCGCCAATAGTTTCTGAGGTCATCCCACATTTATAATTGAAATTGATCCAGTGCTTTTAAAAAAAAATAAACAAAAACGAATTATATTTAGATGGTTTGTGGTATCTGCTGATAGGCACTGTTTGGGATTAAAGTCGGTTGATTCTAACATTTTTAACGTGGAATCCCACCAAAAACATAAATGTGAAAAATGAGAGCCAAGTTCAATAATAAGAATATGTTTGGTTGTGGACTTCGCCGAAAAAAGTATTGAGATCTAAATGAGCGCCAAATTCCACAGAAAATCCCGAAAGTATTTAAGAGAACAAAATAACCATTATAAATAAGCAAGTATGCAACTCTATTTCTTGTTATATCTTATCAACTACAACAATGTCTGTTAATATTTTTTTTAAAATTGAATGTAGAATAATTGACAACAGCCGGGACCGATAGTCGTTAAACTAAGTCAGACCCTTGGTGGTTTGAAAAGTCTAACACCAGGGTTAGCTACGTTTGCAACACACTTGATTATACCTAAACGATAAGAAGAAGAACGTGGACATTAATTATTACTTTTATTTATAAGTTTTAGCAATAAATAATTAATTGGTTTAAGCTTCGACCATACTTCGAGTTATAAATACGGCGATTTTGTCCCCGCAATTGGTTTTCCTCATCAGTTTTAAACTGGTTTCGATTCGAGGCAAAAATAACCACTTAAGTACATATTTCGCATTTTTAACAGTTGTGTGATAATTTTTTATAGTTTTATAGAGATGATTTGTTTAGCAGCCGCCATTTTCACTCAGTTGCAGTAACATTCAATAAAGTTAAAGCTTACATACTGCAGCATTTCTGCTTGCGATCTTTTTTATGTTTAAATACTAATTCTTTCCAATCTAGTTTTCTTTTTTATTCAATAGATTTCAAAATTTTAGAACTTTCTCCATTTTTGCTTTTTGTTTGGGATTGAAGTTGTCAATTCATTCGACTAAAATTTTTGGAGTGTAAACGTTATTTTTGAGGAAAATATCACGGCCATTGGCAGAATAATCCCCCTATTTGGTTTAGATACCAATTAGATATAGTTAATCCCCAAAATTCAATTGCTGTGTGTTTAATTATTAATATTGTTCTAAATTAACCAGCTTTTCTTTCCCAAACAATCTTCCAACCATAATTTGCACTTTCAATTTTAAACCCCAAGAACACCTTGTTAGGCCTACCCTATTGTAAAATGTTTAAATAATGTATATTATTTTTGTGTTACCCTTTTGGTCCCAATGTCGAATTTTTGTATTATTTTTTTATTGATTAAACCCTGTTATTCTTAAAAACTCGTCTTCTTTATTCAATTTGTGTTTCGGCGATTACCACCCGTACATTGATCGCTGAAATACATACATACGCTCACGCCTATAATCCCAAACCGGGTAGGCAGGGCATTAGTGGTTCTAGAACCACTAGATGCACGTTTGACACAAATTGTGAGGGTTATCAGATGGAACCAGCCAGTTGTAAAACGGAGAGAGGTGGGCAGCCTTTCGCCCGTTATACAGCAATTACAGATTTTTACTGTATACTTGGGAAGAGTAGGTAATTGGCACATTCAAAGTTTTTCTTTCATTCCCAGGCATGGAAGTCAAAGCTTCGCACAGTGATTCGAACAGAACACGCTAGCTAGACAAACTTATTTAGACTATTTTCTTACTCTAACGGATGCAATTACACGCTTTTTGATTTTTTTTACAAAAAAGTAAAACAAAAGTTTTTTTTTCAAAGATTGAAAACTTTGCAGAAAAAAAATACTTTTTACGAGTAAAAAAAATTATTTCATAAAAAAAATTACAAAAACAAAAAGTTAAGATAAGACAAACCTAAAAATATGTTTAAAATAATAACTAATTACATTATGTACACTATTTTATTGATGAATTAATATAAATCAGCTTAATATTTAAAATTCAATTATTAAATTTCTTAAATATTATTCATAGAAGAGGGACCCATTTAATCACTGAATTCCTCCTCTGATGAATCATCTAAAACAGTCTTTCCCAACGTGGGCGATAACGCCCCCTTGTGGGCGCTGCAGGCCTAAAGGGGGGCGGTAAGAGACCCAGAAAAAAAAAGGGGGCGTTGTGTAGGGCTTTGGGGTCGATTTATAATTTCATCTACCTAGCTAGGAAGACTCTTAGATACCGACTGAGCTCTCGACTCTCGACTACATCTTGTGAACATCAACTAATATTAATTAAGATATAGCTCAAACTCGGTTCGATATAATAGACCGTGGGCAATCATGTTTTAACAAGTTTTTGTTAAATAATCCGATTTGTACATTCCTGTATCAATCGGCTGGTTCTATAATACTTGTTCTTGCTTGTCGAGTACGATTGGGCGTCGAATGAGATAAACGAGTTTATGCACGTTTGTCTTATTCCTGTTGGTGCGTGCTGCTTATGCAATCCTATATAAACGACGTAAATTTATTTTATTTTCATTTGCGGTTTCGCGCATAATAGATAAGCAGTACTTCATTATACCACTTACGTATTTCTCAAAACAAAACAATGTCGGAAGTAAAAAAGAAGAGACGGCAATACTCTGCGGAATATATTAAATTCGGATTTATTGAAAATCCCACAAACCCGTCGTCGCCTTTGTGTCTTCTATGTCTAAAAACATTTTCGAACGAAGCAATGAAGCCTTCAAGACTGCAAGGTCATTTAAATAAAATGCATCCAGATAAGAAAGACAAGAATGTAGCATATTTTCAAGACCTAGAGAAGAAGCATAATACTCAGCCAAGTGTATCAAAACTATTTTCGGCGGCTGCTAAGCAAGATGACGACGGACTTCGAGCTTCGTACAATATCCCTTTGTTAATTGCTCAAAAAGGCAAACCACACAACATCGGAGAAGAGTTAATTTTGCCAGCAATAAAGGAAGTAATAACTACTGTGCTTCATAAACCGGCCGCAGATATTATCCAAAAAATTCCTTTGAGTAATAATTCTGTGCAAAGACGAATTGATGAAATGGCTGAAAACATTGAAGAATCATTGTGCAATCATCTGAGGACTAGTCAATTCTCAATTCAGCTTGATGAGTCCACTTTACCAACTAATGAAGCGTTGTTGCTATCTTACGTGAGGTTTATTAAAGATGAGAAAATACGTGAAGAACTATTGTTTGCCAGAAATTTGGAGACAGATACAAAAGGCGAAACCATATTCAATACATTGGAAAAGTTTTGTGAAGAGAAAGAGATTCCTTTGAAAAATATTATACAAGTTGCTACGGATGGCGCTCCGGCTATGACAGGGCGCCATAAAGGCTTCATAGCGTACCTAAAAATAAAATTCCAGATGTCCTTGCTATACATTGCGTTATTCATAGACAACATTTGGTTGCTAGAAACTTAAGTGAACGACTATTTCAATCACTGCAATATGTCATCAAAGCATTCAATAAAATCCGTAGCAGCTCTTTGAATGATAGATTATTTCATCAGCTTTGTGTTACTAATGACGAAGATTTCAACCGTTTGTTGCTTCATACTGAAGTTCGTTGGCTGTCAAGAGGCAATTGTCTGATTCGATTTTATAACCTGTTTGACTCTGTGATAGAGTTCTTGGAAACTAAAGATACAGAACTGCGCAACAAGCTCATAACATCAAAGAATGATATAGCTTACATGACAGACCTGTATAAATTGTTCAACGACGTGAACCTCCAACTGCAAGGCGATGAACTAAATTTAATTAAAACAAAAAATGTCGTTGCTGCTTTCGCAGCCAAACTGCTTCTGCACAAAAAAAATATGGGCAGACGTGAGTTTCACAATTTTCCGAATTTATCAGTATCCTGCAGTAACGACGACTTGTTTGCCTACTGCCAACATTTGGAAAACCTCCACATTGACTTCACCGAACGATACCAGGACATTTTAAACTTGGAAATACCAGACTGGGTGTTGGATCCATTTTCAAATGTCAACATAGCAATGTCACCTCAGCTGGAAGAAGAACTTATAGAATTGACAACAAACGAAGAAATAAAAATCAAGTTCAAAAATGGATATCAAGAATTTTGGCTACAAAAACCGATCCTGCAATTGTACCCTGGATTGTGGTCAATTGTTCAACGATTCTTGATAGCATTCCCATCGTCATATTTGTGTGAACGTGGATTTAGTGCTGTGGCAACGCTGCTTACTAAAAAGAGAAATCGTTTGCGTGTTACCGAACGTGGCGACTTGCGGCTGTTTTTGAGTAAATTGGAACCTGATATCAACAAACTTATTGAACAGCATCAGATTCAACCTTCACATTAGTTTTTATATAAGAATTGATTATGTTTGTTTTATTTTCAATAAAAGATACTCTGTCCGAATACTATAAAGTTGCGTTTCAATAATCAGTTATAAGTACTTAGCGGTTTTTAAGTATGTTTAAAAAGGGGGGCGTTAAAAAAAAATTTATTCTTAAAGTGGGCAGTAGACAAAAAAAGGTTGGGAACCCCTGATCTAAAACATAATAATTACTAATCCTAATCCATATACTTCTATTTACAGTTACATTAGGAAGCTCTCCGTCAACCGTCAAAATGGCCACGCTCGCCCAGCAGTTCTGCCGCAGAGGCTCAACAACAGCATCTATTCCGGTCTGCACGTCGTGGCACGAATGCACAAACCCGGGGTGGATGGGATCTGCCTCCTAGCGGTCCACCCTGGGCAACGTCACCTTGGGCTTTGTTCAATGGTGGCGGCCAAAGATCCCCAAAGCGGTGTGGTAAGCCCATTAGCAGTCGCAACGGGCCGCCTGGCTCGCGACCACACTTCTGCCGGAATCCAGCGCCAAGCAGACTAGCGTCTGTGTTCCGTTAGTGCGCGGAAGTGCCAGTGCCATTGGGGAAGTAAGGACGAAGTCAGTTGCGCTGCTTAAGACCGGTCTTGATTGCTGAATAGCACTGTCCCGGGCAGCTCATCTTGGAGGGTAGCGGGATCCTAAGCACGGTCTCTCGCCGTAGGCCGACCGCGGGTAGTAGGGGGCCCAAGTAGCACGCTAGCCAATCCCGCTATGCTCCACCGTGCCAGTTGGCGATCGGAAGGGAGGACCCGGTGGCCATAGCGGGGGGGTTAGGGCGTCCCCGCGCGCTCCAAATGAGTTTCCCATTGGCCAGTTGTTACTATCAGTCCTGTCTTAATGGTTCAGCAAGCAGTGCCTCGACTTCTAATTACCTTCCCACAAACACTCCAAACACAAACATGAAAAGCAAAAAGAAAGGATAAGTTAAAAAACGGCTGCACTTCCTCCCACGAAAAGTGCACCTCATTAACATCCGAGGGTTGCACTCAAATATCGAACAGGTCCACCACCACCTTGAGACCAACAAGCCGCACCTATTCTTTCTTACGGAGACAGAGATAGCAACACCGTCAGATGTGGCGTACCTCAACTACCCGGGGTACTCCCTTGAGCACAGCTTCAGGAGGAACGCTGGGGTCTGTGTGTATGTCCGCGATGACGTTTGCTGTAAGCGTCTCCGTTGCTTTGAGAAATCTGAGTTTTCTACTCTTTGGCTTTTGTTAGATACAGGTATCGATAAAACTGTCTATGCCTGCGTCTACCCTACCGTTCACATAGCGGAGACCAGGAGACAACCAAACTTCTTGACCACCTGACTGAGACGGCTGATATAACCCAACAAAGGTACCCAACGTCAGAGCTCGTCTTTCTGGGGGACTTCAACGCCCACCACAGCGAGTGGTTGTTCCCGTTCAAGAAAACTGACCATGCTGGCAGAGAGGCGCGCAAATTTGCACTATCGCTAGATCTCACACAGCTGGTGAACGAGGCGACGAGGGTACCGGATGTTGATGGACATACTCCCAATTGCCTTGACCTTCTGCTGACAACTGATCCAGACAAGTACTCAGTTGTGGTCTCAGCCCCGCTGGGAACATCGGACCTCTGTCTGGTGAAATCCGTATCGATCAGCTCTCCCCCGGACGTTAGTCTCAAAGGCACTAGGAGAGTCTGGCGATACGAGTCAGCAGATTGGGATGAGATGCGGCACTTCTTTGCATCTTTTCCTTGGCGGCAAATGTATTTCTCTTCGGATGACCCCTCTTGTTCGGCTGATGCGATTGCGGATATAATCCGGCAGGGAATGGAATACTTTATTCCATTCTCCGACATCCCGCTCGGTCACAAAGCCCAGCCATGGTTCAATGCGGATTGTGCTCGTGCTGAGGCACGCAAAGAAGCTGCATACCAGGCCTGGGTTCAAGCACGTGATCGTGGAATCCGAGCTGGGTGGGTTCGTTCGAAGAAGAAGGCATTCAACTCCGCTGCCAAGTCATGCAAACGGGTTATCCGGAAGGCTCGTTTCGACCATATTAGACGAATAGGGACTAGATTAGCATCTTACCCTCCTGGTAGTAAGCAGTTCTGGTCCCTATCAAAGGCTGTCGAAACTAACTTCTGCCGTCCAACGTTGCCTCCCATGCAGAAACCTGATGGATCGTTAGCTCACTCCGCGAAAGAGAAAGCAGATCTCTTTGCATCTCTTTTTGCGAGCAATTCTCGTCTGGACACTGGCTCTCGTCAACCACCGACTATGCCTCGCTGTGACTTCTCAATGCCGGAAGTCACAATACACAATAAAGAGGTCCGAAGAGCATTACAGAGTCTAGACGTGAACAAGGCGAGCGGTCCGGATGGGATACCTGCTAAAGTCCTGAAGCACTGTGGTCCTGAGTTGTCTCCTATACTGACACGCTTGTACCGTCTCTCTCTCAAGACCAAAACCGTACCTAAGTCCTGGAAGCTTGCCAACGTGCAACCAGTACCCAAGAAGGGTAGTCGTGCTGACCCCTGTAACTACCGTCCTATTGCCATCACTTCCATACTCTGTAAGGTTATGGAAAGAGTACTGAACAGCAAGCTGCTGACATACCTAGAAGCTAATGACCTACTTAGTGATCAACAATATGGCTTTCGCCGTGGACGATCGACTGGGGATCTTCTAGTGTATGTCACGCACTGCTGGGGCGAAGCCATCGAGAAACACGGCGAAGCTCTCGCCGTGTCACTTGATATCTCGGAGGCCTTTGACAGGGTTTGGCACGCAAGTCTGCTAAGCAAGCTTCCTGCGTACGGCGTCCCTGCCAGTTTTTGTAGCTGGATAGCTGACTTCCTGAGTGAACGGTCAATCCGAGTAGTCGTCGACGGCTGCTCCTCTGACTTAATGGCTATTAATGCCGGAGTTCCTCAGGGGTCTGTTCTCTCTGCGACTCTATTCCTGCTGCACATCAACGACATGCTTATGCCTGTAGTGGTTGCGTACGCAGATGACAGCACAGTCATGGAGAGATATCTGTCTAGTGCAAGAGCTGGTGGGGATGAAATTCGAAATGAGGGAAGCAATGGTTGAGCGGGTGAACTCAACCTTAAGTCTTGTCTCCCAATGGGGTGACATGAACTTGGTGAGTTTCAACGCCTCCAAAACGCAGGCGTGCCTGTTCTCCGCAAAAAGGAGTCTATTCAACTTGACTCCTACTTTCCGGAGTGCATCTGTATCTGTAACCGATGAGCTGGAACTCCTCGGCATGAAGTTATCTGCCAACCTTAACTTCGGCACCTCCATCAAGTCTAAGGCTCAAACTGCGGCCAAAAAGCTGGGCACCCTTAACAAAGTTAAGCGATACTTCACGCCAGATCAACTTCTTACCCTTTATAAGGCGCAGGTCCGATCGTGCATGGAGTATTGTAGCCACCTTTGGGATGGTTCGGCCAAATACCAACTAGCTGCACTAGACTCGGTGGATCGCAGAGCCAGGAGGCTTATTGGTGATAAAAAGCTGGTTAAGGATAAGCTCAAAAGCCTAGGTCATAGACGCAAAGTAGCTTGCCTATGTGTTTTTTATAGGATGTACTTCGGGGAGTGCTCAGGAGCTGCATGAGCTCATTCCGCCTGCCCCTTTCTTGCATCGGACGTCCAGACGCACTGCGGGGTATCACCCTTATCTTGTCGAGATACCTCGGATACGTACTGAGCGCTTTTCTTCATCTTTTGTATTGCGCACTGCCAAGGAGTGGAATTATCTGCCGGCGTCTGTATTTCCGAGCTCATACAACCCGAATATATTTAAAGTACGAGTGAATAGGCTTCTTCTGGGTGAGCTCGCTACATCCTCGTCCGCATCTTTGCCCTGAGCTAGATTGTGGTCAAGAGCGAACCCTTTCTTAATAAATAAAAAATAAAAAAACCCTCCATTCATGCTACGTTTTATGAACGTAATGGATCGAGTAATTTGGCATACGTATCATCTCCTACAGGCGATCTAGATACCGCAGCGGCCAGTGGTCGGCGGGGCACCATAAGATAGGGTCTGTGACTGTATGGGGCTGTTGCAGCAGGATGTGGAGTGCATAGGGGAGGGAGTCGACAAGAATACTAGCATCGTGCCAACGTAGGGAGGATAGATACTGTGGTATGCAGACCTTCACGGAGAATCGGGCATAACGCAACTTCTTTCTCATTCGGTCATTTCGAAGAAGATAATTCGAATATCAATTTAAAAGATTTGAAATGGTATTCGATGTCAAGATTCGAAATGATTGAAGATCTGGCCTTGCGCCATTCATTCATTGATTATTGTGAATTCGTTGTAGTGAACTCGCGAACTCGCGGAATTAGTTGTAAAATACGTTCGTAGGCGTGCAATAGCACTTAATAAGCGGTGCCTAACTCTATAGCTGTGGATGTGACGGAAAGTAAATAATATTGTAACAGAAGTGCAGTTTTTTTATTATAACCATATATTGAAAAGGAATTAAGATGTTTAAATTGAACGCCCCCCAAGAGACACCGTTGCAATACTATACTTGGTGTGTAATATATGCAGGTAGGATTGAAACTGCAATGATGTGGGTCCTCTTCCTCAACTGTTTGTTTTTCTTTTGTGTGCAGCTTCCTTTACCGGGTAGGTTGTTTTCGTTAATCATTCTTGTTTGTAGAGTAGTAGTAGCCTGGTTTTCTTCGTCTACATCTTATCCTCCGTTGGTGTAGAATGGTTGATTTCCTGCCGCTATTGAGATGCGTTTTTACTATAAATATTGTATCAATAGTGCTGATTTGAGTTCTTCTGCTACTTTGTAGATGTCTTCAGCTTCTTGTTTGATTTTTGTCGGTCCGAAGCAGTTGTTTTCCAATAGGATTTTGACGCCATTCCTCGGGTATATTGTTTGATAATGATAACCATGTATTCATTACCTATTACTTTTGTGATTTGCACTACCAGCTCATGCGGTGTTACTTTATACAGTTCTGTAACTACTTGGTCTAGAGCGGGACCCATTCGTAAGAAAGTCTTCAAATAACGATTTTCGTGGGACTCACCTCCGCCATACGAAGTACTGGTATGTACTTATTTGGCATGTTTTCCTGAACTCAAAAAGTGCGGTAGTCACTTTCTGAGGGTATGGAGGGGGTAGCTATGACGTATCAAAGATGGCGGCGTGTTACGCTATATTTAGATAACTACTGGGCAGATTTACTTAAATAGGGTCTCAAATGAAAGATAATTTAATATACATTGTTTTATTCTAAAGATGCATTAGTGTAAAGCTAGTAACAAAATAAATATTTGCAAAAAACGACATTTTGTAAAATTAAACTTTTTTTTACTGTGTGAAAAGAACAGAAACCATTATGGTTACATTAATTTAGCTTATTATAAAAAATAGCTACACTTATCAGCATTCTAATGAATCTAAAAACGTTTAAATCGAGCTGTAAACAACGGAACTGCAGTTGTCTAAGTGAGCGTAGGTAGCGCCGAACTGACTACGGTACTTAGATTTTGGTACGAATAATCTTGAAAATAACGTGATAAAACGAGTAGAATCACAGCAAAATGAAAAAGTATTATGAACAGGCATATTTTTTTTTTGACAGGCATCATTTTTTTTTGTCAAAAAATTTTCTTCATTAAATAATGATAAAAAAAATTCGTAAAAAAAACGAAAAAATTCGTTCGTAAAAATTTACGAACTATTTTCAAAAGTTCTCGTAACAAAAATAACGTTTCGTATCATATCGAAATAAAACTCTTCATACTTGCACGTTCTTGCGTTATATTTCAAAACGAAGGACTCAATGGTACTGGTCTGTACTGATGGACATAAGAGTGTAAACGTACGCACTCGAGGCAGAGGCATGTCGCTGACATGCGAGAGTTTACAGCCGCCGTTATATTTTTTACATCGGCAACACTGAGATTCATTCCGAGGAATCCCTGCACCGTGCTGCGCCGTGAACTTTGGCACTTGTCGCTTCATTCATTTGAAATCATTTGGTCAGGCCTATGACACTGTTAGTACTAATAGCTGAGAAATGGCGCTGCTATCGCCTTTAATTCGCCATCTTGTGACGTCATGCTGTATGTCAAGATAACCACAAACTTCCATGATGGCGTCTTGTCACTGAGCAAGTACAAGTACGGTATTATGTATGATTGCTCTCATGGTTCGCACAGGCGTTTACTGAAGTGCATTGCTAAATAAATGCAGTACTAATATCAGTTTTCGTCGCGGAAATGACTAAAATGCATTTATATTTATTTTATTTTATGATTGTCATAAGCATCTTTTGCCATGTGTAACCCGTATTATTACCATTTAGCTTTGATTCCATATAAAATTTTGTTATTTATTTTGTAGGTACGTGAAAAAAAATATTTTCGAGTGTCAAAACTATCAACAACATTTGGTAACAATTTTATATCTAAAATAAATACATTTGTTTTGCAAATGATATAAGTTTTTGTATGACTACTATATAATAAATCTAAACAAACAAATGTGAATTACACCTTATTTATTCTATGCCTAAAACTAACGGACTGATTTTGATGGAATGTGCTGCTCTAGATTAATAAATAAGCTACTTTTTATTCTAAAAAAACTAAACCTTATGTTCCAACAAATGGCGTAGTAAGTATTAGTAAATGAAAATATGAACAGTGCTTTCTGCAATTCTTTCTATCGATAAACAGCTAATTCGCTCAGTCGAGCTTTCAGTGAACCGGCCTATCTGCAAATCGTGCCATCGGCAAAAAAAAAAATATTTAGAACGTCCTTTCGGCGAATTGAGCTGTCGGCACAACAAGGTATCGGCTAAAGATTTTTTCTTTCAGCCGATGGTCGGCGAACAGTGATTTTTATATCCAAATTTTATCGTTCAAGAGTAATTCTATGAACCCTTGCGAGCTCGAGTTGAGTGCTTGTGTATTTTATGTTGAGTTTGAAGTTGAGATTCTTGTCACAAATCCTCCTCCGTCGACGATTTTTTCATCTTAGGTTATTTTTGCAACCTGCTTTAACATGGAAACGCTTAAGTGTTGTGTTGGTGGTTGCGCTGCAACAGGTGAAACGCTACGGTTTTTTTGTTTCCCGAGAAACAGTTATCTAAGAAGTTTGTGGATGTCTTTTCTCGCGCCAGCAAATCCTATACTCCTTGAACTCTCTGAAGAGCAATTGTTGAAACAATGCGTTTGTCAAAAACATTTTGACAAAACGCAATTCGATGAAGAAGGCAAGAGAATTCGCTTTTCTTACACATGTCTCTTCACTGAAAACGGAATTGCTCTGGGTGAACCACTGAGTAAAGTAGGTAAGCCCATAAAATCTGTTACGTATTATTCTTAATTGGACACACTATATCTATTATTTTAATTTTCAAATTCAAAACTTTCTATCACGTGGGTCAGCTACAAAGAGCAGAGAGAGTAATGTGTAACCTTGTAATGAACTAATGACACTGGGGTCACCAAAAAATATAAAAAATTCAATAATTATAGTAGTCTTTCAAGTTGCCTGACAGCTCCCGCCAAAAAGGTCAGACGTTGATAGTCATTGAATTTTTTTTTTTTTGTTTTTACTTTTCTATTGATTATCATTGAACCATTTTGAAAACATGAGAGTGTTAAAGGTATCACCTGGGTGTCACTCAAAAAAGTTCTTATCCACATTTTTTTCACAAAATGGCCGATTGCCATTTATTATAAAGTGAAGTGTTCTGCGCTACATGATATTGACGGAATTGTGGCAACACATATGGGTCTATATTTGAGAATCTATCTATTCACTTTTATTTACTAGTTCTGGAAATTGGTTAAGCCTTTAGCGAAGTACCTATTCAGTTGTACAATAACTCAACTATAAGTACCATAACCTAGCCTCTCGTGAACTGACTAGATGTCTTACCACTTCAATACAGATTTATTCCTAGTCGGGCAGGGTGAGTCAGGGTGAGTCGGCTGACAGTCTGTCCCATGAAGAAACCCAATAGGCATATTTATTACACACTGTACTTTAAAACTGTACCTACTGCTTTTAAGTATTTAAGTAATGTTAGTTATTACTACCCAGCAGCATGTCAAAGATTTATTTGTTTGTTCTCGGGTCATGGGTGTTTGTATTTTTCTTTATGTGTGTTTTAAGGGACCCACGACACAAGGGAAAACCTTAGTGTGGGCCTTTGAGTGTGTAGCGTTTATTTATTTGTTTATTTATAATTATTTTCGAGAGCAAAATGAGGATGATACCCCAGAATTGACTTTGGTGATTGGAAGGGCTGGTACGTATATTTATTATTTAATGAAACTATGTATCTAAAAAATCAATCAGGGTCAAAAACATTTGATTCGTGTAATGTAACTTTAACCATAGCATTTCATATTACATAATCTAGTTATCTGAAAAGGAGATGCTTTGCATTTTTATTTAGATTACATTTGAATTTTTATCTATGTCTTTTTAAAGTGCAATCATCCTCCAAGAACAGACAAAAAATTAAACTTAGATTGCACCAACCTAGTAGCTGTTACGTAGCAACAACATAAAGGCAACAGCTACTCAAGAGTCTGTTTCAACTCATGTATGATTTATTAAAATGGGTCAAATATTCAAATAAAAAAAGCTTTATTCATGCTTTTAAACTAGCAAAATTTAGGGCTCCTTATGAAGCTAAAGAACTTTTTTTAAAGGAACCCATATCAAACATCAACTATTTTTTTAGTTTTAAAAGGCGATAGCAGCGCCATTTCGCAGTTATTGGTACTAACAGTGTCATAGGCCTGACCAAATGATTTCAAATGCATGAAGCGACAAGTGCCAAAGTTCACGGCGCAGCACGGTGCAGGGATTCCTCGGAATGAATCTCAGTGTTGCCGATGTAAAAAATATAACGGCGGCTGTACACTCTCGCACGTCAGCGACCTGCCTCTGTCTCGAGTGCGTACGTTTACACTCTCATGTCCATCAGTACAGACCAGTACCATTGAGTCCTTTGTTTTGAAATATAACGCAAGTACGTGCAAGTATGAAGAGTTTTATTTCGATATGATACGAAGCGTTATTTTTGTTACGAGAATTATTAAAAATAGTTCGTAAAAAAATTAAGAAAAATTTTTTGACAAAATAAAATGATGCCTGTTAAAAAAAAATGATGCTTGTTCATAATACTTTTTCATTTTGAATGATGCTTGTTCGTAATACTTTTTCATTTTGCCGTTTTGTCACGTTATTTTTAAGATTATTCGTACCAAAATCTAAGTACCGTAGTCAGTTCGGCGCTACCCACGCTCACTTAGACGACTGCAGTTCTGTTGTCTATAGCTCGATTTAAACGTTTTTAGGTTCATTAGAATGCTGATAAGTGTAGCAATTTTTTTATAATAAGCTAAATTACCGTAATCCTAACGTTTCTGTTCTTTTCACACAGTAAAAAAAGTTTAATTTTACAAAATGTAGTTTTTTGAAAATATTTATTTTGTTACTAGGTTTTAACTAATGCATCTTTAGAATAAAACAATGTATATTAAATTATCTTTCATTTGAGACCCTATTTAAGTAAATCTGCCCAGTAGTTATCTAAATATAGCGTAAATAAAATAGGCCTGGCCGCCATTTTTGTTACGTCATAGCTACCCCCTCCATACCCTCAGAAAGTGACTACCGCACTTTTTGTGTTCAGGAACATATGCCGAATAAGTACATACCAGTAGTTGGTATGGCGGAGGTAAGTCCCACGGAAATGAAGTCATTCTCCTTGGGTCCCGTTCTAGTCAGTTCCAGGGACTGTTCCGTTTTTTATTGAGCTCATTAAGTAAATCACAAATATTTTTGAAATTCGGGAAGTCTGGTCTTCGACCCAGCGGGCAATGAAAAAAGCACCTGCTTTTTGTGCGAGCCGTGTTGTTTTTGTGTTTCTTGAGGTATTTGTAAGTTGTTTTTATCCTCGTTGATTTATGCTGTTTTGATAAATCTTTAAAGAAGATTTCCTTAGCTTCCTCTTCTTTTGTTATTTTGTTAAGATTAGTATGTGCTTCCAGTACTCTCTGCCATAGGTAAGGATTTTCCGGGTATCTTGATTGAAGAAACAAAGCTTTATTGATTTTAGTTATAGACCGTCGTCCGAGATGCCATTTTCGCATCGATCTTATTTTTTCAAAAGACTGTAATAATAATATGCGCACTTGATAGGTGTCTCCAAATTTTTTGTTTGCCGCGCCAAGTAGGAAGCTTTCTGGGAGTTGCGTCACCTTGAAAAGTGCAAAAAATTACAAAAAATAATCGATCTTATTTTAGAGAAATTCTTACGTAGGATCATTTATGGCATCGTTATTGACACTGTAGACCAAATTCCAGACAATTGGCAGGAAGCATTTACAAAAGCAGACAACTTTTGTAAGTGAGATTTTGACCTAAAAATGATCAATCTTATTTTTGCACGAAACTACATTCAGATGATGGGGCAGGTCTCACACCATTATAAAAACCATGTCTGCCTCGGATTTCAGGAAGCCTTTGCGAAAGCAGACAATTTAAATATGGCGCGGCGGTGCCAGAACACGCGTACTGTACCTGTTAGCCGCGGTGGTTTTACAAGGAAATTTCCGGGATAAAGGGTTCCTATGTACTTTTCCAGACTTGTATTATAGTCTGATAGAGTTATATTATCTCTATGCCAAATTTCATTCAGATCCGTTTAGCCGTTCTGGCGTTATTGAGTAAAAAACATCTGCCCCTCCAAACTTTCTTATTTCGGTATGATGGAAAATAAGTAAGTACTCCGCAACAAGTTCTGTATAAAATAATTATAAGACATTATTAACATTGACCTGTTGGCCAGTATTTTTTGAACCTATATTAAAATAATGTCTTAATTCCAGTATAAGGGTTTCCGAGTCCATAAAAAATCAAATATGTTTTTCCATAAATATTATCGATTTATTTTTTTAAAAAGATTATCGTCTTACAGGCATAATCACATTAATTTATTTAATAACTAGGTTATTATTTTTTTCCAATCACAGTATAGTTTATAATCATATGGATCATTTGAGATTAAATGATCCATATGATTAATAAAAGTTAGTTTACGGTCTATTATGACACCTAAGTCACGAATTTGGTCAACTTCAATCAGATGTTCATTGATTAAACTGTAGACTGTTTTAATTATTTTACTATTCTTTGTGAACTTTATATGACTACATTTTTTGACATTTAGAGCCTTTTATTATTTGCACACCATTCAGTTAACCTATTTAGATCTGCTTAAAGAGCGTTTGAATCAGCTAAACTTCGTATTTCCTTTATAGCCTTCAAATCATCCGCAAACATGTAAATTTTAAAATTATGGAAACAAGCCTCAATATAATTAATAAAAATTATGAAAAGATATGGCCCTAAGTGTGATCCCTGCGGTATGCCAGAATGCGCAAAGTAGGGTGATGAACTGTGACCATTTAGAACAACTCGAAGCTTTCTGTTGGTAAAGATCTAAACCAACTCAGCAAACCTTCCGATACACCATAGAGACTAAGTTTATTTAGTAAGATAAGTAAGTTATTATGCGAATAATGTGTAATTATTATTAAAGTGTTAGGTGACCTATTGTAGTAATGTCTTTGCGGCACACAATACCTATAATGGATTCCTGGCTTTGGCGATTTTGTGTTAAGTAGGTATATTTAATTAAATTAGGTGTCGCGCTCCAACACAAGTGAGACTGCAAATGAAAGTGTGTTCTAAATGCATTCTTAAATTCTAGGGTGAGGTCCTTTATTTAGGTGTTAATTGAATGAACAACTAGCTACGTGCTTTCTTACCCTAGATTTTAATGTTGGGGTAAGGTAGTAGATCGAATACGCTAAGAGGTAACTACTATCCGGATTGTTAAGCTAGAGGATTGACTACGGATTAACTGACTACGGTACTTAGATTTGGGTACGAATAATCTTGAAAATAACGTGATAAAACGAGTAGAATCACAGCAAAATGAAAAAGTATTATGAACAGGCATATTTTTTTTTAACAGGCATAATTTTTTTGTCAAAAAATTTTCTTCATTAAATAATGACTAAAAAAATTCGTAAAAAAAACGAGAAAATTCGTTCGTAAAAATTTACGAAATATTTTCAAAAGTTCTCGTAACAAAAATAACGCTTCGTATCATATCGAAATAAAACTCTTCATACTTGCACGTACTTGCGTTATATTTCAAAACAAAGGACTCAATGGTACTGGTCTGTACTGATGGACATAAGAGTGTAAACGTACGCACTCGAGGCAGAGGCAGGTCGCTGACGTGCGAGAGTGTACAGCCGCCGTTATATTTTTTACATCGGCAACACTGAGATTCATTCCGAGGAATCCCTGCACCGTGCTGCGCCGTGAACTTTGGCACTTGTCGCTTCATTCATTTGAAATCATTTGGTCAGGCCTATGACACTGTTAGTACTAATAGCTGCGAAATGGCGCTGCTATCGCCTTTAAATCGCCATCTTGTGACGTCGTGCTGTATGTCAAGATAACCTCAAACTTCCATGATGGCGTCTTGTCACTGAGCAAGTACAAGTACGGTATTATGTATGATTGCTCTCATGGTTCGCACAGGCGTTTACTGAAGTGCATTGCTAAATAAATGCAGTACTAATATCAGTTTTCGTCGCGGAAATGACTAAAATGCATTTATATTTATTTTATTTTATGATTGTCATAAGCATCTTTTGCCATGTGTAACCCGTATTATTACCATTTAGCTTTGATTCCATATAAAATTTTGTTATTTATTTTGTAGGTACGTGAAAAAAAATATTTTCGAGTGTCAAAACTATCAACAACATTTGGTAACAATTTTATATCTAAAATAAATACATTTGTTTTGCAAATGATATAAGTTTTTGTATGACTACTATATAATAAATCTAAACAAACAAATGTGAATTACACCTTATTTATTCTATGCCTAAAACTAACGGACTGATTTTGATGGAATGTGCTGCTCTAGATTAATAAATAAGCTACTTTTTATTCTAAAAAAACTAAACCTTATGTTCCAACAAATGGCGTAGTAAGTATTAGTAAATGAAAATATGAACAGTGCTTTCTGCAATTCTTTCTATCGATAAACAGCTAATTCGCTCAGTCGAGCTTTCAGTGAACCGGCCTATCTGCAAATCGTGCCATCGGCAAAAAAAAAAATATTTAGAACGTCCTTTCGGCGAATTGAGCTGTCGGCACAACAAGGTATCGGCTAAAGATTTTTTCTTTCAGCCGATGGTCGGCGAACAGTGATTTTTATATCCAAATTTTATCGTTCAAGAGTAATTCTATGAACCCTTGCGAGCTCGAGTTGAGTGCTTGTGTATTTTATGTTGAGTTTGAAGTTGAGATTCTTGTCACAAATCCTCCTCCGTCGACGATTTTTTCATCTTAGGTTATTTTTGCAACCTGCTTTAACATGGAAACGCTTAAGTGTTGTGTTGGTGGTTGCGCTGCAACAGGTGAAACGCTACGGTTTTTTTGTTTCCCGAGAAACAGTTATCTAAGAAGTTTGTGGATGTCTTTTCTCGCGCCAGCAAATCCTATACTCCTTGAACTCTCTGAAGAGCAATTGTTGAAACAATGCGTTTGTCAAAAACATTTTGACAAAACGCAATTCGATGAAGAAGGCAAGAGAATTCGCTTTTCTTACACATGTCTCTTCACTGAAAACGGAATTGCTCTGGGTGAACCACTGAGTAAAGTAGGTAAGCCCATAAAATCTGTTACGTATTATTCTTAATTGGACACACTATATCTATTATTTTAATTTTCAAATTCAAAACTTTCTATCACGTGGGTCAGCTACAAAGAGCAGAGAGAGTAATGTGTAACCTTGTAATGAACTAATGACACTGGGGTCACCAAAAAATATAAAAAATTCAATAATTATAGTAGTCTTTCAAGTTGCCTGACAGCTCCCGCCAAAAAGGTCAGACGTTGATAGTCATTGAATTTTTTTTTTTTTGTTTTTACTTTTCCATTGATTATCATTGAACCATTTTGAAAACATGAGAGTGTTAAAGGTATCACCTGGGTGTCACTCAAAAAAGTTCTTATCCACATTTTTTTCACAAAATGGCCGATTGCCATTTATTATAAAGTGAAGTGTTCTGCGCTACATGATATTGACGGAATTGTGGCAACACATATGGGTCTATATTTGAGAATCTATCTATTCACTTTTATTTACTAGTTCTGGAAATTGGTTAAGCCTTTAGCGAAGTACCTATTCAGTTGTACAATAACTCAACTATAAGTACCATAACCTAGCCTCTCGTGAACTGACTAGATGTCTTACCACTTCAATACAGATTTATTCCTAGTCGGGCAGGGTGAGTCAGGGTGAGTCGGCTGACAGTCTGTCCCATGAAGAAACCCAATAGGCATATTTATTACACACTGTACTTTAAAACTGTACCTACTGCTTTTAAGTATTTAAGTAATGTTAGTTATTACTACCCAGCAGCATGTCAAAGATTTATTTGTTTGTTCTCGGGTCATGGGTGTTTGTATTTTTCTTTATGTGTGTTTTAAGGGACCCACGACACAAGGGAAAACCTTAGTGTGGGCCTTTGAGTGTGTAGCGTTTATTTATTTGTTTATTTATAATTATTTTCGAGAGCAAAATGAGGATGATACCCCAGAATTGACTTTGGTGATTGGAAGGGCTGGTACGTATATTTATTATTTAATGAAACTATGTATCTAAAAAATCAATCAGGGTCAAAAACATTTGATTCGTGTAATGTAACTTTAACCATAGCATTTCATATTACATAATCTAGTTATCTGAAAAGGAGATGCTTTGCATTTTTATTTAGATTACATTTGAATTTTTATCTATGTCTTTTTAAAGTGCAATCATCCTCCAAGAACAGACAAAAAATTAAACTTAGATTGCACCAACCTAGTAGCTGTTACGTAGCAACAACATAAAGGCAACAGCTACTCAAGAGTCTGTTTCAACTCATGTATGATTTATTAAAATGGGTCAAATATTCAAATAAAAAAAGCTTTATTCATGCTTTTAAACTAGCAAAATTTAGGGCTCCTTATGAAGCTAAAGAACTTTTTTTAAAGGAACCCATATCAAACATCAACTATTTTTTTAGTTTTAAAAGGCGATAGCAGCGCCATTTCGCAGTTATTGGTACTAACAGTGTCATAGGCCTGACCAAATGATTTCAAATGCATGAAGCGACAAGTGCCAAAGTTCACGGCGCAGCACGGTGCAGGGATTCCTCGGAATGAATCTCAGTGTTGCCGATGTAAAAAATATAACGGCGGCTGTACACTCTCGCACGTCAGCGACCTGCCTCTGTCTCGAGTGCGTACGTTTACACTCTCATGTCCATCAGTACAGACCAGTACCATTGAGTCCTTTGTTTTGAAATATAACGCAAGTACGTGCAAGTATGAAGAGTTTTATTTCGATATGATACGAAGCGTTATTTTTGTTACGAGAATTATTAAAAATAGTTCGTAAAAAAATTAAGAAAAATTTTTTGACAAAATAAAATGATGCCTGTTAAAAAAAAATGATGCTTGTTCATAATACTTTTTCATTTTGAATGATGCTTGTTCGTAATACTTTTTCATTTTGCCGTTTTGTCACGTTATTTTTAAGATTATTCGTACCAAAATCTAAGTACCGTAGTCAGTTCGGCGCTACCCACGCTCACTTAGACGACTGCAGTTCTGTTGTCTATAGCTCGATTTAAACGTTTTTAGGTTCATTAGAATGCTGATAAGTGTAGCAATTTTTTTATAATAAGCTAAATTACCGTAATCCTAACGTTTCTGTTCTTTTCACACAGTAAAAAAAGTTTAATTTTACAAAATGTAGTTTTTTGAAAATATTTATTTTGTTACTAGGTTTTAACTAATGCATCTTTAGAATAAAACAATGTATATTAAATTATCTTTCATTTGAGACCCTATTTAAGTAAATCTGCCCAGTAGTTATCTAAATATAGCGTAAATAAAATAGGCCTGGCCGCCATTTTTGTTACGTCATAGCTACCCCCTCCATACCCTCAGAAAGTGACTACCGCACTTTTTGTGTTCAGGAACATATGCCGAATAAGTACATACCAGTAGTTGGTATGGCGGAGGTAAGTCCCACGGAAATGAAGTCATTCTCCTTGGGTCCCGTTCTAGTCAGTTCCAGGGACTGTTCCGTTTTTTATTGAGCTCATTAAGTAAATCACAAATATTTTTGAAATTCGGGAAGTCTGGTCTTCGACCCAGCGGGCAATGAAAAAAGCACCTGCTTTTTGTGCGAGCCGTGTTGTTTTTGTGTTTCTTGAGGTATTTGTAAGTTGTTTTTATCCTCGTTGATTTATGCTGTTTTGATAAATCTTTAAAGAAGATTTCCTTAGCTTCCTCTTCTTTTGTTATTTTGTTAAGATTAGTATGTGCTTCCAGTACTCTCTGCCATAGGTAAGGATTTTCCGGGTATCTTGATTGAAGAAACAAAGCTTTATTGATTTTAGTTATAGACCGTCGTCCGAGATGCCATTTTCGCATCGATCTTATTTTTTCAAAAGACTGTAATAATAATATGCGCACTTGATAGGTGTCTCCAAATTTTTTGTTTGCCGCGCCAAGTAGGAAGCTTTCTGGGAGTTGCGTCACCTTGAAAAGTGCAAAAAATTACAAAAAATAATCGATCTTATTTTAGAGAAATTCTTACGTAGGATCATTTATGGCATCGTTATTGACACTGTAGACCAAATTCCAGACAATTGGCAGGAAGCATTTACAAAAGCAGACAACTTTTGTAAGTGAGATTTTGACCTAAAAATGATCAATCTTATTTTTGCACGAAACTACATTCAGATGATGGGGCAGGTCTCACACCATTATAAAAACCATGTCTGCCTCGGATTTCAGGAAGCCTTTGCGAAAGCAGACAATTTAAATATGGCGCGGCGGTGCCAGAACACGCGTACTGTACCTGTTAGCCGCGGTGGTTTTACAAGGAAATTTCCGGGATAAAGGGTTCCTATGTACTTTTCCAGACTTGTATTATAGTCTGATAGAGTTATATTATCTCTATGCCAAATTTCATTCAGATCCGTTTAGCCGTTCTGGCGTTATTGAGTAAAAAACATCTGCCCCTCCAAACTTTCTTATTTCGGTATGATGGAAAATAAGTAAGTACTCCGCAACAAGTTCTGTATAAAATAATTATAAGACATTATTAACATTGACCTGTTGGCCAGTATTTTTTGAACCTATATTAAAATAATGTCTTAATTCCAGTATAAGGGTTTCCGAGTCCATAAAAAATCAAATATGTTTTTCCATAAATATTATCGATTTATTTTTTTAAAAAGATTATCGTCTTACAGGCATAATCACATTAATTTATTTAATAACTAGGTTATTATTTTTTTCCAATCACAGTATAGTTTATAATCATATGGATCATTTGAGATTAAATGATCCATATGATTAATAAAAGTTAGTTTACGGTCTATTATGACACCTAAGTCACGAATTTGGTCAACTTCAATCAGATGTTCATTGATTAAACTGTAGACTGTTTTAATTATTTTACTATTCTTTGTGAACTTTATATGACTACATTTTTTGACATTTAGAGCCTTTTATTATTTGCACACCATTCAGTTAACCTATTTAGATCTGCTTAAAGAGCGTTTGAATCAGCTAAACTTCGTATTTCCTTTATAGCCTTCAAATCATCCGCAAACATGTAAATTTTAAAATTATGGAAACAAGCCTCAATATAATTAATAAAAATTATGAAAAGATATGGCCCTAAGTGTGATCCCTGCGGTATGCCAGAATGCGCAAAGTAGGGTGATGAACTGTGACCATTTAGAACAACTCGAAGCTTTCTGTTGGTAAAGATCTAAACCAACTCAGCAAACCTTCCGATACACCATAGAGACTAAGTTTATTTAGTAAGATAAGTAAGTTATTATGCGAATAATGTGTAATTATTATTAAAGTGTTAGGTGACCTATTGTAGTAATGTCTTTGCGGCACACAATACCTATAATGGATTCCTGGCTTTGGCGATTTTGTGTTAAGTAGGTATATTTAATTAAATTAGGTGTCGCGCTCCAACACAAGTGAGACTGCAAATGAAAGTGTGTTCTAAATGCATTCTTAAATTCTAGGGTGAGGTCCTTTATTTAGGTGTTAATTGAATGAACAACTAGCTACGTGCTTTCTTACCCTAGATTTTAATGTTGGGGTAAGGTAGTAGATCGAATACGCTAAGAGGTAACTACTATCCGGATTGTTAAGCTAGAGGATTGTTAAGGTAGAACACTTTAAGAATATTAATAAAAAGACAGAATTTTATATCCAGTGCGTGTATTTCTCAGAAGCAAATTAAAAAAAGGGGCGATACAGAGCAGACGCATAGACAATGCAATTTTTTACATAGTACCAACTTAAGGAGCTAGATGTTATTCTATTTGATGTTACCATTATAAAATATTTCTAACACCCCAACTACATCAAATAAACCAAACTTTATCAAAACAATTTTCATTTAAATTACTAACTTTCCAATTCTATTTCATTAACCCCCAACCCCTTAACACATTTATAATGCTTAACAGGATTTAAAGCCTTGGTAAGAACATCAGCTGGCATATCAGTTGTTGGCAAATATTGTAATTTAATAATTTTATCTTTAACGGCATCTTTTATAAAATGATATCTGATATCAATGTGTTTACTTTTCCTATTACACACATTATTTTCCACCAACTTCTGTGCACTTTGGCTGTCATTATACATAAGCACAGAACACAATTTACCAGTCAGTTCAATCAGTAAGGATCTTAAATACATGGCTTCAGTGCATGCCGTAGCTATGGCCATGTACTCAGCCTCCATGCTCGAGAGTGCCACTGTCCTTTGTTTCCTACACTCCCAGGAAATAGCTGAGCCTGACATTTTAAAACAATAGCCAGTATATGACTTTCTGTCTAAAGTGCTACTAGCCCAATCGGCATCAACATAGCCAATAAGATCAGCTGTTTCCTTTACATATTTCAAACAGAAACCCTTTGTTTTCTTTAAATACCTTAGAACTCTTTTTGCATAAGTCCAGTGAAAATTTGTGTGACATTTATTTAACTGACTAAGGAAACTGATGCTAAAAGAAATATCAGATCGTGTGAGAACAGATAAATACATCAAACTTCCAATCAATTGTTGATATGGAATTTCTTGATCACAGTATTCAGACTTTTGAACATCTAATTTACATTCCATAGGAGTACTAGCAATCTTAACATTTTTCATATTAAATTTGCTCAATAACTGATCTATATACTGTTCCTGATCTAAAGTAATGACATTTGACTCTTTATCAATTCTAACTCTCATACCCAAACACTGCTGAACCTGACCCAAATTCTTAATCTTAAATTTTGAACCTAATACAGAAATTAAATTATCAGTCTCTTCTTGATTATTTGAATAAACAAAAAAATCATCGACGTACAATGCAATAACAACTTTGACATCACTATTCATTTTTGTAAAAACACATGGCTCTACAAGACTCTTCTTGAAACCAAGCTCATCTAAACACTGCTCGTTCATACCACGATCTAGAAGACTGCTTTAAGCCATAAATTGCTTTATTTAGTTTCACAATGATCTTATTCTGGTTACAAAGAATGTCTGGCCGAACCATGTAAATGTCCTCTTTGAGGAAACCATTTAAAAATGCTGTTTTAACATCTAAATGTGTGACATCTAAATTTAACTGTACAGATAGAGCAAACAATAACTTCAAGGTAGAATGTCTGACCACGGGCGAAAAAGTCTCTTCATAGTCAATGCCTGGCTTTTGCGTGAAACCTTTGGCCACTAAACGCGCTCTATGACGCACACTGCCATCACTATTAACTTTATTTTTAAACACCCACTTGCACTGCACTAAAGTTTTATTTGAAGGTAAGTTTTCCACAGGAACCCACACATCATTTTCCTCAAATGCCTGTAGCTCGTCCTCCATTGCCTCTATCCACAGATCTCTATCTGGACTATCCAGAGCTTCATGAAGACTGACTGGATCACTTGTGACGTCTGGACTCGATGCTGTACACAAGTTTGAAAAACCATAACGCTCTGGTGGCTTCTTTATTCTTTTTGTAACTATTGGTGGTGGTTCTGGTACTTCTTCCTCTTCTTCATCTTCAGATTGCTGTAACGTAGAATCGAAATCAGGCATTGTATCATGATAATCTGATTCTGATGACCTACTTGAGCTCAGGGGACTCGAAACTGGTTCATCTTTCTCACCATGACTTTCATGACTATCTGATCTTTCTGAAAAATCATCTTCTTTCTTTTCTGTCTGACCATGACCATCTGGTCTTTCTGTAGAAATATCCCCAACTGAAACTGACACCACTGCTTCATTTGTACAGTATCTTTCTATACTTTCATAGATAACTACATCTCTACTGGTCACCACACATCTCTTGACGGGATCATATACACGGTAGCCTTTATTGGTTCTGATAGTGTAACTTTAGTGCCCACCCCAGTAAATGACGAGCAATTCACTGTGTTCCACCAAAACATTGCCGGTCTCAGTAAAAAACTTGACATGCTAGAATTGACTATGCTTGACTTCAAGAACAATAATAAGGAGGTTGATGTTGTTTGCTTAACTGAAAGTTTTATCAAACAAGGTAGAGAGAAAAATGTTGTACTGAATAATTATAAGATAGCAACTTCATATTGCAGGGAGAAATGTAGAGGTGGTAGCTGTATTTTGGTTAAGAAAATGTATGATGTGTTACCACTAAATTTTAAAAATCTGTCAGCTAGTTACTATTTTGAGGTATGTGGTGCAGAAATAACAGCCTTGAATATTTTAGTTGTGGTTATATACCGTATTCCTAAAGGTACTAAATCTCATGTTAACATATTTTTATTGAAACTTAATGCTTTGCTCATTTATCTAACAGACAAGTATAGGAAATGGAAAATTGTTATATGTGGTGACTGGAACATTGATATTTTGAAGGATGGTTCAGCTACTAAAGACCTAATAAGGACCCTTAATAATTTTAATTTTAATGCACATATACAAACTGCGACTAGAAAATCTGCTTGTTTAGATCAGATAGCAAGTAACATTGGCAGGGTAAATCCAATAGTCCACCTACTTAATCTGTCTGACCACGAAACTGCACAATCCATATCGCTGAGAATATAGGCAAATTTTACGAATGCATCGCGGCACTCAAATTTACCGATGTCCTAACTAGCAATGATCTACGGACAGGTTTTACGAACTTTTATGACACCTTTTGCCTATTTTATAATTTGTGCTTCCCAGTCATTCAGATCAAAATGAATAACCGTCCGAAAAAACTTAAATGGCTGACAAAAGGCATTAAAAAATCTTGTAAGGTAAAACGCCAACTAGAACTAAGATACAGAAATAATAAATTGAATAAAAATAGTAATAAGACAGAACTTAAGAGATACAATAGAATACTTAAGAAGTGTATACAAAATTCACAGCGACTCAGTAATAATGATAGATACATCAGAAGAAATAAAGGTAATCCTAAAGCTATTTGGAACACAATATCTAATACTATGGCTAATCATCTTAACAGTAGTGATGTCAAGGAAATTAAAGTTGATAATGATGTAATTCATGACCCACAACGTATTTGTGACACATTTAATAATTATTTTATAAAATTGACTAACTCTCCAAATACTAATAATTTAGACACACGAACTAACATTTCTATCAAAAGTAATCCTAATATAATTTTTCTTAGACCTGTTGATGAAATAGAATTGCGAAATATCATTATGTCACTCAAAAATAGCAAAGCCAGTGGCCATGATGACATAACGACGGAAATAATCAAAGTGTGTTCTAACCTATTAAGTAGACCGTTAGCCCATTTAATAAATTTATCGTTTTCTGAAGGCGCTTTCCCGAAACAACTTAAAATATCCATAGTTAAACCTATTTTCAAAAAAGGAGAAAGATCTAATCCAGATAATTACAGACCAATTACAATTATCCCAATACTATCTAAGATAATGGAAAAAGCAATCTTATTAAGGATCAATGATTTCTTAACTGTCAATAACATACTAACCCAACAACAATATGGATTTCGTAAAGCATGTTCCACCACGCTAGCTTCCTTTGACTTGATTAGAACTATAACTTGCTCTTTGAATAGTAAAATTCCAATGGTTTCGCTCCTTTTGGATATGAGCAAAGCCTTTGATTATGTTGATCATAGAATTTTGATGATAAAAGTTGAAAGATACGGTATAAGAGGCAAAGCGTTAGACTGGATATGTAGCTACTTATCTGGAAGATTGCAATGTATTGAGCTAACAAAAATTACGCAAGTTCGCAATGTATACATTAAGAAGAGGTATAGGTCTCAATTACAGAATAATAATACAGGTGTTCCGCAAGGGAGTGTGTTGGGGCCATTGCTTTTTTTACTTTATATCAACGACCTGCCAGAGACGGTTCCTCACAAATGTATTCTGTTTGCGGACGACACGACTATCCTAATAAAGAGTGATAGGCATAAGCTAACTGAGACAAATATAATTATTGAAAAAGCACTGAGTGACATAATTAGCTGGATGACATGGAACAATTTGAAAATCAACATAGACAAAACGAAAATGTTACAATTTTTCTCATATAATTCGAAAGCCCTTCAACTGGACATTAAATATAAAGATATCAATATTGAAGAAGTCACTAATTTTAAATTTTTAGGAATTATGTTGGATAGCCATCTCAACTGGAAGTACCACATCGATATGATTTGCAAAAAATTAGATAGGTATGTCTTCGTTCTAAAGAGATTAAGAGAAACTGTGTCTGTAGATGCTGCACTTGTGGCATATCACGGATATGTGTCATCAGTTTTAGGCTACGGGATATTACTTTGGGGTAATTCTGTTGATTTTAATAGGGCTTTTATTTTACAAAAGAAGTGTATGAGAGCGATATGTAATGCATGGTACCTGGATAGTTGCAGGCCACTTTTTCAGCGGCATCGTGTTCTTCCACTGCCTTGTATGTATATACGAGATGTCTGTGTTTTTGTTAAAGCACATCCAGCCTATTTTAAATCGCAGGTTGAAGTTAGTCGAAGACAGATAAGGAGCCAATATATTAACTTGTTGCACCATCCACCTTGTAATGCTTATATTTATAAAAATAACGTTTTTAACATGTGCATAACGGTCTATAATAAACTCCCTGACAACTTGAAAATGTTGACTGTCGTAATTTTAAGACTCAATTAGTTGCATGGCTCATGGATCACACATTTTATAGTGTCAAGGAGTTTATGGAATTTGTATAATGATTTAAATTGACATATTATTATATTATTTTATTTTGACATTCGGTTTTGGATTAGATTATTTTTGACATCAAGTATAATTTATGAATTACAATAATAATTTAGACATATTCTGGATTGTTAGCTGGATATTTTTGACATGTTTTTATTGTACTTTTAATTGTTGATTATGTATTTTTAAGTTAACATTTGCACACCTTGCCGGTTGAATGCACGGAGCACCTACTTTGTTTAAAATCAATCATACTGTATTCTTGCAAATAAATGAATTTATTTATTTTTATTATTTTTACATTCTTAGAGAATCCTACTAGAATATGTTTCTTCGACTTAGTATCCCACTTAAGTCGTTTCTCTTTTGGCACATGTACCATGACCTGACTACCAAAAATTCGGACATGACTCAAATCTGGCTTTTTCTTGGTCCAGAGCTCATACGGAGTTTTACTATCTAATCCTGATGCAAAAGATCTATTTCTAAGATAGACAGCAGTATATGTCGCCTCTGCCCAAAACTTCTTATATAATCCTGCATCAAATAACAAACAGCGAGCTCTCTCGACTATTGTTTTATTCATTCGTTCACTCATTCCGATCTGTTCAGGTGTATAAACATTGGTTTTCTGGTGAACCATGCCAGCCTGTTTCAGAAAATGTTCAAATTCATTGCTACAAAACTCTAAGCCATTATCTGTCCTTAAACATTTAATCTTTCTATCTTGTTGATTTTCTACTAAGGTTTTAAACTCTTTGAAGTACTCGAATACTTCATGTTTGGCTTTCAGGAAATAAACAAAGGCCATGCGGGTAAAATCATCAATTAAAATGAGAAAATACCTGGCTCCGCCAATCGAAGTACACTCCATTGGTCCGCAGACATCAGTGTGGATGACATCCAGTGGCTCGCTGCTCCTTGTTCCGGCATGACCAAATGGGCAACGCGACTGCTTCCCCTCACAACAAACTGTGCATGTGTTATTGTCGATCATTGACTTATCCGTGTATGAAATTCCCGTGACTGCTCCAGCCTTCATTTTGTTCAGGTCATTCATATTTAAATGGCCCAATCTCATGTGCCAAACTTCACTGCTTACTGCTGGTGATGATGTAAACAAACATTGTTTACTTTCAACATTCGGCCATAGTTTATAATACTACATTATGCTACAAGTGTGCTAAGTTGGATATTACATTAGAGGCGAGTTTAGAGCCCGAGCCGAAGGCGAGTTTAGAGCCCGAGACCACAGAATAAATAATAGTACTAACGTACAGAAGTCTCACTCCCTAACAAAAGTCAACTTTAGGCATAAAAATATGCCTACTATTGCAAGCGGCACAGGCTTGCAAGATAAATTGAAACTTATAGTCGGCCGCTAGCGTTCATATTCTATTGCGCACCGCCCCGACTCGATGCCGCGTTCTCAGGGTTAACACTCGCCGCCGATTTAGAGGTAAAATTATTATTGAAATTAATTAAGTAAGATAACAATGCTTATAAAATCAAGAGTAACTTTAGTTAGAAAGTGTAGTAAGTAAAAACACAAGTTAACATAACCAACCCTGTTATTTGATACCTAGCCTACGTACCTACTAATTACAGACACCTTTAGACTATTGTGATGGCAAAACGTGTTTCTGTCAGGTTTTAATATTGTTAATAAGTAGGTACACTCATCGTATGTATAATTGACAAATGTATTTATTGACTTGGGAATACTGTAAAAATAAATATACGCTATTGAAATAAATAAATGAAATGAAATGAAATTATTTAGTTCAACACGCGATCAACGCGGAGAGCGCGCGCGCGGCGAGTGGCAAGGCAACCCGCGCTTGCCGGCAAACTCAGTGTGCCCGCCGCGCTAACATGCCTAAACTGCGGAGTGACACCCCCCCTCCCGAGACGAAGGCGAGAGGGCTCAATGAAGCCGAGAATGTAATATCCAATGCGCATTCGTGTCATACGACGTTTTTCAACACATTTGCGAGGAAAGAAAGAAATAAAAACTTTCCTTTGATATTGACGGCAACAAGCTTGAAATTTTGAAAAAAAACCATTACTTACTAGAGTTTTATTTTTATTATTCACGGGCTGGGTAATACATTTATAATTATGAATGAACCTTAAAACAATGATATAAGACCCACTTTATGAGCAAATGTGTTGAAAAATAATATGCAATATTATATACACCTCAAAATATTAAAAATATAAAGTTCTCACCTTTAGCTTCAAAATCCATCACTAATATTTATTAGTAACAATAGTAGAAAACAAAGTTATGTGGTGTCGAAGGTAGAGAAAAATAAGTAATAAAATAATGCACTTACCCCGTTTCCTTACATACCAAATCTCAATTACTCATCATTGGCTGATAATGAGGGTACGATACTTTGGAATCCTTAATGACTAGACTGTTTTTAATCAGTTTTTATAAACGATTATCATCAGGTAAGGTAAGCGTCCACTTGTCGGTTTCGTACGCATCGGACGCATCGCATCAAACGGATAAATTTTTCACAGTGCGTCCACTGTATTAGCAGCGTACGGATTACCGACGGTGAGTATCACCATACGGATTGACGATGCCAGTTTATTCGGATTTTCTTATTGATTGTACGTGGGTTTGTACGGGGCGCGTCCACTGATCGGCATTCCGTGTGACGTCATCGGCACGCAACGCAAAAGTTGCCTCTCGGAGCAACGCGGTGTCGGCATTGCCGATGTGCGATGCGTACGATGCGGACAGGTGGACGCACTTACATGAGTTTCTATACAAAGAATACTACGATCTGTTGCGTGCGATGCGTCCGATGCGTACGATACCGACGAGTGGACGCTTACCTTAAATGTACGACGGAAAGTGACAGATTGATATTTAAATTGCAGTGTTCGAAAATAGCTCCGAAAGTTTTTCAGATTCGTTGGCTGATTCACACACATAATTTTCGCTAACAAATTAAAAGTTACCTAATATATACAGGGCTTTAGGTATCTCTCTTTGAAACTGAATAACTTCCCCAAGAAACAAAGGTCAAAATACGAAAAAAAAAATTTTGATCTCCCATACAAAATGCGCTATATGCTGATGAAGTTTGTATGGGAACTCAATTTTTTTTTTCGTATTTTGACCTATGTTCCTTGGGAAAGTTGTTCAGTTTCATAGACTGATTAGAAAGTCCTGATTGAGACTTTCTAATCAGTCCATGAAACTGAACAACTTTCCCAAGACTGATTGAGAGGTTGAAAGAGAGATACCTAAAGCCCTGTATATCTCGTTTTGTTTAGAATACATTTTCCGAATGTACAACGGATAAGATTGATATGACATGATGTGATGACGTCTTTCAGTGAGGGAAAACATGAGGGAACCTGAAAATTGTTTATTCAAAATTCAAATAAATACATTCAGAATTCAGTCCAGGTTTCACAGCATAATGTAAAGTGAATAATTTTGTGAAAACGGTGTCAGGGTAATCGCCCAGTTGGGAATAAGCCAGGATCAAATCCTGGGCCAGCAGCGTGGTGGACTATGGCCTAAATCCCCTTCGTGTTTCGAAGGGAGGCCCGTACCCGTGGGTGGGGACGTATATGGACTGGTATGGTATATAAGGTTAAGGTATCATGGTTGGCTTTCATACACTTTAAAGTAAAAACTAACAGTTTAATAAATAGCGAAAAACAATTTTAAGATTTTCAAGTTCTAAATACAGCAAATCTATCGAATCTGACTCCTACAATATGCCTGGTAAGAGATAGCAGCTGACAAGTTCCTTTCTTCTTTTCGACATCCGACAAAAAAGAGAGGTGGTGGAGTTAGACATGTGTTTTGGTGTATTTATCTGTGGCATCGTAGCTTCTAAACGATTTCGACGCGGTTTTTTTGTTTAAAAGCTTTTTTATTATTATTATAAGATGGGTTAACTCTTGACCTCAATCTTGACCATTAGGTCAAAGATGAGATCGACGATGCAGCGAGTTAACCCAGAAAATGCCTATAAAGGCACTGGTACTCCCTCGCACCGACGGAACACAGAAAGCCGTTTGGCGTTGGACTTCGGTAGGAGGGTGGTCGCGAACCAGACGGCCCTTTACAGAGCCTACTACACCGCATGAGACCATAGGACGATACCTCAGATTCAGAACAAATTGAGGTGTCGTTGCTTGGGGTAGATGAATAGGAGGCAGGTCTCATTTGTGTTTCCTAAGTCGCCTCTTACGACACCCAAGGAAAGAAATGAGGTGGTGTTATTCTAAACCGATCACCACACGGCGAACGTAAGCTGACGTAATCGAAAAGGTACTTGCTATATTTGATCAACATTAGTGCAGCCGTTTTAAAGTTATAAACAATCAAATGTCAGGGGTATTTTCTTACAGTTATACCAACTCTCGCAACGAAGAAATGCAACGACACTGTAAGGAAAAACAAAAATACACAAAAACCAAGAATCAAAATGGCCGCGCGCCAAAACAGTTGTGATATTTATGTAATATAAAGTAATGATGTGCGAATTTGCTTCTGCTCGTGATAGAGTCGTTCTCGGAAGTACAGAGATAAACACACCTGGCCTTGGACCATTTCATGCCGGCGATCGAAGCAACGATTAGCGATGCGATGCGGGTCGAAAATGAATTTTCTTGGACGGGCGGGTTTCATCACGATGTTTTCCTTCACCGTTGAGCAAGTGATAATTAGAAATCCGTACATAAATCCGAAAAGACGAATTCAGTGGTACACCAGCTAATTGCCCGCACCAGCTAATTTGTATAGCTAATTTTGATCAAATAAGTATATCTAAGAATATATTACGCCAGCTTCCAACAAAAAAAACTGCATCGAAATCGGTTCATTCGTTTAGGAGCTACGATGCCACAGACAGACACAGATACACAGGCATACAGACAGATACACACGTCAAATTAATAAAATCCCTCTTTTTGGCGGGTTTAAATCCAGGAGTTTACCAGGGTTTTTGGAGATAGTCTGGAGTAATTCCACATGTTAAAAGTTTTAGTCGAAACAGTAATAATTGTATTAAATACCAATTACTGCCAGAATCCGTTATAATTTGTTCAAAAGTAGGTAGTGATTACTAACACATAAGCCCATGATGTTTAAATAAAAAAAAAGTATACAGGGCTTTAGGTATCTCTCTTTCAAGGTATCTAGGTATCTCTCAAAACATCTGAATGCGCTATATGCTGATGAAGTTTGTTTGGGAACTCAATTTTTTTTTCGTATTTTGACCTATGTTCCTTGGGAAAGTTGTTCAGTATCATGGACTGATTAACCACCCGAGAGGTTGAAAGAGAGATACCTAAAGCTCTGTATACTTACCTAGTTGGTTTTACTAATTAAGTACTAATTTAGAGTTGCAAGTAGGTACCTTTTATAACATGTTACCTAACATAACCGGTTTTGTAAATACAAAGAACAACATATGTACATAATTGCTGATATTGTTGACTGTGGTGGTATCTAAGTAGGAAAATGTTGAGTTTTCCTACAGTTGAAGAGTTGTTATGTGTTTCTGCGGGACAGATTAATCAAGAATATTGAGAGACATCTAACTAGACGAATTCGGGACGTATACGGCTGATTTACAGGTCCGTAAGTCAGGAGTGGGTTTGTTAGTGCAATGGAAAAAAACCTGAATTCAGCTACCCTAGCATACGCACTGAGCACCGTTTTTATTTTTTATGAAGCGCTCGTAGCCCAGTGGCGCTCGCTGATCTCAGCCAATCAGTGAGGTTAAGTAACGTACACAGGGGCGGGGAATCTGATGGGTGACCAGAGTGGCAATTTATCACGAGCGTTTCCGTACTTCGGAGGGCACGTTAAGTTGTCGGTCCCGGCTGTTATCAATTGGCTACAGTCGTTAAGAGGGAAGAATAGTACGTGCTCGTCTATAAAAAAAAAAAAAACGTTTTTCCACCTCCAAATATTTTCAAATCTGAATGATTTTTTAGTATGTTATTAACATAATAAACCATAGGTTTATAGTTTTCCATTTTTCAAAATTCGCTATAGATTAAAACTTATAGGTACCTCAAATAATGTTATTTTTGTATTAAAATTTTGTCGAATTAATCAACTATAGGCTAGTAAATTATATTAACAAATATGATATTCTCTCTGCTAATCAGTTTGGTTTTAGGCGGAATAAATCAACTGAAGACGCAGTCGTTGGTTTGAGTACGTTCGTGGCTCAATCACTGGACAAGGGAGATAAGTGTATTTCTGTATTCCTCGACTTGAAAAACGCATTTGACACCGTTTCTGTCCCCATTCTTCTACAGAAGCTTGAAAAACTTGGTATAAGAGGTGTTGCACTTGATCTACTAAAAGACTACCTCAGTAATAGACAACAAGCAGTAAAAATAGTAAACAACATTAGTGATTACGAGGAAATCACTTACGGAGTACCTCAGGGTAGTGTCCTAGGCCCCACTCTATTCCTGTTATATATAAATGACCTCTGTAATAAGAACATTAGTAACGCAAAAATACTCACATATGCGGATGACACTGCAATAATATTTACTGGCTCTTCGTGGAACGAAGTTAAATCTAATACAGAGGGAGGTCTGATAGAAGTGGCAAGATGGCTGAGTGGTAACCTACTAACACTAAACACTTCCAAATCAAACTATATTTGTTTTGGTATAGACAAGAGAAACCAACCGGACGACGGTTTTCATATTAAAATACACAACTGTGACTCTATTATCGCTGGCACAAATTGTAACTGTCCAGTAATTGAAAGGGTGAAAGAAGTTAAATACTTGGGCGTTATGTTAGATCAAAGGCTATCTTGGTATTCTCATTTGGAGCATGTCATAAATAGGGTAAGAAAATTGTCTTGGGTCTTTAAGTCATTACGACATGTTGTACCTAGGAACTCTAATCCACAGGTTCAGGATTGCTCATACAATCTTTTAAATTATATCTATATTTCTCTTGTGCAATCTATTTTAATTAATTGTATAATTATTTGGGGCGGGTGTGTAAAAACTTATCTTATAGATTCAGAGAGAGCACAGAGAGCTTTAATTAAAATAATGTATTATAAAAACAAGATGTTCTCAACTACATCTCTTTCTAAAGAATGCAATCTTCCTTCAATACGGCAACTATATATTTTAACTTCCGTCTTGAAAAAACACAAAACTATAGAATATAACCGTTATATCTAACTCCCGTAGAAGGAAAGACATCGTTGCAATTGTCCCTAAAACTAAAACCTCCTTTGCACAAAGACAATATTGTGTGAGATCCTCAATGTTATATAATAGAATTAATAAGGAACTTAATATTTATGATAAATTATACTATGAATCTAAAGTAATTATAACTGAATGGCTTAAAACTAAAAACTATGAAGAAACAGAGGCTTTTCTAGTAATAATAACTTAAAACATTATATACAAAACTAGCATCCCGCTCGGGACTTCGTTCCCGTGAGAATTCGGAAAAATTATGTAGCCTATGTTACTTAGGGATAATGTAGCATCCTAATGGTGAAAGAATTTTTAAAATCGGCCCAGTACTTTTTGAGCCTATTTATTACAAACATACAAAAAAAGGTACAAATCTTTCCTCTTTATAATATTAGTATAGAAGTATAGATATAGAAGTATAGATAGATTTCTTAACTCACACACACATACTCACTCCTACACACACACATTCACACACACACACACACACACACACACACACACACATATACACACTCACACACACAAGAATTTATGTTTTTTATGTTTTTTACTTTCTATTTTTACTTTTTGCTTTTTTGTTTCTATAATATTGTATCTAACGTGTTTTTTATGGAAGAGCGGAGTCTTCTGACACAGGCGTACACGCTTAAAAGAAGACTCCAATCAACATTGTTCATGTACGTGTATTTCAAAAATAAAGAATTTTGTAATTTTTTTTTTTTTGTTGTACTGACGGCCGCAACTCAGGTTACCACACGCGTGCACTCTGTGCTGTTGTGATAAGAGCGGTTTTGCAATGAAAATAGAGTAACCTGATGTGCTGGCCTCTGTACAAAAAACCGGCCAAGTGCGAGTCGGACTCGCGCACGAAGGGTTCTGCACCATTACCTATAAAACCGGCCAAGTGCGAGTCGGACTCTATTAAAACCATTGTCTCTATAAAAGCGGCAAAAAAATCACTTTTGTTGTATGGGAACCCCTGAAATCTTTAATTCATTCTACTTTTTAGTATTTGTTGTTATAGCATCAACCAAACAAAATACAACATCTGTGAAAATTTCAACTGTCTAACTATATACCACAGTTTATGAGATACAGCCTCGGACAGACATATCTACAAAAACGAGCAAAAAACATCACGTTTTTTGTATGGGAGCCCCCTTAAATATTTATTTTATTCTAATTTTTAGTATTTTTTGTTATAGGGCCAAAGCTAAACCTATAAACCTAGAATATATTATATGCAGAACCGATCGACACCAAAATCAAAGTGAGCATTGGTGGGCGGTTTGAAAACTCTGACACCAGAGTTAACACTTGTACCTACATGTAGGTATATACAGGGCTGTAGGTCTTTCAACCTCTCGGGTGGTTAATCAGTCCATGAAACTGAATAACTTCTCCAAGGAACATAGGTCAAAATACGAAAAAAAATTTTGATCTCCCATACAAAATGCGTTATATGCTGATGAAGTTTGTATGGGAACTCAATTTTTTTTTTCGTATTTTGACCTATGTTTCTTGGGGAAGTTGTTCAGTGTCATGGACTGATTAACTATCCGGAAGGTTGAAAGAGATTTACCTAAAGCCCTGTGAATATACCTACACGATAAGAAGTTTATTTTTTATTATGAGAAGAGTTAATTCTTGACCAAGGTCATAGATGAGGTTGGCGATGGAGCGAGTTAACCCAGAAAATGCCTATTAAGGAAAAAAAAACTAAGCCCCTACGCTCCGACATACTTATTTCTTTAAACTAGGTCCTGTTCAAACCGGCGCGGACGTCAAAAAAAAATTCCTCTCTATTTACCATATTCCGCTATGAATTCACCTATTTGCTGTTTTACCCGTAACCACTACTTACTCGTGAACATAGCTTTAAAAAATTATTTCACCCTTTTTGAAAGCGGGTCAATTTTTTGTTAAAAATATTTTATTGAGGCGACGTTAAGTAATTTGTTTGGCTTGTATTTAATACGATTTACAACACGATTTACATGCGACATGTTGGCATTCACGTCGGACATCGTTCTAAAACGTCCTGATAAAAGGACTTCATACAGAAGGAGTCCCTTCCCTACTATAATGATAATACTGTTTACCAAGCTTAAATTATAAGCCAACTTAATACTTTATTACGTTTCAAACTACGGCACTGATAAAATGTTTTATAAGGAAAACTTTACTTATACCAGGGGTTCCCAATCTTTTTCAGTCCGCGGCGCACTTATAACTTCAGGATTTGGTCTCAATGCCCTAACCTAGCTATACAGTCAAAACAGAGATACAGTTAAAAGAAATAGGTAGGTACAATGATGCTTGTTAGGTAGATAGGCACAAAAATTTAAACATCCAATAAGCTGAGTTTTTTATTTACTTATAAGAATACTCAATTAAAACACAAACAATTTTGTGATCTCCACGGGTTTTTCAAAGCCTTGGAGTCTTTATTTTGTACCCGCCAATCCTTTTAAGGTTTCGGATCGGAGTATAATATAGATAGAGGATCGCCTCACGCGGCGCCCCTCTGTACTGTCTACCGCGCACCAGGGCGCCGCGGCGCACAGTTTGGGAACCCCTGACTTATACTATTTTATTATTTAAAGCTGTCTACCGGCGCACCAGGGCGCCGCGCCGCGGCGCATAGTTTGGGAACCCCTGACTTATTTTTATTATTATTTAAAGACTCATTAATTGTAAAATTAAGGAGAACTTAATAATAGATAAACACTACACACTCAAAGGCCCACACTAAAATTTCTTTGTGTCGTGGTCCCTTTGGAACTTATACAAAGACAGACACGAACACTCATCATGACCGAGAACAAACATCTCCTTATTACACATATGTTTGCCCCGACCGGAAATCCAACTCAGGACCCGTTGATTAAGAGGCAGCGTTACTACCACTCGACCAGCCGTACTTACTATACAACATACTATACACATAATTTTATTTTATTTCTGGTAAGTACTCGCAGAATATCAGCGTTTACAGGCTTGCCGCTGTAGTTAATGCTGAGCCAGCGCCTTTTTGGTTGACAAAAGGATAATTTTTGTATTTAATTTTAAGTTATTTAAGAAAAATTACTGTCTCTCCTAAATAAGGTTTTATTCATTCATTCATATGCCCATCCCGGCCGACAGACTTTAGCCATTATAGCAAAGTAGAGCATATTAGGGCAAAAGTATTAAACTTATTTAATTTTCATATTTATTCTTATGCTGACAAATTCAATTAAATTTTTCACGTTATAATTTGATAAGTTATATCCACTAGTTTCATTTAAACATATACATTTTGTCATTTGTTTTTTTATCTGCCTAGGGGGAAGGCACATTTAGTTTAGTTTTAAGTTACGGGTGGATACTGAAAAACAGCAGAAATGCTGAGGCTCTGCCTTTTCAAATTCACATCCAATTAGACCTAAGTTCATATATCTAAGATCATTAGTTTTAAGATACTGTGTGAAATTGTGTGGCTCAGGCCAGCAGACCCACGGAATTTAAACAATGAATTTAGGTATTCTATGTATGCCAATACACAGTGCCTTCCTAGTGCCTATTGATGCCAAAATAACCATATCTAGTGCCATCATAGTTTAAGAAATATAGGTCGTTGTTTGTGGGTCTGCTGGACGGATATCAGCCCAGCAGACCCACCTCTCGTACACGGAAACGGCTAAAGTTAGAGACATGGTTC
This sequence comes from Aproaerema taeniolella, assembly GCA_949987775.1. Lineage (NCBI taxonomy): Eukaryota > Metazoa > Arthropoda > Insecta > Lepidoptera > Gelechiidae > Aproaerema > Aproaerema taeniolella. The sequence continues at coordinate 18,472,388 of OX465244.1, read as the reverse complement.
TAGTTCTAAGCTTTAATGCTTTACTTGGTGCCATCGAGAAAAAAGTTTCAAACCTAGTGCTTCAAGCGTTTCGGAGCTATAAAAAGATCTTGGTGTGCCTGCTGGGCGGAGATTCAACGCAGCAGACCCAACACGATAGCTCCATAACTAGAAGGTAATTGGTATGAAATCTCATATCAACGTTTAGTGTGTAATTAGTGCCTTAGCTTAACATAAAAATATATGGAGAACTTTCAGAGACTATTTGTTATGTTTGGAAGTCAAATTTAATTTGTCAAATTTAATTTGACTTCCAAACATAACAAATAGTCTCTGAAAGTTCTCCATACATTTTAACAACCGAGGTACAGTCACGCTCAAAACTCAATTTATTAGGTTACATATGCCAACATATTTTTTGAAGAGGGTAATAAACTGCCAATTTCTCACTTCAGATGTCGCCTCTGTTGACTGATCCTAAAATTTGACGTGTAGCTGTCATTATCCATATTAGTTTGATATCCGTCCAGCAGACCCACAAACAACGACCTATATTTCTTAAACTATGATGGCACTAGATATGGTTCTTTTGGCATCAATAGGCACTAGGAAGGCACTGTGTATTGGCATACATAGAATACCTAAATTCATTGTTTAAATTCCGTGGGTTTGCTGGCCTGAGCTACACGTGAAATTTGAATAAACGTCTTTATTACTATTATTATGAATCAACGGCGTCTCACTGGTGGCGGTCAAATGACAATGGTGGCCATTTTACCCATTCAAGTGGTGAAATTGAGAACTATCGAAATCTCATATAACGGGTGTCCCAAAAGTAGGTAAAGGATGATTTTTTACCAATAAAACGCGAATGGATTAGAATTTCTCTGTAGTTTTATCTTATTTTAAAGATAAGACTTGTACAATTTTATTTAAATAGATATATCTGCTAAATGGCCGCCACGGGAATTTTCGCAAATGCCGATTTTTTTGCCGAAGTTATTCACGACATTTTCACACATTTCCCTGATTTTTTCACCAATAACTCGACGAACATTGTGTTTCAAACCGCCTATGTTTTGTGGATCGTTGGTGTAGATGCATCTTTGATGCAGTTCCAAAGAAATTAATTGGCGATTAAGTTACGAATCGTTAACTCTGATGGCACGCGATTTGAAGCGAATTTTTCTCGTAACTTTCGATTTGTTGTAGAAAATTTTCCTAAAATATTTGTGCAATTTCTATGCGCTATTTTATTGTGAAACGCTCTATGATTAATTTTACATGTGTCAAGATGTTACATATATGTCAAATTGCAACCTATTGTCTTGAATATTTAGAAAATAGCGCAAAATTCAAATCCTATAAGTACTTTTGGGATACCCTTTACATTTGATAACAGGCACCCCGACCAGCAGCGCCACGCCCCACCGCCAACAGAACGTCATGTTACAAACTATGTACTTGAAAACTTAACATTCAGTTGGCGGTGGCGCCGCCGTCAAAGCAGCCGTCATCAGGGGCCATCCATAAATTACATCACACGAATTTCGTGATTTTTTGACCCCCTCCTTGTCACAACTGGTCACATTTGTAAGACTCCCCCCTCCCTAGCGTGACGTCACATATTTTGCATTTTTTGTAATTTTCTAATAAAAGCAGTAGGTACTTAATAAGAGTTGTTTTTTTTTTGGGAACTCAAAACAGACTGTCTCAACAGTCTCAACCAAAGAAAAACGTAAAAAGAGTGCTTGGGACTGAGGAGGTTGAGTTTGTCGTTAACACGTTTTGATACTCATACATAACACATTTTGAAATGTGACGTCACGAAATTTACGACCCCTCCCACCCCCTTGTCACACAATGTCACACTTTGTCGACCCCCTCCCCTCCCCTTAACGTGTGACGTACTTCATTTGTGGGTGGTCCCCCAACCTGAACGGATAAAATGGCGACCATTTTCGTTCAACTGCCATTGAGAAGCCATTTATTAGTGGAATTGCCAAGACCTTTACTAGTGGAAAATATTGTTGTCTCTACGTTCAAATTAATTGGCCTTCAAATACGGACAGAGAAATACGGCACAGGGAACTATAACAGAATAAAATATTATGTTTATATGTACAATAATTGAGATATCTTCAAGTTATGAGGTCAAAAGATAAGTAAATACTTACTTAACCATTAAGTTTGATGACACTGTAATGTAAGATTTAATATGCTGTATATGTCGCCGAAAATTAATAAGAATCGTAAGTTGATCAATTTTCGAGGTAGTTTATCAAATATCGGCAAATCATACACGGCAGTTGCAATGTATTATTTAACGCAATAAATTTTAGCTAACTGATCAACTTACGCTGCCTGGCTGTAGGTTTATCAACTAACGTCAAATCATACACGAATGGACCAATCGCTGCTCAGTGTACATTTTGACGTTAAATTGACATCCGTAATATAATACACTGTTCTCTGATTGGTCGATGCGCCAACCTCTTAAGGCAACCACAGTCGAGTCGTTTTTGGCACTTCGCCGGCCGCTGCCGCGGCACGCTCGCTGAGCTCGCTCGGCTCATGCGTTGAGGGTCGCAGTTCTAACCTCACCTAACCCTACTAACAAACCTACTTGTCGCAGTTCTAAGTGAGACATTCAACAAATCAGCGAACACCTTGAGTTTTCAACCAATCAGCGTACACATCGCGTTCGTCGGATCATTTTACCGCGAGACTCCGTAAATTGATCAATTCTGATTTTCCGATAGTTGATAAACTACCTCGAAAGTTGATCAACTTACGATTCTTATTGTTTTCCGGTGACATATACATTATGCACACATAGGCAGTTCAGTTCATAATGTATCGAGTTGTAAATTGACTTCCCTTATCATAGGTTTGTTTATATCTGAAAAGATTTAAGAATGTATTGGTCCCCCCTTTAACATTCCTTTCCAATCTAGCCTTCGAAACTGGAGTATTCCTGGATGCATTTAAAATAGCCATTGCTCATCCCATCTACAAGAGTGGGGACAGGGACCGTGTAAATAACTATAGACCTATTTCTATACTTCCCACCTTATCGAAAATTTTGGAGAAATTATTAAATAAAAGACTTGTTAACTTTCTAAATTCACATACAATTTTATCATCAAATCAATATGGGTTTCGATCAGGAGTTTCCACAAATGACGCGGTCTTAGACTTAAGAAACAAGATAGTGACTGAATTAGATGTCAAAAACAAAGTAATTGGAATATTTTTGGATCTAGCTAAGGCGTTAGACACGGTTTCTGTCCCCATTCTACTTACCAAGCTCGAATACCTGGTCGGAGGCGCATGCAGACAGGCTTCGAGTAGATCTCAAAGTGGCTAAATAAAAATCTACTCACATTAAATGTAGAAAAAACAAAATACATTTCTTTTTCTCTTACCAGCTCTGGCCAACCATCGACTGGTTCTTTTACTATTAAGGCCCACAACTACAAACCCAGGGAGTCACCTTGCCATTGTCCTATAGTCTGGGCTGTACAGACTCCATTAAGTACAATTTGCGTACAAATTGACTACAGACTAAAGTTTCACCTTCATATCGACTCATTCTCCTCCAGACTTCGTAAGCTCATTTTCATTTTTAAAAACTTACGTCATATAGCAGAAAAATCAGTAATAAAATTAGTATACCAAGCTCTTTGTCAATCGATAACATCATACTGCATAATTTCATGAGGTGGTGCTACTAAAACAGCACTTGTAAAATTAGAACGGGCGCAGCGCGCAATGCTGAAAGTAGGTTTCCGCCTCCCATTCCGATATCCGACTACTGACCTCTATTCCACTTGCAAAGTACTTACAGTTCGACAATTCATTTTAAATATAATAATGAAAACTCATTCCCTCACTCCATATGAACCACAAAAACTTGCTGACAAACGCCGAAAATACAATGTCTGTCCCTCTAGCTCCTTTTCCACTCAACTCGCACGCGGGAGTTTCTGCTATCTTGGTGGTTTTGTTTACAATAAATTTAACAAAATACTAAACATTTATCCAAAGTTCAAAATAGAATGCAAATTTGTTGTTACCAATTGGCTCCTTGAACAAGATTATGATAAAACGGAAAGTGTCATAAGCTCATAAAGCTCCAATTTCAATCCTGACACACACACTCACCCTCTCACGCACACATACACACACACACACACAGACACACACACACACACAAATATACACTTGAAACTGTATATGTATATATATATTAATAAAAAAATAAGTCATAGCTACAAAATTATTATAAATATATATATATATGTATTTTTTTCTCCTATACAATTGAAAATAAATGTGACACAAATGTAATATTTAAGTACTAGCGACCCGCCCGCCTTCGCACGGGTGCAATTATTGATACTTAATATACTGCTTCTTCCAAATCGAGAACAGTATCGACAGAGTTGTATATTTTCGTCGGCGCGTCAATCCTTGAAAGAATCAAGTTGTTTATCATATCTACTTGTTCGTTAGTTGGTGACAGAATATCTCTTTCTTTACACCAAGATATAGTCTTACAACTTATGTTATCAATATCGAGATAGACATGGCTGACCAACTCTTGGATATTGTCTATCAAACACAAAGGTTTTCTAGGTTAATCTTTCCGTCACTTTGTGTTACTCTCCATTGCCAACCTGTTAACATTCATTTAAATTAAATGCTGTTAAGAGCCATACTGACCTATTTTAAATGCACAATGTATTTATACTTATTAATGATATACTTAAGGCATATTGTTTATTGTTCAACGTTTTACAATGCAGTAGCTGAGGTAATGAAATTAAAAAAATGTTATCAAAAACTTACACCGTATAGGTACACACAGCAGCACATCAGGCTATAAATGTTAACCTTGACGACGCCATTAACTCGCTCGTAATAGCGGCGGCTTTCATAGTGCAAATGGGTAACCTTACGTGCTGCTGTCTGTACATCCAAAGTTCTTAAAATATAATATTTTCAATCAAAATTAACTGAAAATGTGTTTACGATTGAACAATGTGCACATTGATCTATATTAAATGCACAATGTATTTAAAGTCATTAACGATTTACTTATGGCACGTATATTGTTCAACGTTTTGCAATGCAGTAGCTGAGGAAATGAAACTAAAAAAAATGTTGTCAAAAACATACATCATCGTTACATCGTTATAAGTACATACTTACATCAAAAGTTCTCAAACTGAATACGATTTTACAATATGCACTAAAATTTTACGATATTACACAAAACATTAAGGATGATTCCTTAATCCCTTTTTGTGTATTCATGTTAAATACATTGAATAACCAAAAATTATTTTATTAAACAAATACTTAATTTCAAATGTCCCCCAAAATATTATGCGAGTAAAATCTTTTTCCACAATTATGAGGCAAAGGCTAAGCAATTAAAATGCCAGTTACGCCTACAGAAATTTTTAAATAGTTCAAAATCGCTAAAAATAAGATTTGTTTTATAAAAAAAAGTAAAATAATTAATTTACTTTTATATTTTATTTCACTGAAAATCAAGATTTTCGTCAGAAATAATTATTTTGTTAGGCATAAAAACTCTTTGCTGTAATTTTGTACTGCCAGTATGAAGATTTGTGAAAAATGTAACGTTATACTCTCACTTGTCAAAAGTGTCACTGATTATCAAATCAGCTACTCTTTATTGGGTCATACATTTTTGTCAGTATTTTATACACTTTAAACCATTGAAGTATTATGTACTAGCGTACTAGAAAAGTCAGCGCGAACAACATCTTTGCAACATGCGCGGCAGTGCGGGGCGCGCGGGGGGCGGCTAATGATTCATAGATGCGACGTCACCGTTATAGAGGCGACACTTTGTTTATATTCTGCCTATTTCATTGGGTACCTCTTACGTGCACATTATTTGACTAACAATTTTAATAATAATATTTATTTTTGGTATAAACTGACTTTGCTCTGTGGAAAAAACAATATTTGGCATAAATACCTATACTAACTGGTTCAGTCAAGGTCATGGGAAGTTTCATTCCTTACAAATAGTGCCTTAACTATTTTCAATTAATAACCACAGTTTCTTCTTTTCTAAATGTGGAAGATTATTATTTTCCACTATAAAAATAAACGTCAGCTTATACTATGTAATGTACCTACACTGTTACACATCCAATGTCGCTTCTCATATTTTTAGTCTATGACAAATGACGCAAAATGGCATCCACAAAATATTTTGCTCGAATTAAGTTTTAAAAACGATTATCTAGTTAGTTACTGATCGAAAGTTGTTCCTTTGCATTTTGACGTGTTACTCGAATTATTAGTGCAATATCGTAAAACTCACGAAGGCATATTTATTGAGTTATAACGGGTTGTTGCTTTAAAACATACAAGACCTAAACGCTCAAGAGCGAGCAAGCGACTGAGTGAACTGCGGCCGGCCGACCGCAGTTGAACGGAACACAGAGTTAGTGAGCGGCGTCTTCTCTATACGTAGTAGTAATAGCTCAATACTTTAAACATACTTTTTATCACAGAATAGCCACCGAAATAGAATTTTGGTATTTGATAAATGGGTTATTTGGTCGTTAGTTCAATTTTTTTTTCGTAAGCGCAAACAAAAGTGTTTTATACGACATCAAAAAAGTGTTTTTTACGACATCACATTAGAAACCTCTAAAATTATAAGTATTTCTCTTATATATTATGCATGTATTATACATATAAACCTTCCTCTTGAATCAATCTATCTATTATAGAAAACCGCATCAAAATCCGTTGCGTAGTTTTAAAGATCTAAGCATACATAGGGACAGACAGACAGCGGGAAGCGACTTTGTTTTATACTATGTAGTGATGATGATATACACTACACCAGATCTATCCGAGGTGGTTGGGAGCCTGGTGATCCGTAACACAGGTTTTGTCTGAAACCTATACTTCATTTTTTTTAGCATTAGAATCTTGTAAAATTTTAGTCTTTCATCTGTCACGTCAATGTGTGGCGAATGAAAAAAATATGAAAAATTGCATATTTTATTTCTAATTTATGATTTTAGGTTCTAAATGCCCAATAATGTGACGGTTTATTCATATTTTTAATAATATTACATTGTTATTTCAATTTATACTACGAAACTTAAATTAATAGAAATAAATAATTCATTTCGAAAAGTTTGACCTATAAAAGACTTCAAGAAGCAGAGGTTGCAAACATAAAATGTCACAGCACAGGTCAAACGTCACCTTCTCTCACAAGAGTGCGAGTGCCATCAGTAAATTTTCCATTTTGAGGATTTCCATTTGATGTTAAGTACTTATATTTTATTGGTTTTTGTTTTTATTAACTTTTAAACGTAAACTGATAAAGGGGGTCGAGAGAGGTGCGGGCGAGAATGTGCCCACACGGTTTATTTTATAGTTGTTGTTTTTGTTATATAATTACGTTCCTTAATGGACGTGCCTGAGGCCGCCGGTCCGAGTGGACTGAGGCTCAGGCTCAAAGCTCGCCAAATGTGCTTCCATCGCCTAAGAAAAAGAGACCAAAGCTTGGATTCATAAAAATACATAAAACGGAGTAAAACGTCATCGAAATTACAATTTGAACTCTAAAATGCGACAGTGGTAAAATCCAGCTTGCCTCCACATCTTAAAATAATCACTATGGTATCTCCTAAGCATGATAAAAATTTCATACTTTATCACTCAGCAAACAATCTTAACGAAAACATTCAATTTGCCGCCGCACTATGATGATTAATTAGTTGTCAAAGTCATATTATAATTCAATAACTTTGAAAATCCATTCTCTCTTTTGTATGTTCATTCCTCAAAATATTTTAAACTATACATGCTACAGAGACATGAGGCATGTATTATGAATCTTGATTGTTATGAGATTAGCTCTTTGAGTATGTAGTATTTGTTTATATGGAGGCGCAATATTTGACATATACATACTTATGAAGCGTGGCCGGCCGCCATTTTTCTTACATTTGTTTACATTTCACTCGTGAGTACTTAAGCTGTCAAGTGAATAGCAACATTAGTGAAAAATTGTGTTTTTTGTTGAGGAGAAGTTGTTTTGTGGTTTTGTATAGTGTCAGAACATTGGATAAGAAGGTAGCAAAATGGCTTCGTGCAGCTACAGGGCTAACAAAAATAACAAGCAAACGACTGTGCATCAGTAAGTAACCGTTTTTTGTTGAAATACGCCTATTAAACCCAAAAATACTTCTAAAACCTTTATTACTAAGATTATATTTTATAGTTTTTACGATTTTTACACCCTAAATTACCTTTCTGGCTAACTTTACATAATATTTTCCATAACAAAAATTTCTATATAAATGACATTAGTGATGTTATAATAATGGCTATCGAATTTATACCGATGATTCTGTATTAGTTACAGAGCATATTTGTACGAGTGATCAGTTACAATATTTTTTTATATTAAAATAGCGGTGGGACACATTAAGCTAAATAAGATAAGAAGCTGTTTTTAACTATCTATACTATCACTTTCTGTATTCAAGGTGTAAAGGGACAGTTTTGCTAAAAACTGAAATAGCGAAATCAAATCATAGCTAAGATTTTATAGTTACCTACGTTTAGAAAATATATTAATTTAATTAATGGTATTCTGTATGATTATTTTACCTTAGAAATTTGTTTTTCTTTTAAACTACATTACCAAGTGAGAGGATTATTAGTATTAGTACGTATTTGGTTTGATTATGTTTTCAGGTTCCCAAAAAAAGAAGCATTGCGACGTAAGTGGTTTGACATTATTGGGAAAGTAAATTTGAAACCTCATAACCTCACCTATGCTCTTTACATTTCGAGGAATCAGCATTTAATAAAACCTTGCAAATTGTAAGTATTTCTGTGCCTTCTGTTTCTTTTTTGGTAGGGAATCCATGAAATTCTTGGAAAAAAAATCTCATACTGAGGCAATTTCTAGTTGCATGGAGAAGCTAAATATATTTTTTTTACGTAGCATTTGCACTTAGAGAAGTCTACAGTGGCATTTACTCGTCGAAACTTCGTACGCACTCCTTAAAACTTGAAAGATATACGGATGCACAGATCGATCGAACCCAGTCCGAAACCCTGTACCTTGTTCATTCATACACAAGTAAAAAAGACAACTCTACAAAACCAGGGATACGGATCGGGCACCGGGTCACGCATCCTCACCATACACGAGGCTCAAGGGTTGACGTACGAAAAGGTGGTGATCGTGCGTACTACAACGACCAGGCAGGAGCTACACGACAGTATCCCACATGCTGTAGTTGCCATATCGCGTCATACCGCGGATGATGGTAACGATGCGATAGGCAGATTCATCAAAGAAGCAGAGACGGCAGGCAGGGGAAAAGTGGTCAATTACAACCTCAAAATGGCGATCAAAAGTCGATACACAGCCGTCATAGATGCCTTGAGGTCTGAATGCAACAGCGAAGAACCGTCACTCGTTTAAATATATATTATATACATTATGTATTCATATATTTATTATACTATAGAAAGTATTGTATTATAGTTAAAAATCAAGTATTAACAAGAAAACTTATCTAGACAGAGGCACGGACAAAAAGTCTGTGGATGCTAATAATAACACAACTAAAAAAATATATATATATATATATATTTGTATTTCCACCCGTTCCTTGGGAAAAGTTGTTCAGTTTAGAAGGCGGATTCACATCCATAAGTTTTACTTACTAATTTTATAAGTCACCAAAAAATACTTGCTGCCTGCAATGCTAGCTTAAATTGACACTAACACACTCTTTAACTTCCTTACTCTGTCTGTTTTTTCGAGGAGATTGATAACCTCGACGATCACATGTTGGTTTATTCGCAAGCTTTAGCGTATCTTTTAATAATATTGGCAACAGATTCCACTTTTATAACTAGATTTTTTCAATAGCGTGCATGAGTGTCATTTTTGTAATAAGCATTTCTTCGGGTGCTAGACACGAAATATCAGGTTCGCAAAAGTTCATATCCGAGGTCTTGAATTTTAGGTTGGGTGAAACGTCACGCTCCGCGTCGCTCTACGTAGAGCTTGGCTTTCGGCCTCACCATATACGCAGTTTTCCTCGCCCCGCTCTTAGAGTGAACCTGTTATGGCGGTCATCATGGAATTGAGAGGGTGGTCGCTCTGGGCTTAGCCCTGCGCGGAGCTCGGTCTTCGGTCTCATGTCACAATTTAGTATGGCGGCTTTTATTTTAAACAAAATATCTTTTGTATGATCATTGTACAATAAAACACTTACAATGTCAAAATTATAAACTCTGGGTACTTTGTGAACTGGCCTTTTTTTTCACATTGACAAATTGTAAATAAATGTAAATAAATGCTGTGATTTTGTTTATTTTTCAATTATCATAAAGTAACCGTACTCTGTACCGCCTATCGATACTTTGAACAAGTATCGATATTTTGATACCCTAGCATGTGCTTACTACAGGCACGCATATTTTTGTGAAATTTCCTGTCCTTTTACTCTTTAGTCATTGGATTAGCTTGATATCAATCACTCCGTAACTTCGCAGTAGAAGTTATATTTTTCAAGACCATAAATTTCAAATGCTATTTTCTCCAAATTTTCTCAATTATACATTTTGACAGTTTCAGATTCAAAAAAACTATGGTCAGAGGGTCATGTTAGACTATTAAAAAATAATGGTTGTAGATACTTATAGATCTGGTTCTTTTTTCTTTAGATAGGTAATTTTATCTAATGTTAGGAACTATCAATAACTCCATATCCCGAAAGTTGTAGGTACCTACCTTTTCAGATTCACAGTCACAAATTTTTACAAACATTTAAAATGTACCTAATTAGGTATAAAGTTTTCAAATACCTAACATAGTAAAAGGATAACTTAAAATAATTATTATTTTTACATTACCTATTTACGTGGTTTTCACACGCAGACACTCGACTGTCAGGAAAAGTGGACAACTTTTTGAAAATGAGTCAGTTATGTATGTAAAAAACACAATTGAATTATATGTAAAAATTTTGTGTTTCCCTTTCCTCAAACAATATTCAAGTGTACTTATAGATACATAAAGTTTAAACTTTCCACATACATTAACAAGATCACGAAGCCAGATTGATAAATTGAGATAACTTGGGTAATCCCTACACGGAAAACTGGCACTAATAAGTAAACGTTTAAGTAGGTAGGTACCTACCTACTTACTTTTTCCTATAGAGCAATATGTTTCGCAAATCGTACAGCATGTGTTCATTTGTCTTTCACTTTATGAATGTATTATTGGTTTGGCACACTCACCTAAAAAGCAATTTGCAAGCAAAAACAGCTTCCTCGACCTGTAGAAACTTAAATCCTTTGATACGCTTTTCCACTGAAATCCAAGGAGTCTACAGTCACTTCCACTAAACACAGGCACCAAAATATTGGCTGCCCCTTTTCCGACACGCCGACCAAATATTGTACTATGGCACAAAACACGCTTTTCTTGGAATTTTGCACTTTAAAATTAAAATTAATTTTATTAAAAATTTGCGAAAAATTCGCATAACTGCGCACGAGTGGTAGTTTTCGGTCGTTTTGCGTCATTGCAGTGTTGCCACATGAAGTAGACGTGAAATCTGTATTTTCATTACAAAAATCCGTATAAAATCCGTATTTCTGTTTTTATTGAAATTCCGTATAAATATCCCGTATTTTGATTGAAATCCGTATAAAAATTAAATGTAACATTTTTGAGTCAAGATTTAAATCAAAAGAGGGTGATTTCCCTAAAAGTTGTTTAGTAGTAGCCAGGCGCGGTCGCAGCCAGAAATTTTGGAGGGGGTCACTCACCCAATTCACAACTAAGTAGACAGCCTTTATCTTGAATCTTTACAATAAACCGACAAATTACATTATTAGAATATTGTTATACAATCTTTATCATAACGACGCATATCGATTTTGCTAGGATTACCAAAACTACGTAGTTCGGTTCCTTGTTTCTAAACTAGATGTCATTTCCAAGTTATTTTGGCCATCGTACGTAGTTCATAAAAACACCACTAGATGTCAGCAAACTATAAATTTATCGCGGTTAGGGGATAGCTAGTTTCCTTTTATTATTTGGCAAATTTTTGAGATTTTTCAATTTGACCTTAGATTTTGGGGGGGGTCATGTCCCCTGTGACCCCCCCCTTCGGACCGCGCCTGGTAGTAGCGGGACTGTCATCGTCAAGATACATAATTTATTTCTTGATTTCGTCTTCATTGAAGAAATTTTGCTGTACTGCCGCACTACAGTGGACCAAACTCACCAGCGTTGTAACGAAATTTGTTTAAAATTAGGTCAAGAAAGCTCGAAAACGGTGTCCTTTTGAAGCTAATTCTGTGTTTAGAGTAAATCCGTATAAAAATCCGTAATCTTGATTCATCCGTATTGAACTCGCAAAATCCGTACAAATACGGACAAATCCGTATATATGGCAACACTGCGTCATTGAATGAAATGAATTCTATTCTAAATAGAGAGAAAGCTATATGTTGAAGGCGACAAACGGATAAGCGTGAAAGAGACAAAAAGCATTTACATGAGTTTTACCGTAAAAGTTCGACGAGGCTATTTCTACTGACCTTTTTTTTTTAATTTTAGTATTGGCAAAGAATTACATGAATGTACAGCCACTCTTTTTTTTATATTTTACACTGGCAAAGGAGTAATTCATTATACAGCCACTCGTTAGGGTTCCGTATCCAAAGGGTGTGTTCGTCCGTTCGTCTGTCACCACTCACCAGGCTATATCTTATGATTTGATATAGCTAGACAGTTAAAATTTTCACAAATGATATATTTCTGTTACCGCTATAACAACAAAAAGCCAAATGCGAGTCGGACTCTGGCTCCCATACAAAACTTTGGATTTTTTCAACCAAAATACTCCAGAAGAATTATAAATTGCCTTTGGTGTTGGGTAAAGTTTCAGGCATTCTATTCTATTCATAAAAATGCACTTTATGAATAGGCATACCTATTGTTAGCTTTAAATTCAAAATCAGTCCCCTTTTCCCATCCTCAACTACTTTCACTCCAAACTGCGGGCATCTGTCACACACGATGACAGCTGTAGACTTGGGAAAAACAGTGACTTTTGTATCGCCGTGACTGTCGTTCCAGTTACTTAGAAATCACAGTGAAAAATCACCGTGACTTTGTCACATACGTTATTTTGCTCGATAGGAGCGACTAACCTGACCAAGGAGTATGTAATACTACAAAGTGACACGATCAACCGTCATGACTGGTATAAGTTAAGCTATAGGTGTGGGCAGAGGTCGAGTGACTAGAGTATATTTTTTGTTAGTAACTTTGTTCAGATGTGAAAAAAATTGTTTTATTTGTTGTTTGATTGAGAGGTAGGTAATTATTTGACAATGTTTTTCTGTTCGGCAAGGTGTAAGACGGATTTAAACCTTCAACAAATGCCTTGAATCCGCGGTCTTCAACAATAGCTATAGATTTATAGCTAAGCTTTACTTTACATATCTTGCAATTGGCGACTTTACCCACACTGTCTACAGAATCGAAACAATTCCACAAGTAACTACTTTTCATTTTACGAGAGTCCACCATTATGATTGAAAAAACACTGTTTATTCCAATAGTTTATTTACACTTACCTACACTAAACACTTAAATTTACTCTACATATTTACATTAGTCCAAAATAAAATAAATTAATATAAAACCAATATTCAAACAAATAGCGTCTGAACCGCTTGTTTGCTACTTAGAAACTAAAAAAAAACTTTAAAAACTAACGACTTACTTTCACAATTTTTTTACCTGATTGCCCAATACAATAAACCATGCCAATCACATCCAAAGCCAAGGAACAATAAACAATAACTACCGGACCCCGCACCTCGCCGCGGCGCGCCGTTATCAGTCACCGACCGTTCCACCCGCACGCCCCTCGCCGTTCCATCCACCCGCGCGCGCCCTGAGACGCTGTCACGCCCAATCACGAAGCGGCTGGAACGACGTTATTTTGGAACGTTGATATTTCGAACCAAGTCACTGTGATATCCTTGGTAAGCCGATCACGGTGATTTTTTCACTGTGACGTTATTTATCACCCAAGTCTAGACAGCTGTCAGTCTCACTCAGTGTTGCCATATATACGGATTTGTCCGTATTTGTACGGATTTTGCAAGTTCAATACGGATGAATCAAGATTACGGATTTTTATACGGATTTACTCTAAACACAGAATAAGCTTCAAAAGGACCCCGTTTTCGAGTCTTCTTTACCTAATTTTGACCAATTTCGTCATAACGCTGCTAAGTTTGCTCCACTGTAGTGCGGCAGTACAGCAAAATTTCTTCAATGAAGAAGAAACCAAGAAATAAATTATGTACCTCGACGATAACGGACCTGCCACTATTAGTAGTGTTTAGACAACTTTTAGGGAAATCACCCTCTTTTGATTTAAATCTTGACTCAAAAATGTAACGCTTCATTTTTATACGGAATTCATACGGAATTTCAATCAAAATACGGGACATTTATACGGAATTTCAATAAAAACAGAAATACGGATTTTATACGGATTTTTGTAATGAAAATACAGATTTCACGTCAACTTCATGTGGCAACACTGGTCTCACTCGAACCGACATCGAGAGCGGAGTGCACCCGATCAACCGTCCGGAATCGTCCGTCGCACGCATCCCCCGGGACTCCGCCGCGTTCGCCAAATAAAAATAACTGATCGCGAGCGTCGCGCAAAACATCCACGCGCATCCTTAATACTTAATGCGGATAAGGGAGGAAGCTTCCCCACGCGGTCTTCACCATCACGCCCGCCACGCGAACCAGCGCAGGAGCATCTTTCAAGTAAGCCCGCTTCCCTACCTTTTATCCGACACCTATTCTTAAACTGGTAGCTAATCCAACAAAATGCATGAATATGCCTATTTTCCATGCCTTTTACGGATGCTACACTGTGTCTAGCCGACGACGCAGTATCGGCATGGCAGGGGCAAGAAGACTGCTTTCGACACCCAGAAAGCTTTTCTAGAAGTTTATAGTTTAAGCTTGAAGGGCTCGTAACCCAGCGGCTCTCGCTGATCTCGACCGATCAGTAAGGTTAAGGGACGCACACAGAGGCAGGGAACCTGATGGATGACCAAAAGAGGCAATTTATCACGAGCGTTTCCGTGCTTCGGAGGGCACGTTAAGCTGTCGGTCCTGGCTGTTGTCGATTGACTACAGTCGTTAAAACCAAGTCAGAGGCCATTGTGCGGTTTGAAAACTCTGACACCAGGGTTAGCCAAGTTCGTCTCATTCTTGAATTTACCTACACGATAAGAAGAAGATAATTTAAGCTTTTCAAAAGCTCCAGCGATATCAGCTCGGAATCAATACCAGTGTTGGAACAATTTGTTCTTTTAATGACAGACAACAGCACGTCAGGTTACCCATTTTCAATACGAATGTCGTCGCTATTACGACCGAGATAAGGGCGACGTCAAGGACAACATGTATAGCCAGATGTGCTGCCGTGTCTACGACAGAATGAGTGAAATAGAAGATAGCCTTCCACGTTGAACTGGGAGTGCATGTAAAACTTAAAAAGTACCAGCTGCCAACTCTTCCCGGCAATCTACAAAAGTCAAGTAGGACGCGAAGGTTTTGTTGTATTATAGGTATAAACCTATAAAGGCGAAAGTCTGAAAACCTCTCACCTTTATACATCATTGGTTCATCTTACATCTATCGCCCGATTAGCATCTTATCCTGTTTCGCCAAAATGTTTGAGCCTGTGGTATATGATACCCTTTATTTTCATCTGAAACCCTTGATTTCACCGAATCAACATGGTTTTATAAAACAAAAATCTACAACCAGTAACCTTTTGGAATACAAACACTACCTTTGTAATCCTTTTGCCAAACGAGTACAAGTGGATTCCATTTACACAGACTTTTCCAAAGCCTTCGATAAGGTCAGCCACACTATTATGTGTATAAAACTAGAAGCTCTTGGCATCCACGGGGATTTGCTACGTTGGATAAAGTCATATCTCTCTAATAGGAGTCAACTGGTGGCCTTGAAGGGAGATTTCTCTTCCCCTGTGCCTGTCACGTCAGGGGTTCCACAGGGCTCACATCTAGGACCCCTTTTCTTTGTTGTCTTCATAAATGATCTGATCGGTAGGCTCTCTTGTCGTTGTTTGCTTTATGCTGATGACTTGAAAGTTTTTAACGCTATAAGGGCTGTTGATGACGCTATCGATCTGCAAAGGGACTTAAATACTATTTCCGACTGGTGCTCTGCCAATAGCATGTCTCTTAATGTCAAAAAATGTTTTATCAAAAACATAAATTTAATTAAAAGAGGATGGGACAAAACGTCCCCCCTCCGATCAACAGATTTGAAATGTATCTCAAATGAAAGATATCAATGTAGTGATGACTTTTTACTATGGCGACATCCCTCAAATGTGTGGGATATTCTGGGAAAATATCATTTTAATGTTAATATTGATAACAAAAATAACAGTATGTTATTTAAACATTCTTTGATTATAACCATATTCATAAT
Source organism: Aproaerema taeniolella (assembly GCA_949987775.1). NCBI lineage: Eukaryota > Metazoa > Arthropoda > Insecta > Lepidoptera > Gelechiidae > Aproaerema > Aproaerema taeniolella. The sequence continues at coordinate 18,455,776 of OX465244.1, read as the reverse complement.
ACTTTTATTGTTATATTTATATTTATCATCTCAGGTATACATTTAAAACACATATAAAAATATAAATCGATAGGTATTTTGGTAATCTTTAATTATGTGTTATTTCTAAACCCCATGGATTTTGACATTGAACGTAGCTGTCGCCAACCAGCCAGTTCTATTGAATATTGTTGTCAAATATTGGCATTTAGTTTCGCAGTCCCACTGCCACTAGGCAAAACCCCTAAAAAAAGGGTTAACAAAACGTCAAAGTTGCATTAAGCAACAACTAGATGGCGCCACTTGTATCGATCTATAAAGATTTTAGCAGCTTTTTCAAGGTAACTGAGGGGTAAGGGAGGGGCGCGGAGGGATGCAGTAATGGCGTCGGGCGTAAGAGAAAAAACAGAGGAAGGATCGCGCTGTTTTTTCATATCCTTTCTTATTAGTTAGTATGTGTTCTGAAATGAAAACTAGTTCTTATAAGTGAGTTGAGAAATGTGACAAGGTTGTAATGAATGCGATGATGCTTCTTCATTTCTACGAACAAGATTTTTAAACTAATTCAGTATTTTATTTGAAGACCTTGAAGACCCTGATCTGCCCCGGATACCTGAATCGGTGTCATATGGACCTTCGAGCCATAAAAACCAGCGACTGAAATACATAAAGCAGAATGTCGTCAAGAAGTTCTTGTTCGAGACAAGAAGCAGAAAAAATCTTAGAAGAACTAGCAGAAGCAAAAATTAAAGTGCTAGAAGAATGCGCAGCCAAAAAACTGGAATTATTAACAGAAAAAAGCGATCGTGATTCACTGAGCAGCTGGGTGGACAGAACAGTGGTAGAAATGTCTAAATCTAAAACTCAGTCCCTTCCGCCATTACCGCCATCGCCGCCATGTTCACCGACGCCACAGCCACACTCATTGCCGCCATTGCCACCGCTTCAGCGCGCCCCTGTTCGTAAACCTATCGAAGATACCAGTCGCAAAGATTTCGAATTTTGGTTTGGAGAGCCGATCAAGCAACTATCAGCGCCGCAATTCCCAGTTACCTCGATAAACCACCAACCCGTGCTTAAAGCATCCGGCCAAGCCGATTCACCGCCGGTCGCACAACATCAAGCTCCAGCCGAACCAACATCAAACCCGCGTCCAGTAACTGACACCCCGCACGTGATCCCAGAAGTCAGTAGCACTCCACAAACCAGTGACATCGCGAAGTTGGCAGATGCTCTACAGATATCAATACGTCGATCAGTGCAACCGCGGCCCGAGTTTCCTGCTTTTTCAGGGAAAACCAGCGACTGGCTGGCTTTCAAAGCCGCCTACGAAGAAATAAAAACTATTCTTTCTAGCACAGAAATATTAGCAAAATTACGAGTGGCAATAAAAGGAGATGCCAAGGAATGTGTGAGTGCACTGCTCATCACTAATGCAGAACCAGATGAAGTGATAGCCGCATTAGAGCTAAGATTTGGAAACCAGTCTTTGATATTAAGAGAACAAATCGAATGTTTACATCAGTTACCCCAGGCGAACTTTAAGAATCTTTGTGAATTCACCTCCAAAGTACATAACTGTGTTGCTACCATAAAAACCTTGCTCCGGAGTGAACATTTGTGTAGCCCAGAGTTATATAGTGCCATAGTGGAAAAGTTAGACAGTGCCTTGTTAAGTAAATGGCTTGACTATGCGGATGCAGTGAGTGATGACAAGATACCAATTATAGTGTCTATGAACGAGTTTTTAGTGCGTGAAAGTAGAAGAGCTATGCGCTTTGCGGCCTACTCGGTTGCAAGCCCATCATCAGCCGCTGCAGCTTCTAGTGCCACCAGTGACCACGCTTCTGTCAGTGGCTCCACATCCAAAGCAGCGTTGCAACAGACGAGTGGCGTGGGTGCCGCGTCAGAACAGAGGTATTCAGTCAACGTGACCTCTGAACAAGGTACTGTAAAGTGTTGTTCTTTCTGTAGTGACAAGGATCATTCTGTGGCAAAGTGTGGTCAGTTTATTAACAAATCTGTCGATGAAAGATGGCAGTGGGCTAAAGACAATAAAAAGTGTTTTAGATGCTTAATGTATAATCACTCAGGAAAAAATTGTAGAATTTCTAGATATTTACACCGATTGTTGAGAATGCCCAAAAATGACAATAATATTACAAGTCAAAATTCAGAAAGCAAAAATGATTCTAATTTGTCTAATAATGATGATAGTAATAATGAAAAAGTTTGTATGAACAAAAGTGACTTAAAAAATTCTTGTGTTTATTTAAAGGTTGTACCAGTTAGAGTGTCCGGGCCCAAGAAGTCTATAAATACTTATGCTTTACTTGATGAAGGGGCTACAATCACTCTTATAGATTCAGACTTAGCCCAAGAAATAGGTAGTGATGGGCCTTCAGACACTCTGCACATACAGGGTGTAACCTTTAAATATTCAGAAAACAGTAAGAAAGTTCAAGTGTCCATTCAAAGTCGTATGCACAGTCAGTCCCAATCATATGACATTCAAGCTAGAACTATGAACGGGTTAACCTTAAGCCCACAGTCGATAAATAAAGAAAACTTTTTGAAATTTGAATATTTATCTGATTTAAGCGACTCTATTGATTGGTATAATTCGGGTGTTCCTAAAATCCTTATTGGCCAGGACAACTGGCCGTTGATAGTTACTCAGGAATTTCGTTCAGGTGAAAAATCACAACCAGTCGCCTCAAAGACTGGACTCGGCTGGGTAATACATGGTTGCGACACTACTTTGAACAGACTATCTAACAAAGTGTATGGTTTGTTTCATTGTGACATTCAGTATGATACCTCGGAGTTGACAGATCTGGTGAAGCAAGGTTTCGAATTAGATAATATTGGTATTGTACCAAAACAACGAGAAAATCCTGATCACATCAGAGCCATGTCAATCTTAGAGACAACTACGAGAAAAATTGAAGATAAAAGATGGGAAACGGGACTTATATGGAAAAACGATAGTGTATACCTCCCTAAAAATAGCTACAACATGGCTCTAAAAAGATTTCATAACTTAGAAGGAAAATTAAGAAAAGATCCGAAATTAGCTGCAGCCTATGTATCGCAAATAGATAAATTAATAGAAAATAAATATGCAGTGCCAGTAGAAACGGAGGCACAATCTACAAACAAGTCTTGGTACTTGCCTCATTTCCCTGTAATAAATCCTAATAAACCTGGCAAAGTGAGAGCTGTATTTGATGCTGCAGCTAAAATACAAGGGACTTCACTGAATGACAACTTGATTGCAGGTCCTGATCTACTGCAGCCCTTATTAGGAGTCTTGTGGAAATTTAGAGAACAAAAGATAGGAATGTCTGCAGATATAAGGGACATGTTTTTAAGAATAAAAATAAAACAAGATGACCAGGAAGCACAAAAATTTATATGGCGCAGACCCGATGATTCTTCACCACCCAAGAGTTTTAAGTTAACTTCAGTGTTATTTGGCGCTGCATGTTCACCTTGCTCAGCAATTTATGTAAAGGATACTAATGCCAAAGCATATAAAGAAGAGTTCCCTGAAGCGGTAGATGCTATACTAACAAGACATTACATGGACGACTATTTGGATAGCACAGACTCTGAAACAGAAGCTATTAAGCTAGCAAAAGAAATTATATTCATACATAGTCAAGGAGGTTTTGAAATCCGCAGTTGGGCTAGCAACTCCCAAGCAGTTTTACAGTCAATTCCCGAAGAAAAAAGAGCACATGAAGTAATTGACCTCACACCAGAGTCAGCATTGAAAGAAAAAACATTGGGCATGTTTTGGGAACCTAGTACTGACAGTTTGACTTTTAATATGTCTATGCATAGAGTACCCCCTGCAGTTGCTATGGGCCAAGAACGCCCAACCAAACGTCAACTGCTATCCATGGTTATGAGTATATTTGATCCTATTGGGCTCGTTACACCATTAACCATAAAAGGAAGAATTTTGCTGCAAGAAGTGTGGAGAAGCAAAGTAGATTGGGACGACAAAATAGAAAATGCTGAAGATGAGAAGTTTAGAAATTGGATTAAAGAATTAACTTCAATAAAGACATGTAAGATACCTCGTTGTTACTCAAAAAGAAATAATCCAGTCAATATACAACTTCACACATTCTGTGATGCTAGTCAAAAAGCCTATGCTGCAGCTTGCTATTTAAGGTTTCAGTATGCAGATGGAGAAATTGAAGTTCTATTAGTAGCTGCCAGAGCCAAAGTAACCCCATTACGCCCTATTTCTATACCTAGATTGGAATTACAAGGGGCATTGCTAGGAGCCAGACTAGCGAGAGCAGTAGAAACTAACCACAGTGTAAAGATCACTCAGAAGTTCTTTTGGAGCGACTCTGCTACTACTATCGCATGGATCAGATCAGACCCAAGAAACTACAAAGCTTATGTGGGTCACAGACTGTCAGCCATAGATGAATTATCGTCTGTTTCACAATGGAGATGGTTGCCATCAGCTGATAACGCCGCTGATATAGCCACAAGAGACATCAGCTCCGATGCCCTGAGTCCCACTAATGCATGGTTTACTGGACCTAAATTTTTAATGGAACCAGAAGACTTCTGGCCTGAAGAAAAAGTGATGATTAAGCCTGAAACTGAAGCAAAGAGTGAAGAAAAGGTTAATGTGATAGTAAAACAAACAAATTTTTCTCTACCTAACATGAACCGATTTTCCTCATGGCAACGATTAATCAGAAGCACCGCTTATATGTTACTGTTTATTAACAAGTGTAAAAAAATTGAAGGATCTGAATTAACACTAGACTTATTAAATAAAGCAGAACATTTGTTAATTAAAAAAGCACAGTATGATAGTTATAGCAAAGACATAACTAACCTGCATAATGACCGACCAATTACAGATAACATCCTCATACAAGTAACCCCTTACTTGGATAGTGAAGGCTTGCTGCGTGCACGAGGTAGAATAGACTCAACTCCCAATGTCCCAGAGAGTTTAAAAAGACCAATTATACTTCACAACGCCCATCCATACACTAAGTTACTGATATTGCACTATCACAAGCAGCAGAATCATAGTAGTAATGAAACAGTAGTGAATGAAGTCAGGCAAAGATTCTACATTAATAAATTACGCTCAACAGTCAGATTAATATCGCACAATTGTCAATTATGTAAAATAAAGCGAGCCACTCCTATTACCCCACCAATGGGTGATCTACCAGCATGTCGATTAGACCATCACAAACGTCCATTTACCCATTGTGGGCTCGATTATTTCGGACCTTTGGAAGTAAGTATCGGACGAAGAAGGGAGAAGCGCTACGGTGCACTCTTCACGTGCATGGTGACCCGCGCAGTGCATGTAGAAATTGCCGCTAGCCTTACATCTGATGCTGTCATCATGGCCATCAGACGAATGGCCTGCAGAAGAGGCTTTCCCACTGACATTTATTCCGACAATGGGACAAATTTTAAAGGTGCCGAAACAGAGCTAAAAAAAGCATTTAAAGACTTAGATTTCAATAAGATTTATGAAGAAATGACCAATAGACATGTCAAGTGGCATTTCATTCCGGCAACAGCAGCACACATGGGCGGCGCTTGGGAAAGAATGGTTCAGTCCATTAAAAAAGCCCTCTACGCCACTTTAAATGAAAGAGCGCCCAGAGAAGAAACACTCGCCACTCTTATGGCTGAAGCTGAACACATAGTAAACAGCAGACCGTTGACCCACGTTCCTGTCGACCCACAAAGTCTAGAAACTTTAACTCCCAATCATTTTTTAATAGGCACCTCTTCAGGTACCCCATTGCCTGGAAAATTTGATGACAAAGACTTACTTCTTAGAAAGCAATGGAAAGTTGCACAAAGACTCTCAGATATGTTCTGGCAGAGGTGGCTTAACGAATATCTCCCCACCCTGCTTCCCAGAACAATTCAGGGTGATAGGAATTCAAATATTAAAGTGGGAGATATTGTTATAATATGTGATAGTTCATTGCCCCGTAATGTATGGCCAAAAGGTATAATAACAGGTGTTTTTCCCGGCAAGGATAATGCAGTCAGAGTAGCAGACATTAAAACTGCAGGTGGTATATTCCGCAGACCTTGTAATAAATTAATTTGTTTACCAGTCGGGACTGACTCTGCTGCAACCAGTATTCAGTAAGTTTTAAGACACATTCAATCAGTTTAGAGTAACTTTTCTTTTATACTTTATTTTATGTTTTCTATTGATATAAATCGTTTCCCTGTTTGGTGAGCCAAGGAGTTAGTACTTTATAAGGTAAATAATAATTAATAATTTTAGTCGTTAAGAGTATCTTTACTGCACCTTTGGCAAACCCTTTTTTTTTATAGTTTAGTTTGTCAATGATTAATAATAAGTTGACTTGTTCTTCTTAATCTAATGTTTATTTTAATACGAAGAATGTTTTTTTTTTTTTTTTTTTTCTTCTTGTTCATTTTATTTTTAAATAACTTATGAGGTTATAAGTAATATGCTTACTAATCATGTTTGTAATTGCGTCGATACCATAGCTGCCCCTTATCATTTTGCAACCTGTCGTAGGTAAGCCTCAATAGAGCTGGCCGCTTGGTGTTCTATTTTTGTGGCACGTTGAGACATTACAGAGCCGTGCCAAGGAGGGGGTATGTCGCCAACCAGCCAGTTCTATTGAATATTGTTGTCAAATATTGGCATTTAGTTTCGCAGTCCCACTGCCACTAGGCAAAACCCCTAAAAAAAGGGTTAACAAAACGTCAAAGTTGCATTAAGCAACAACTAGATGGCGCCACTTGTATCGATCTATAAAGATTTTAGCAGCTTTTTCAAGGTAACTGAGGGGTAAGGGAGGGGCGCGGAGGGATGCAGTAATGGCGTCGGGCGTAAGAGAAAAAACAGAGGAAGGATCGCGCTGTTTTTTCATATCCTTTCTTATTAGTTAGTATGTGTTCTGAAATGAAAACTAGTTCTTATAAGTGAGTTGAGAAATGTGACAAGGTTGTAATGAATGCGATGATGCTTCTTCATTTCTACGAACAAGATTTTTAAACTAATTCAGTATTTTATTTGAAGACCTTGAAGACCCTGATCTGCCCCGGATACCTGAATCGGTGTCAGTAGCTATTAATCTCTTTAAAGATATGTATGAAACTGACAACATACACAAAAGGTCTGTTGGAAGGGGGGACGGCGTCCATACATTTTTGCCCATGGTACTTTAATTATAAAATAAACAATTGCATCTTGGAGCGCAGAGAATTTGCGAAAGACCTGGGAGTCTATTTTGATGACAAGTTAACTTTTCGGCATCACTACGACAATATTACCTACCGATAGATGCTCACGTCTGCTTGGGTTCGTATCAAGAGTCACAAAACGTTTCAAGAAACCTATAAGTACTATTTATTTGTTTAATACCCTTATAAGATCCATTCTTGAATATAACTCCGTTATCTGGTACCCTTTTTATGTCGTACATATTAATCGCATCGAAAAGTTGCAGAAACGTTGTTTGAAACTAATATCTTACCGATATAACCTTGGACGTAGTCAGAGAAAATACAATATTTTATTAGATAAATTTAATCTAGAAACCCTCGAAAATCGACGGAAGCGTTGTGATTTAATAACATTGCATAAAATCCTTCACAGCAAGATAAGTTCTCCGATGCTTCTATCTGAAATTGGTATTAATACTAATTATCGCCTTCGCGACCCTAAACCTTTTAGGCTTTCAGTATATATTAACAACACTTCTTATAATAACCCCTTGACTCGAATGTGCCGACTGTATAACGACGTAGTGGAAACATACCCGAATGTAGATGTGTTCAATAATAGTTTCAGTAAGTACCTTAGTAATCTACTTTCTATTAAATTTTAAAAGTTTTTAATAAAAAATAAAAAAAATATCCCTTATTTGCTGCTCAAACCTAGCTCTCCTAAGTTAAAATCATTTTTGTATTTACAAAACAGACTTTAAAAGTAATTTCATATCTCTTTTGTCAAAATAACAAGTAGGTATTTATTCGTTTGTATTCGCCTAAATGTTGTTTACTAGTGTACATTCTCAGTGGATTGTAGTCCAGAATCAAAATTTAGATTTATACAATGTAATCTGTAACGACTGTGATCTGTCATGTATACCTACTTTTTTACAAATAAATAAATCTATAACTTCAAAATTGTAGGTCAAACGTGGCATCAAGTGGTTCTAAGACCCCTTAATGCACTGCTTACCCCGATGGGTATTAAAGGCGTGAAGATATTCTCCGATGCTTTTAGTTCTCAAACCAAATCATTTTCTTTCCGCAATCAGTAAGTACTATTCAGTAGGTACCTAGTCATCTAGACAACCTCTAAAATGGAAAAAAAACTTTTGACTAGGTAAACAACTGAACCGATTTGGATGATTAGGGTGTCATTAGAAAGCAGATGATGTGTAGATTTGTTTATGTCACTTCCTCACACCCTCCCAATTGGATTCCTAAAAAGACATTAGAACGGAATAAACATCATCGATGTTGTCATTTGACCTCTAAAATACGATAAGGGTCGAATCAGCTGGCTTCCACATCTTAAAATACTCATTGTTGTATCCAAGGAGTATAGTTGTATCCTCATGTGTCCTCTAAGAATATCTATATTTTTCAAATTGCCGCCCCGCTTAATCAGCAGTAGGTATTAGTAGAAATAGCCAAAACATTATTTTATTTGACAAAGCATTGGTAACGATACCATCAGCAGCAACAATAACACATGAAGTATTCTCAGGTTAGGTCAATAAAACATGAAGTAGGCTTCTCAGGTCCTTCGTAAACCGATAGTGTTTTTTACGAAAAACTATGGCGGCAAGAAGCACTGCCGCGGGATCTTTGTCGGAACCAAACGGAGCAGATACACTGTATCACTTGAATTCCTTTATCACCACACTGTTTAAAGTTAGTTTACTGCACAATACACTATCACTATTACACATTAAACCACTTTTTAATGTAATAAACAAAAATTCAATCGGCAAAACAATCCCTCACGCCGAGTTCCCACCAAAAATCCGAAAAAACACATCTGTCAACTCGGTTATTTGGCGCTATATAAAACTATAGAGTGAGACAAAAAATCATTTTTTGTTTGGACTTATCTTTGGTCTTTTTCTTTTTTAATGACTGAATGCTTTTAGTGTGAAAAAAGCGGACCGTGGGACACGTTTAGAATCGTTAGAACAAACTTGGTCAACATTTTTAAGTAACCATCAAAAAAAATTTCTTGAACTTGATGCGGCTGAGTTGAGTAAGTCCGCTTACACTACTAACGAGTTGTATGATCAAACAGAGGATGTTTTTATTGAATACAAGTCTTCGTTGAAAGATACATTAGCGAAATTAAAACATGTGAACGAAAATACACGCAATGAAAAGCAAACCAATGTTAAGTTACCAAAGATTACAATACCTAATTTTTCGGGACAGTATTCAGAGTGGGCAAGTTTCCGTCATTTATTTACGTCATTGATTCACAATAATAATAGCATAGATAACGTGCAAAAATTGCATTATCTTAAAGGTTGTATCAGTGGTGAAGCGGAACAACTGTTAAGACATATACCGTGCACAGGGGATAATTATAAGATCTGTTGGGCGCAATTAGAAAGTCGTTATGATAATAAAAAATATTTGGCTAATTGTATTTTTAAAAGACTTACCGGTCAGAAAACCTTGTCCTCAGAATCAGCCGCGGCTATTAAACAGTTGTTAGATACGACCAAGGAATGTTTGCACGCCCTTAATAATTTAGGTGTACAAACTGACTCTTGGGATATTATAGTCATATTTTTGATTAGTCGAAAACTAGACCAAGAGTCCCGTAAGCAGTGGGAGCTAAAGGTTAGTGAAGCAGGTCAGGAACTACCCAATCTTAAGTTTTTTAAGGAATTTTTAGAAACCCGGTTTAGATCTCTGGAATTTTTGGATACTAAAACACAAAAGCAAGAAAAAGCTGGTATTTCTCACTTTAGAAACCCGGTTTAGATCTCTGGAATTTTTGGATACTAAAACACAAAAGCAAGAAAAAGCTGGTATTTCTCACGTAGCGATACTATCGTGTTTGTTTTGTACTGAATCGTGTTAGTTTGCAAGAAATTTTCTAAGGAGAATATTGATTCTAGGCGAAATTTTGTGCTAGAAAATCAACTACCTATGTTATAATTGTTTGACTCAAGATCATACTGTTTATCAATGTACCTTGTCTACTAGGTGTCGCTTTTGTAAGAAAAAGCACCACACATTGCTTCATCTCAAAAACCAGAAAACAGCCGAAGGTAATACCAAGGCTGATCAGTATGTTGAGGAGAATGTGGTTGCCGCGGCAACAGAAACATCTCCTCCCACACAGACCTCAGGCGAGGATTCAGATTTACATGTGGTTACTACCACATGTTTTTCAAACACTACTAGCCAAGTGTTACTGGCTACTGCTTTAGTTAATGCAGAGTCTCAAGTAACGAAAACGGCACTAGTGTTGCGATCCTTACTGGATCAAGGCTCACAGGCATCCTTCATTACGGAGGAAGCAGTTCAATTGTTAGGTCTTAAGAAAAGGTATGGGGCTAGCTTAGTATCAGGGTTAGGCGGTGACCAAGGCTCTACTTTAACGTCGAAGTCTATCGTGTTTATTAAAATTCAGTCTCGCACTGATCCGAGTTTTGCCATTACGGTTAAAGCACATGTACTTAACAAACTAACTACCTTTCTGCCTAGCAAGAAAGTTGAAGTACATAACCTACCTACGTTTGCTTCATTGAAGTTGGCGGATCCATCTTTTCATACACCTGATAAAATTGACCTCCTGTTAGGTGCAGATGTGTATAGCCAAATTGTAATGCATGGATTTATTAGAGGATCGCCAGGATCACTTGTTGCTCAACATACGAGGCTCGGTTGGATCCTTTCGGGAAGGGTACCCCTTGAATCTAAGAAAACAAATGACGACATTCAATGTCATAGTGTTGTCGTTAGTATGCACGTGGCACAGTCACAAGATAACGAAATTTTGTCGAAGTTCTGGGAGTTGGAGTCAGATCAATTTCTTGGAAAGAGCAAGCATTTGACAGACGAAGAAAAAAAATGTGAAGAGTTGTTCGCAAAAACAACCAAACGAGATGAGTTTGGTCGGTTTATTGTTAAATTGCCATTTAAATCAAACGACCCGCTTTGTCAATATGGTGGTACAAAAGAAATTGCTTTCAAGCGCTTCTTGATGTTAGAAAAGCGCTTTAGTCGAAATCCAGAACTCAGAGCAGAGTACACTAACGTTATTGATGAATACCTTCGTTGGGGTCATATGGAGGAGGTCAAAGCCACAGAAATAGATAAACCAAATGCTGTATACCTTCCACATCATGCGGTAGTACGGGCAGATAAGAGTACTTCTAAAGTACGGGTGGTCTTTGACGCATCTTGCTGCGGCTCTAATGGATTATCCTTAAATGACGAATTAATGATTGGCCCAACTCTTCAACCAGAGCTACGGCATCTTGTAATGCGCTGGAGGTGTTACCCAATTTCACTTGTTGCTGACATCGTCAAGATGTATAGACAAGTGAAGGTGGCGAAGGAGGACACCGATTTTCAGCGAATTTTATGGCGCGATAATCCAAATGCTGAATTACGGCATTTGAGACTCTTAAGAGTTACCTTTGGTACATCCTTCGGCTCTTATCTGGCGACAAGAGCCTTATGTGAAGTAGCTCATAAAGAAGGTACTGAACTTCCTTTAGCGGCAACCAAAGTCCTGAATGACTTTTACATGGACGACCTCATGACCGGATGTCATTCCGTAGCCGAAGGGGTCCGTATTTTTGAAGAAATGACAGAAATGCTCAATCGTGGAGGATTTCCTTTGCAAAAGTGGTCCAGCAATTCTAAGGAACTGCTAAGTCAACTCACAACAGAGAGCAAAGGATTAGACCCAAAAGTGGAGCTTAAAACAGATGAGGTAATGAAGATTTTGGGATTGACGTGGAACAGAGAATCCGAGGAATTCCAGTGTACAGTCAACTTACCTCCGTTACAATACCCATTAACTAAACGCAAGGTCATATCAGATATTGCCCGTCTCTGGAGTGGATCGCGCCAGTCATTACAACTGCTAAAGTATTTATACAAAAAATTTGGCTTTCTGGTGTTGACTGGGACAGTGAATTATATTCGCCCCTGCTTGAAGACTGGATCAAGTTTCGGAACAATTTAGGTGTCTTGGTTGACACTCGTATCCCTCGTTGGATCAATTTTAGTGGAGACAATAAGTGCTTCGAACTGCACGGATTTTCTGATGCGTCTAACGTAGCGTACGCGGCGGTCGTTTACGCAAGAATCATTGACAAGGGAGATAAAGTAATAGTAAGCTTGATCACGTCGAAAACCCGCGTGGCACCCATCAAGCAAGTCTCTATCCCACGGCTTGAGTTGTGCGGCGCAGTTTTGCTCGCCAAACTTTTAAGTGAAGTCAGAGAAATCTTTGATGTGCCTAAAAACTACGTACACGCTTGGACGGACTCTTCTATCGTCCTAGCGTGGCTCAGCAGTCATCCTAGTAGATGAAAGACTTTCTTTGCCAATCGAGTTTCGGAAATACTCACTTTAACGGACAGCAGCCAATGGTCACACGTTCCATCAAAGGAAAATCCTGCTGATTGCGCATCTAGAGGTGTCCAACCTTTGGAGCTTGTGCAAAACCAGCTCTGGAAGATGGGGCCTTCCTGGCTACATCGAGATGAGATGAGATCGTTTATGGCCGTAGAGATACAATTCAGGATACAAACGGGATAAAATAATATGTCATGCAACTTTTAAAGAAGACCCTAATGACCTGTTATCCAAATTTTCGTCAATGAAAAAACTGGTTCGAGTGGTAGCATTCTGTCGAAGAGTTTTGCATTGGAGAATATCCAATAGGAAAAAAACAAATGCGTGGTTGTCTGTAAAAGAGCTCGATGAAGCTTTACTTACCTGCGTTAAGAAATGCCAGAGAAAAGAGTTTAGCGAAGAAATAGAAGGTTTAGAGAAGGGAAGTATGAAGAAGGGAAAACTTACGGCTCTGAACCCATTCCTAGATTCAAACGGAATCCTGAGAGTAGGAGGACGATTACATAATGCTGATGTTAATCAAGACATGAAGCACTCTATCATTCTCCCCCATAGGTCACACTTTACAAATCTACTGATTCACGAAGCGCACATCAAAACCATGCATGGCGGCCCTCAGCTAATGCTTAACTATTTGAGGACAAAGTATTGGGTCATTGGCGCGAAAGGCGTTTTGACTACTCTCTTCTGGCTCATGATGGAGCTGTATATTCAGGTGATCCTCTAAGTTATGAGAAAGCCATGTCTTGCCCTGACAGACAACAGTGGCGGACTGCTATGCAAAGCGAATATGATTCGCTTATTGCAAATAAGGTGTGGGAAATTGTTGATAGGCCTGCAGTTGAAAATATCGTCAAGTGTAAGTGCATTCTTAAACGTAAACATGATGCTTCTGGTAAGTTCGAAAAGTATAAAGCTCGTTTAGTTGCCAGAGGTTTCACTCAAATTTATGGGGTTGATTATTGTGAAACATTTTCACCTGTACTCAGACACTCTACCATGAGAATTTTATTTTCACTTGCGGCTGAGCTCAATTTAAATATAGACCATATCGATGTCGCCACAGCTTTCTTAAATGGAGAGCTCCAAGAAACCATTTACATGGAGCAACCTCCAGGTTTTCATAATGGTAATGATAATAATGTATGTTTGTTACGTAAAGGACTATATGGCCTCAAGCAGGCAAGTCGAATTTGGAACATTAGAGTACTTGGGTAGTTGTATGTCTATGTTCGATTCTGTTCTTTTCATCTTTGGTTGTTCCGGTCCACTCGTTTACAATTATTCATGTTATCTAAATCCATTTTAATCCTAGTAAACATTGTGTATTTTGGGCTTATTTATTGTGAAAATAAAAGAGCAAGATATACTACAATTACTGGTATATTATTTTTGTGCCGCCATCTTCAGTTCGATCTGTAAGTACGATCCCGAACCTCGTGAGCTTCAAACTACTCTTTACATCACTGGGATGCTACGTGTGCCTGCACCTTTGCACAGTCACACCTTTCAGACACCCAAAGGACAGCGGGTGCAGCCGCGGAAACAGTAGCCCAGAGAAAACGAGTGAAATACGCCAGCCTGGAACCAGCGTATGAGTTTGTACCGTTTGCGGTCGAAACAATGGGAACATGGGGAGCAGACGCAAAAATCTTCGTCCGCGAAATCGGTCGCCGTCTGCAGGCGAATGGTGGGGATCCTCGGGCGGGATATTATCTCGCTCAAAGGATATCGCTGGCAATACAGCGAGGAAACGCCGCCAGCGTAATGGGGACCTTTGGGCGAGTAACCACGAGCGAGAGGGGGTCTTGACAAAATGTGTTATTTTGAAATTTTGAGTTATTTTAAGTAACATTTAAGAAACTTCAGCGATAAATTTACGGTGGTGGTATCGCCGAAACACAAAATAAATAAAGTAGGTAGACGAGTTTTAAAATGAAAAGGGGATTTAATCAAACACAAACAGATACAAAAATTCGACACAGACCAAAATTTATAAAAGAAAATTGCACAATTAAAATTTAAAAAGAAAACTATAACTTAACAGATGGGTAGGCCTAACTATTTAAACCGCTAGTGAACAAAGTCCCAAAAACCTCTTTAGGTTGGATAAAATAAAATCACTAACCAAGTTATAAATCGAGAATATATTTCAAAAACACTCAACCTCATACATACTCGTAGTTTGCGCGTAACATTTCAATACCGCGTTGTACAATGTACAATACATGCAGCGCCATTTGTTGGCGCTGACAAGAACCAAATTAAATTAACTGCTTAACGCGATTGAACATTCCGGCCCCCATGGACCTAGTCCAGTTAAGTATAAAGCATAAGATCTAAAGCAACTTAACAGAATATTAAACAGTTAACCAAAAGCGAATAAAAATACAACAACTAAACTCAAATAAACCTATAAATAATAACAAAAAGATCAACAAGAGTAAAGTTATATAAAACATATAAAAATATCCTTGATTACCTAAAAAAAATTACAAGAAAACAATATATTTTGATAAAAAACATGCGAGAAAATCGTAACTTCATTACATAAGACTATATGTATTGCAAAGAACTAAATAAACTAAGAACTTGGCTTTTGCTAAAAGGAAAAAATTAGTTTACATTTTTAGGGTTCAAGGGATCTGCAAGCCTGAAGCCTTTTGAAGTTTCGCTATCATCATCATCATCATGTAATCCTGTTATCCCTCATCAGGGACATAGGGCTCTCAGAAAGGATTTCCACTCTTCTCTGTTTTGGGCGGCAGCTTCGATGTCTTTCCAACCGAGACCAGTTGATGCAGCCTCTTTATCAACTGACCGTCTCCAGGTGGTACGGGGACGGCCCGGCTTTCTTGTACCACAAGCTTGCCATATAAGGCTTTGTTTAGAGAGATGGTCATTTGGTCTCTTCAAGACGTGCCCAATCCAGCGCCATTTTCTTATAAGAATCTCCTTGCTCATTGGTTTTTGGTCAGCTAGCTCCCACAGTCTTGCATTAGGGATGGTTCGTGGCCAACAGACTCCCAGGATGCGGCGTAAACATTTGTTCACGAACACCTGAAGTTTGCTGGTGACGTCATTCTTGACGAGCCATGTCTCGCATCCGTACAGGAGGACTGACTTGACGTTCGAGTTGAATATTCTTATTTTTGTTCGTTGTGTGATTATTGATGACGTCCAAACGGGTTTCAGCTATGCAATTCTCTAAGCAACACTTTAAAGCTGCGCTCAGCGCTGTGATCACGGCTGTCGCAGCCGTAACATCGTTCGCTGCGCGCACCGACGCTAAGTTAGGTATTCTCTAAGCTCTACTTGCTCGTCGTCGATCTCTCGGCTGCGGGAACTCACGGCTGTTGGCAAGGCTGTGCTAGAGCGGTGACGAATCTTATTTTTACAGTCTATAATTTCTCGACTAGTAGATTTTGGCTATTTCCTCGTATTAAAAAATACATTAAGTACACATTTTATATTAAGAGATATGTAGTAATTGCTTGAATGTATAATATCAATAATTTACTACTTTAAAATAAAGGCACAACGATACAGATTAAAAAAAAACCTAACCTAACTTTGTGCTTGCGTTTGCGGTCGAAGTTACACAGTTGTTGGTAAACAAATACTTAATAATGATGAAAAAAATCTCTCCGTTCCAAGAATGCTTATTAAGTATGGGACTGTGGTTCAACTTACGCCAGCCACTTGAAATTTTTACGCATTCTACAATCTTCCATCATCATTTTACGTCTATACCCTTTGTGACTACCACACAGTGAACACTTCGTGAAGTGTATTTTGAATCTATTAAGAAGTAAGTATTTCCTACTAATTATTTATGTTTTCGTCAATAAAATCAGTGAGTATATTCAATTTATCAAGTCAATTACTTAATAGGTTTTTGGGTGGTACTAATTTATAAATATCAACTTTATTTTCAGTGGCTCGTAATGCAGGACCATCCACAGCTCAAGAGATCAAGTCAAAAAATTGATTGGGCTGATGGAGACGAGATCATATCTTGCCACTGGGCATGCCTGTACAACCAATGCTATGACCCGGATGCGAAATGGATAGGAATAAGTCGCTCTAGTATTGAATACTGATGGCAACCGGTGTGTTAAAGATTGGAAGCAGTGGGCAAAGGTATGTAATGCACATTGCACATATTTAAGTAGGTATATAACTTTTAATTTTGTGTTAAGACGTTTGTGTCTAGTTCAGTGAAGTAAGATCTTTTTTTTGTTGTGTGTAGGTAGTATTACAGTTAAAAGGAAAGGCTACAGTTAAAAGGAAGGCCAACATGGCAGAGGACGATGCTGAGGTGGTGGAGCTCACAGAGCTAGAACAACGAATTATAATTATCGCTGGTGGCCTAACCTTTGCTACTGGTGATAGGCACCTTTCTATTAATCCATTCCCAGTAGTTATGTACTTACCTACATGTTAAATTCTTTACTAACGACATAAAAGATATTACTGAATAAAATAATTAATCCTGACTAATATTATAAATGCGAAAGTAACTCTGTCTGTCTCTCCGTCTTTCACGCCTAAACTACTGAACCGATTTTGATGAAATTTGGTGCAGTTATAGATTAGAGCCTGGGAAAGGACATAGGCTACATTTTATCCCACAATTGGGTACGATATAACCTGTAGTCCACGCGGGCGGAGCTGCGGACGGAAAACTAGTGGTTAATACTCGTAATTATATGAATGGTTTTACTAATAGTAATGTTTTACTATAACTAAATGCCGTTGAATTTACAGCTCGCACGGATGGAGCAAGGGGCGGTGGATGTGCGCGGCGCCTCATATTAGTGGAGACACCGACCCAGCGCGGGCACCGCTCACTGCAAGTGGTGGGTCCCCGCAGCGACGCCGCGTGCTTCGAGGCGCGCGTACCCAGGGAGGAATGTCTGCGGCCCGGCGACGTCTGCTGCGACCGTCTCCGCCATCGCAACGCCGGCCGCTCCGGAATGGCGAGCGCCATTGAAAATGCCGCGCCGATGATGCGGAGATTGCCATTGCACGGTCGCAAGAAACGTATGCGCAGGGCTACCGCATGATGGCGGAAGCGCTAGAGAACTTCACAAACGCAGTAGGCAACGTCGCACACAGATAGTTGAAGCCATTCTACAATCTGCTGTACGACGTTGACCTGTTCATTAGTACAGTGGTTCCAGATTCAATACTAATGATGACTTTAGCTTAATGTCCTGGGTCTTTTTTGTGTTTATCCATGTCACACAAAGCGCAAAGTTTTCCTAGTATGGGCCTACATGAGCTTGAGCATTATAATTATTAATAATTTGCTCGTAAAAATTATAGTATATTGCACTTTTTTCAGACGAGTCCCTATATAATAAAATATTAAGTGACATTGATTACAATTTACAATTAATACTTTAAAAAAACTCGTAAAATCAAGGTTATTGTAATAACATTTCTCAGAAACTAAGGTTTGTTACTATTTTGTTTGAGACTGCTCGATTTTGTGGAATTTATACTATATTTTTTTCTGTTAAACTAGGAACCTTCAGGTCTTTTAATATCTATATTTCTTAAAATATTATGTTTGCAATATTACGACTGTAGGTAGGTATATGTTCTAAATTAAATAAATATAATTTAATTAAGAGAAAAGAATTGTAATTAAGTACTTAATTTTAGAAGGCAAAAAATAAAAGCAATTTAGTTTGATGTTTTTATTTTTATTTTCACTGACCCAAAAAAAATTAAATGCTAATCCAGCATTTTTTTTAAACTATAAACACACATTAACTAGAACAGAAAAAAAACAATCAAAGCATAATGGGTTGTTCCAATATGTGATGGATGGGATTTTCTTTTTCTTGTAAGTTATTGGGTAATTCCAAGATTGGTTATCCAGCACGATTACATATATTATGTAACACACAGTAAGCAACGGCTATTTTAGACACCATATCTGGGTCATAGTGCAGATCTCTGTGGACTAGAAGGCATCTGCACTGCCCTTCAAAATTCCAATTGTCCTTTCGACACTTTGTTGTTGTGCCGTGCAGTGAATTGTAGTAATCCTCTGGTGAACTAGGCTCGAGATTAACATTGTTAAATATTTTCCAAACCTAACAAACATGCTCTCTCCTCTGCTGTTTAATTGTTCTAGGTGATGTTTTATGGCAGTGTTATTAAAAACAAAACTGTCGTGTGTGGTCTCACTGAATGTAGCATCTCCATGTAATAATAAGGTCACAATCATTGATCTGAAATATAATAAGTTTTAAATTTAACACATTAATCAAATAAAAATATTAACATAACCTCTGTTTATAGGCCACAACTTTATAAGTAATTTACCAAGTTTTAGGTTCACAATATAAATAAAAAGGTGTGTACTTACATATTTATAATTTAATCCGATATTAGCACTTCGAATTCCACTAAAATAAATTAAAAAGCCTTGCCAACAGCCACGAAATAGAAGCTTTTGAGTTTGACATTAAAAATCGTAGGCGTACGCCGAGGCTGTGGCTGAAGTGGAGGCTGTTTTGCTTAGAGAATACCGATTTCCTTTAAGAAATGTCAAATAAGTGATTCCATATCACGCCGTCTGCAGCCGTGCGGCGCTAGTGTCGGCAGCCTTGAAAATGTTATGAAGTAGAATACGAAACGTGTATTCACCGCTGTAACAGCCGCTGCGATCAAGGCTGTAACGATGTTTGCGCTTAGAGAATCGCACTGCAGCTGTGCGTATGCGGCTCTTGCCTTGTTGATACGCGCTTCTACATCAGCTTCTGTACCTCCCTTAGGGTCTACAATGCTCCCTAGGTAGGTAAAGCGCTTCACAATTTCGACTGCTTTGCCGTTTATATAGATAGGCGCTGTATCAGTGCCACAGAATAAATAATAGTACTAACGTACAGAAGTCTCACTCCCTAACAAAAGTCAACTTTAGGCATAAAAATTTGCCTACTATTGCAAGCGGTATAGGCTTGCAAGAGAAATTAAAACTTATAGTCGGCCGCTAGCGTTTATATTCTATTGTGCACCGCCGACTCGATGCCGCGCTCGCGACGAGAGCAGGGGGGTGTCACTCCGCAGTTTAGGCATGTTCGCGCGGCGGGCATACTCAGTATGCCCGCCGCGCGAACATGCCTAAACTGCGGAGTGACACCCCCCTGCTAATATTTCGATTGCATTCGATGAATTACTATATGTGCATAAACAGATACTAAATCGTTGCACAAAAAATGTATATAACTTTCTTTATTTCGTAAAATTTTGCGATTCAAAGCTTATTAATAGTATTAATAAAACAATTTTAACTTTTGATAACTGTATAATATTATATCTTAATCATTTATTCAAGTTAAGCAATGTAATACCTAAAAGTATTGAAAACTTTAAGGAAATTGTTAGATACCATCGATGTAGAACAGGGGTTCCCAACCTTTTTTTGTCTACTGCCCACTTTAAGAATAAATTATTTTTTAACGCCCCCCTTTTTAAACATACTTAAAAACCGCTAAGTACTTATAACTGATTATTGAAACGCAACTTTATAGTATTCGGACAGAGTATCTTTTATTGAAAATAAAACAAACATAATCAATTCTTATATAAAAACTAATGTGAAGGTTGAATCTGATGCTGTTCAATAAGTTTGTTGATATCAGGTTCCAATTTACTCAAAAACAGCCGCAAGTCGCCACGTTCGGTAACACGCAAACGATTTCTCTTTTTAGTAAGCAGCGTTGCCACAGCACTAAAACCACGTTCACACAAATATGACGATGGGAATGCTATCAAGAATCGTTGAACAATTGACCACAATCCAGGGTACAATTGCAGGATCGGTTTTTGAAGCCAAAATTCTTGATATCCATTTTTGAACTTGATTTTTATTTCTTCGTTTGTTGTCAATTCTATAAGTTCTTCTTCCAGCTGAGGTGACATTGCTATGTTGACATTTGAAAACGGATCTAACACCCAGTCTGGTATTTCCAAGTTTAAAATGTCCTGGTATCGTTCGGTGAAGTCAATGTGGAGGTTTTCCAAATGTTGGCAGTAGGCAAACAAGTCGTCGTTACTGCAGGATACTGATAAATTCGGAAAATTGTGAAACTCACGTCTGCCCATATTCTTTTTGTGCAGAAGCAGTTTGGCTGCGAAAGCAGCAACGACATTTTTTGTTTTAATTAAATTTAGTTCATCGCCTTGCAGTTGGAGGTTCATGTCGTTGAACAATTTATACAGGTCTGTCATGTAAGCTATATCATTCTTTGATGTTATGAGCTTGTTGCGCAGTTCTGTATCTTTAGTTTCCAAGAACTCTATCACAGAGTCAAACAGGTTGTAAAATCGAATCAGACAATTGCCTCTTGACAGCCAACGAACTTCAGTATGAAGCAATAAACGGTTGAAATCTTCGTCATTAGTAACACAAAGCTGATGAAATAATCTATCATTCAAAGAGCTGCTACGGATTTTATTGACTGCTTTGATGACATATTGCAGTGATTGAAATAGTCGTTCACTTAAGTTTCTAGCAACCAAATGTTGTCTATGAATAACGCAATGTATAGCAAGGACATCTGGAATTTTATTTTTTAAGTACGCTATGAAGCCTTTATGGCGCCCTGTCATAGCCGGAGCGCCATCCGTAGCAACTGATATAATATTTTTCAAAGGAATCTCTTTCTCTTCACAAAACTTTTCCAATGTATTGAATATGGTTTCGCCTTTTGTATCTGTCTCCAAATTTCTGGCAAACAATAGTTCTTCACGTATTTTCTCATCTTTAATAAACCTCACGTAAGATAGCAACAACGCTTCATTAGTTGGTAAAGTGGACTCATCGAGCTGAATTGAGAATTGACTAGTCCTCAGATGATTGCACAATGATTCTTCAATGTTTTCAGCCATTTCATCAATTCGTCTTTGCACAGAATTATTACTCAAAGGAATTTTTCGGATAATATCTGCGGCCGGTTTATGAAGCACAGTAGTTATTACTTCCTTTATTGCTGGCAAAATTAACTCTTCTCCGATGTTGTGTGGTTTGCCTTTTTGAGCAATTAACAAAGAGATATTGTACGAAGCTCGAAGTCCGTCGTCATCTTGCTTAGCAGCCGCCGAAAATAGTTTTGATACACTTGGCTGAGTATTATGCTTCTTCTCTAGGTCTTGAAAATATGCTACATTCTTGTCTTTCTTATCTGGATGCATTTTATTCAAATGATCTTGCAGTCTTGAAGGCTTCATTGCTTCGTTCGAAAATGTTTTTAGACATAGAAGACACAAAGGCGACGACGGGTTTGTGGGATTTTCAATAAATCCGAATTTAATATATTCCGCAGAGTATTGCCGTCTCTTCTTTTTTACTTCCGACATTGTTTTGTTTTGAGAAATACGTAAGTGTTATAATGAAGTACTGCTTATCTATTATGCGCGAAACCGCAAATGAAAATAAAATAAATTTACGTCGTTTATATAGGATTGCATAAGCAGCACGCACCAACAGGAATAAGACAAACGTGCATAAACTCGTTTATCTCATTCGACGCCCAATCGTACTCGACAAGCAAGAACAAGTATTATAGAACCAGCCGATTGATACAGGAATGTACAAATCGGATTATTTAACAAAAACTTGTTAAAACATGATTGCCCGCGGTCTATTATATCGAACCGAGTTTGAGCTATATCTTAATTAATATTAGTTGATGTTCACAAGATGTAGTCGAGAGTCGAGAGCTCAGTCGGTGTCTAAGAGTCTTCCTAGCTAGGTAGATGAAATTATAAATCGACCCCAAAGCCCTACACAACGCCCCCTTTTTTTTCTGGGTCTCTTACCGCCCCCCTTTAGGCCTGCAGCGCCCACAAGGGGGCGTTATCGCCCACGTTGGGAAAGACTGA